>CM057002.1:27135241-27559361 GCA_029891345.1 Dryococelus australis | reverse complement strand
AAGGCTGTCATAGAAGTCAGTGAAGAAGGCACAGTGGCTGCTGCTGCTACTGGTAGGAAACACTCCTTAAACGGTCTCATCGTTTCTTATGCTAAGTGACTTGTAATGCCAAGAGATTCACTCGCTTTCTGAATCCTCGAGATGTGTACTTCTGGATGTATCTCTCTTCCCTCATTAGTTGTATTTGTTGGCAAAACCCTTATTAGAATACGCCTTACTGGTGGTTTTAATTCTCTATATATATTAGTTTATTTGGCTTATAGTGTTACGAATTCACAAGAAATAATCATCATTATTAATAATTTTTCTTAATGCAACTTCAAAATATTCATATTCTGTATGCTTTATTTTTTTTCTCCTTAGAAATCGGTATGCCAGGGGCAGTCCTGACACGCCAGTTCAAGGCTGATCATGGCTTCCTGTACTTCTTGGAACACATTCCAACCAACTCTGTCCTCATGTACGGGAGATACGCAAAGCCATGAAAACGAAACTTCGGCACGTCTGTTTCCTCAATAAGCAGACCCAGACTTGACTTATAACAGCTGTTTCTCAAAAGTTTGACAAAAAATGTAAAATAATAGACGCATGTTGTTTTTTCTTTTCAGTAAATAAACATATGTGTATTTAGTGAATATGCCATTATTACTGTCATTTATAAACATCTGTTACGTGGGATATCATGATTGCTCGTTGCACTAATAACTACACTTGAATCCCGAACACACTTATTAGAGTGACGACGTTAGTGTGGTAGTTTTATCCATGAAATCGTTTCATCCGATTGATCTAGTCAGGTGGCTGCAGTCCAAAGATACCCTTTCTCACAGCTTACCACCTACTAATACGACAACCTAGATTTACACAATGGTTTAAGCAATACTGAATTCCAGCATACTGATCTGAAGAATTTTCAAGGTTGCAGGTTAAAATAAAGATGAATACTCTCTGCATTCGGGTGGATCAAATATTTGAATATACACCGATTATATTTTTCCTCCTGTGCCACGCACAAATAATACATCAATAAATTCCCTTCAATAATTATGTATTTTGTAAAATGTGCAGCACCTTGTTAAAATATGTGAACATGGAATATCTAGAGTACAATGAAATGCCATTCACACCGTGGCATAATGCGTATTTACACCTTTAAACCATTTAATAATTGTAAATAAGTTGTTTCATAGCTTTAAAATAAGCGTAATGTGGCTCTATAAATTATAACGAATGTTTTAAATACACTGAGCATTTTCTGTTTCTCAAGTATCAATTAATTGCTCCCAAAAATTAATCAGTAGTATTAAAATTCAAATCACAGCCTATCAAAAACTCCGGTGATCGGATATTGCCAAGATACAATCAGCTTTGACTTATTTAAATAACCCAATAAAAATATTGAATTGAAAATGAGGAGAGAAAAAGTAGAAAGGTTACAATAAACGCACTGAACTTTGATGACTAGATTAAAAAGGAAAAATTATGGAACACTATCAATGAATGAGGTCAGTATTCCATGCCAATCGAAGCCTCTTTTATATAAAAGCGCTCATGTTAAAAAGATAATTAAATAAACTGACGCTAAAAAGGAATTCATCTACTGAGGTGGTTAGTGAACCCTTTCAAAATTCCGAATGATGTAAAACGAATTATCAATAGTGGCACTTGAAAACATGAAAGACATACGCCCTATGTGTGAACCGTGGCCGCAACATAGGAACAATTTGACTCAAGTAAGGTATGGGCAGCAGATACAACTGACACAAGTTTAAAACTAGCACAATACAATGAGAAAGAGTTTAGTTAAAGCCGAAACTGCAATCTAGAAATGCATCCAAACAAGAATTTTGAAAAACACAACCTACTGGAAATCCCAGGACAAACACAAAGTACGCCACACAATTATTTAAGAATGCTAAACTGACCCAATAATTAAAATGATGCAGCCACGACTCACCGTTATTCTACTTCCTTCATTTCTATCACTCAACTACATTATTTAAAATGAGGCATCCTAAAGGACCCATAGCAAAGCGTTGAGTGACAATTTAACTCATGGTGCTAAATACAATTTTCTTCGACTGGCATCGACAATCTTCTTCACACGCACTCACGTTGAATGTGCAAAGTAGAAGCCCTGAGCAAGACGTTCAACAACGTAGGTAATCTTTCCCCAGATCAAGGAGGGGTATTTTAGGGAGGGGAATGAGGGGAAATCAAACAAGGAGAACCGAGTATTCCAAAGAGCAAGCCGCCTGACAGAGAAGAAGCCAAGACGAAGCACAATTTATATACTTTACTGTTATATCTTTTAAGGTGGCTATGGTGTATAAAAAATCGGAAAACGAACTGGTCAGGAATTTGGTATAACTAACATCAACTTTGTGCACGTCGATAAATGTATGTTTTACAGTATACTAATTTTATTTTTAGACAAAGAAGCTATTATGAAATATTCGTTGCTCTATTGTTTCTTCGGAGTATGCCTAGTATTCGAATTTATTGGTATGTTGAATGGAACAATTAAAATGGAATTATTTTGGTGCTAGAATGATTTAATTTAATTTTTGGGATTTGTAAACAATGAACTTATTGTAAAACTTATAGAAGAGGTCCTTTTAAATATATGATCTCTGTGTAGAGAGCATTGAATTCCTGAGCAATTGTTAAAAGCTGATAGAAATAAATCCAGTTAGGTTATGTTTTAAGAAATTATAGACCTGTAACCAAGGGCACATTTTTTTGAAGATGCCGGCATGGAAAATATTGTACAAATATTTTTTTTTTTTGCTCATTTCACATTTATCTTAGTTATGCACTCACTCCTGGCGTGCAACTTCTTTACATTTTTATAGATTATTCACATTTGCTCGTGGAAGATTGTATGAGGGACGTTATAAGTTATATTTGGTGGGCTAGGTGTGATCATGCAAATTGACTAAAGTTTGGTGATGTAAAGAAAAAAACCATAAAGACAGAGTACTCAACGAAAGCTAGGTTCTTGAGACGAACGACACAATTTTGGAAAAAAGAGTCTTTCATCACACAGTAAAATAACCAGATGTTGGTTCCCCTTAGTAATGCAGTATGTGAGACTGGATACCAATTGTTAGAGAGATGAGTGACAGGCATATTATTATTTTAATAAACGTGGTTATAGTTACCAAACTCCAAACCATTCGTCACACTTTGTTGACCCAGAAACTAAATTTTTAAACATTTCCTGCATAATATTGAAATACGAAAAAGTGCACTAGGATACTTGCTGAACATATCAATGGGTTTATTTGGTGAGAAATTTATTGTAATAGGTCAAAGTTTACAAATCCATAGTACAGTATATGAAAGAAAGTTACACATATTAAAATACTATTTTTAAACTAAAATGTAAACCTTTTAGCAAGTAGTGATGCCGTCAGATTGCATTTTACTGTGGAAAATTCAGCTTTTTACTTTAGTTTTGTGAACTAATAACCACGGAATTAAATCATCATTTATACCAACTTCTGTAGGTTTAGTGAGGAATATGCATTTTAGTTACATCTGATGTACAACGAGCCAATTAAGGCATGTATAAATGTGATATGTATATTTTTTCGTGCAGTAACTTAGCGTCTACAAGAATTGTAAGGCAAAAAGATCCATAATTGAGATTTGGGTTTTCAAACCTGGAAAACTTGGTAGAAGTTATCATTGTCTGAGGGCTTTTACTGGAGTACTTTAGTTTCCCCCCGCCCATCCCATTGCATTCTGTTGCTGCTCCATCTGTACCTCACTTCACCACTATCAGTGCTGAATAACTTAGTTACTCAAATCTCTTTTTTTTTTTTTTCCTATCTAAAAACATTATTCAAATCTCTCTTTTTTTACTATCAGAAGACATACATATTTTTCTTTCCTTATCAATATACATGATTGTTATGTGTATATAATAAAGTATTTTTAGATAGTTCGAAGTTTTACTGAGATGTAGTCTGCACTAACAAAACTCAGCATATTCAATAACATTGTAACATTTTTGTAGTCACTTTGAAAAAGCTCTGTGCATTTTTTTGCTCTAAAATGTTTTGCGAATACAGTGCAACCTCGTTATGAGTATGGGCTTTAACAAGACATTCATAATTATCACAGTTTTTTTTATTCACCGTCAGTTTTTATATGAAGTTTATGGTAAAAAATTTTCGTATATACGAGTGGTGTTTCCATTTTCACATTCGTAGATGTGAGTGATTTGAAAGTCTGGTGCAACACGAAACTAGCTGCTGTTAAATTAGTTTATTATAAATTTACAGAATAGTAAATCAGCTATGTGCACAGGCGCTAATATTTGTTTACACTCACCTAAGAGGCAGGCGTGCAACTGTGAAATATTCGACGCATCTGGTAATGTTGTAAGAGTTATTTTTGCATGCTTTATGCTCGACTGCTCATGCAGTTTTGTAAGCTTCACGTTTGCTTGTCGAGACGGTGTCAGTTGCCGCAAAATTGGAGATCAATTTGTGTTTTGAACTTATTCTGTGGTCGTTTCACAAAACTTTATTCCCCTTCCCTAACTGTGAATATTAATATATAGACCTTGCAACAAAACTTGAAATTATTATAATGTGTGTGTTTAATGTTGCACAGTGCTTTGTCACGGTTAATGTTTTACCATATTAGTTCCTGTGGTTTCCGTGTGTGGATATATTTTTCTAGGCAACGTGGCATTTTTCAAAGCTGAACTTTTGTACTTTTAATGACATTAAGAGGGAAGTGGGTAGGTTTGGGTGACTCTTAACAATGAGGTCTTGAGAGCTGATAAGGGTGACATGAGGAGGGCAGAGCTGGCTTTCAAAGTTTGGCGACTCTATGCGCATATTTTGTGCCCCCACTTCCCCCCTCCCTAATTTTTGCCGCGCAAACCCTCCAACACTTCAAATAAGAAAAAAATTAATAATTTTTTAGTCTAAAATCCTGTCTTCGGCGACGAAAGTTAATAGCTTTACTGTCTCTTTTCTTGGAAGGTCACCTGCAATTAATGAATTTGTACACGTACTTGACTACATATGTTTAATACAATAAAAAAATAAAATACACATCATGAAATACTGTTATAAATTTCTTTTCATTTTAAAATGAAACAAATTTTAACAATGAAACGTAGACAAAAAAAGATGGTTACAAATCATTTTCATACAACGCTTGAAGTTTTGCTGCATGTTCGGAAATTTCTGATGGAGACGAGCCTAACAGGTTGGAGAAAACTGAAGTAGCACTTCAATTACACAATATGCTTACTTTCCCCTTAACAGCTCGGTTCGCAGACGATCAATGATTACAAAAAAAGTTTCCAGCCGAAATTTTTCTCTCCCTGTAAGAATAACCAACTCACCCCCTTCCCCCCCCCCCTTCAAGGCCTAAAAACCCGCACGTGTCATCATCTAGACATCGTTCAATTACTTTTTTTCATAGCCATCATACATTTCACGAACGCTTTCCATAATCTGTACAAGTAAGTCATACAACCTATTCGCTTTTTCAATGGCCTTCTCGACCCTTTGAAGACATTCGCTCACTTTTTGAAACCTTGCTCAAATATCTGTCCAAATTTCCAACATCGATGCAGTTTCCAGTCTGTGCAAACAATTCAAATTCCCCATGCCTGATTTCTTACTACGGATTTTTTCGCAGGGTTTGCTCTGGTAAAACTGAAGAGCCTCAATTACACTGTCCTACTTTTCACAAAGACATCTGCAGGCCTCTTCACGTACATAACCCCTTGTTTCAGATAATCATTTTACGGTTTTGATTTTGGACTGCTGGCGCTGCATTAGCTTCTTCCACCGTTTTGTAGAGCCCGTGCCTAGACTAATGCGACTTTCACGCTGTTGCACATCTGCACATGCACTATAAGAGAACTGCGTAAATAGAGTGCGAGCCGCGGGAGCTAGTCGCTAGATGTCTCGCCATAGACAAACAATACACAACGGCTGCCAACCCACCGTAATGGATATCCCTATAATCGCAGAACGTATCGATCTCTCTGATTAAATTAATATCCATAAAATCAGACGTACGTATGTAACTCTTACTTGTCAGCGTTTAGATTTTACTGTAAAATAATGTTTCAATATAATAATTAAGTAATGTTTGATTTAAAAATTTGTTCGCAGTATTTTTTCCCAGAATTAAATTTGTACGGAACTACTTTCATGTAAGTACAATTGGTTTCTCGAATGTGCGGCCCCCTAATCTGCCGCCCCTAGGCCCGTGCCTAGTGGGTCTAGTTACAAAGCCGCCCCTAGAGGTGGGTATGGAGTAGAACTGGAATGTAAGGTCGAGGGAAGCTGGAGATCTCCAAGAAAATACGCAGACTAGCAGCATTTTCTGACAAGGCTCTAACATGCAAATACTCCACACTGTAAGAGAGAATTTTTGAGGGTTACATAAGGAAGTGGCAAGTAACTTATGAAACAATACTTTTCAAATGACAATATTTTTCTTAATTTTGTACAAAAATATTCTTTGTAATGAGTCGATTTTTCTGTAACATTCTTGTAGCGCTCCATAATTGACATATAAAAAAATGTATGTTATTAGCAAATACTGAAATGCTAAACGTTCATATTGCTATACTGGTGAGTGCATGGTGCTAATGCAACACCTCCCCTAATTTTCAGTGCTTTAAAGTTGCAAACTTGAATAAGCTACATCAACAAAAAAAAATTAATTAAAAATCACACTAAATTTGATACATAAATATAGATAATGCAAAATAAACACTACGATATGCGCAATTAATTACGTATATTGAAATTCACATATCTTAATATATATATAGCTGGAAATTAAATTGAGATGAATATTTATTTCTAAAAACTGCATTCCTGTGATTAAACTTGTTATCTTAAAATGCATGCTAGTGTTTCTGCTTAGAGATGTTTTTACTTTGCCTTTGTAGCAGCACTGAGAAAAATCAATGTTACATTTTATTGCAACAAGGAACTTTTTTTTTAAGCAGATTTATCTCAAGTCTATTCTAATTTTCATGTCACACATTTTGCTTTAATGAAGATACACATTCTTCAACCACTACAATTTCAAGATATAGTACATAAACCATAATAGAAGAGCTAGTTTAGGTGTCTCACAGAATTGTGCAATTATTCACTTCGCCAAAACGATAACGAAAAATCAGAAATTCCATTTCTTTCTTTTGGTACAGAAAGTTGTTGCCGAAAATCTTAATGATGAAATGAAAAATGTTCAGTTCAACACAGAGGGCTTATCAAAATGTTCATTTGTTGCCTAACAATGGAACTTTTTTTTTTTAAACATCCACTTCATAATTTTATTAAATACATTTCTACAAAAACCACACAAAAACTATACATGAAATATTTCCAAAATTGATGTTATAATTTGTTTTCTTTTTTAAGTCTTTTAAGGGTTTTACTAGAGCATATCTTCACTCATTTAGCAGTCCACTGATGTATCTTACTTTTCACTTGTCCGTAATAGATACACTTTTGTTAGTTTTGTTATACTACACAACAGCTGATGATACGGCACAAAATTGAGTGACATGATGTGTTTAGTTATATGTTTTTTTAATGCTGTTTAAATGTTGATATTTTAGTTTAACTTTCATAATAATTCATTCTTGCAAAATTATTTTTTATTATTGTTACAATTTCATGAGATTCAATAACACATTTTTAATACGTTAGACAAAATTTTACATTCGTACAAACCTGGTGTCGTATCTGAGTCATAGTCGGATGCCAGACAATTTCCAAAAATTAGGCCAATCCCAATAAAACTGGCATGTTGGCATCCCTATGTGGTGTGCATGAGGTGCCGCGCTCACCTGACGAAAGCCAGGCTGTGGAGGGTACACGGAGGGCGAGACTAGCAAGCTCTGCGCACTGGGTAACACAGGGTGGGACTGGGAGGCATTAAGCTGCCTGGGGTGTGCCGACGAGTCGATATCTCGTACTCCGCTATTGGCAAGCTGCCGATGATACCTTGTTGTGTTCCGGTGACAAGGAATCCCCGTCCAGGTCTGACGCTGTCGTAACGGCCTGAAGTTAGAATACATTTATTTAATTTCTGTCAGTTACAAAACCATAAAGCTATGCCTCATAAACTAACAGGGCAGATAATATTATTTACATTCTTGTTTTGACTTGTATACATCTTTATGGAATCAAACATTCAACTTGTGTACCAGGACAGGAATAGCGTTTCAGCGTTTGCAGGTTGATCCATTCCGACACTATAACGTTATTATTAAGTTTAAATAAACATGATTGATTTGATTGTGCACACGACTACAATGCGAACATCATCTTTATTTGGTGCTGCATATGCGCAAGGCACAGATATGGTTCCATGGTGACTGGTAATCATTTTGGGCATGGGTGAAATAATTTCCGAGCAGTATATCTCCTGACTATGTGCCAGTACACTAATTTCGGTGCCAAACAATATATCCAATCTAGATATGCCCATTTAAACCATATCAGACAAGCACGTATCTATTTCGTAGCTTTCATTTCATTCCCATATCCCAAGTAAAATACATTACCTGCTAACAGACATATTCACACGAAACCCACGGTTTTGCCAATACAGCCACATCTAAATTTATATTGACTCTCATTAACATAAAAAGTACAAAGTATGCTGGCAAACACATATACACTTCATCTAATTGAAACTAGATGAAAACATTTACAATGTCAACAGAATACTAGTAACATCACAAAGATATTAGCACTAGTGTACATTTTGCAAGAATTGCATAGGAAACATAACTATTGATGCACTGTTACTAGATACAGCACTATAACTATAAAGTTTCTATATGAGTAAATATTTAACAAATTCTCTTACATTCATTAAAAAGAACTTAAAGCGAAAGAAATAATTGTAAAAATTCACGAATGTTTACCAAACAGTTTTGATTGGACGTTAAGACCAGGAACTACTTTTCTTCCATCGTTACCAACTGTACAGGGCGCATGTCAGACACTGTGGCCACTCAAATATATGCAAGTAGAGGCAGTGACATATTTCAAAGGTTGATTTTTTAAGTGATCAGATAACTGTAAACATCCTATACGAAAAGAAATGCATGAGAGGGAAATTTTTTTTGTGGCAAGTAATTATTTTAAAAAATGCTAAAATAATTGTACTAATTAAATTTATTTTTTTATTTTTTTCGGCAAATTACAAAATGATAATATTCTTCGCAGTCTCAACTACTATTATCCAAGTTCTTCATGTTGTTTGTTTGATAATGATATATTCAGTTTCATGTACTGTTAAAATGCCTGTGTTGAACGTTTTATTATATTTTGCAAAATACCATATAGTAAAACGTTTGAGTTTGTTCAAGGAAAATGCGAATGAGCAGACATAAAAAATTTGTAGAAATGTTTGTAACTTAGTCAGTTGCATGTCATTTCATCTTATATTGAAATAAACACCACCGCAAATCATTTTCCTCGATATGAAACATATTAGAATACAATCTATCAATTTATATGCTGGATGCAAATAACTCGAAAGAGAATGTATTTTGTATTTGTAAGGCACCTCGCTAATTTGAATTAAATTGAAACAAAGCTTTTCACTTAATTTATTTTTAGTGAAATATTGTTTCAGGACATCGTGTTACTAACTCTGACTGGTTAGTGTAAAGTGTTTTAAGTCGAAGAGTGATTGTTAACTTATTTCTAGATCAGAGAAACTGATTCTTTACAGCAATAAGTGTGGTGTTGACCGTATCTATAAGAATTATCTACAGAACAGTTATCGACGGGTAAATGCCTTCTAGTGACTAAATATATATATATATTATGAAAACATCCTATTTTGTCAGTATAGTTTAATGGAATTTCTCTACCTTGCATTACTGTTAGTGGAAGAAAGCCTAGCGGATGATGTGAAAAAATAGCATGACATGCGATTTAATCAGATTACTCCTCAAATTGCAAGCGTTTCTCTGAAACTATCTATGTCGTTGCGTTCACGAAATTTTAACTAACAATAACAATTTTAGAATCTCAGTCAAACTGCTTCTGAGAGTTACTTATTCCAATACGAGTCACGAATAAAAATAATTATCGTAACAGTTCATGGTTACCTTAAAATAATTCGAACCACCGTTATATATATAATATATATATATATATATATATATATATATATATATATATATATATATATATATATATATATATATCCTGTTATCGCCAATAGTTTAATTGCATTTTGAATAATGGACAGAAAAGACATTGTATTTGCGGTATACTTCTGTATTAACACTCAATACTGATTAAAGTTTTTAGCTCTTGTTAATTCTCTCAGTACCAGATATTACGTTTTCGTGTATGTTGATATATAGTCTTAATATATTTATGAAGTTAAAGATGCAAATATGATATTATAATGCATGCTAAAGAAATAACTTTCAGAAGTTCTGCAGTATATAAAGTATTTTAATAATCTTTGAAGAAAGAGTTCAGATTTACTTGAGTAATTATCAGGGTAGAGAAGTGGATATATAATAATATTGAAAAGCAATCTTAATGAAGATCGTCGTAGAACACTGTGAAATTATGGGATCGTGCATTTTCTTCTCCCCTTACATTTCGCTTGTTCTAGGCAGAAGTTCCATTCCACATCACGCGCTGTGAAGCCACGAGATGAACAAATTTGGCCTTAAAATGGTCACTACTACCATTCTATACGCTGTTCACGGTTTCATCGCACTATTCTGAACCCCTGGCAAGGTTCTATTTCCAGGATATTCCTACGCCTCGTGCAAACGAAACATAACTAAATCTAAAAAATTACACCAAAGTGACACCGCACAGGATTCGTGTGCACTCTTTTTGATATTACTTTCCATTAAGAATATTTATTACTACACATTGCCAACACACAGTTATTTATGGAACATTATATTTTATAGATAGAGTGTAAGTAAAAGTTCTATTTAATTAAAACTTAAGTACTTATATATTTACACAACAATTAAACGCTTTTATTAATTGACATTTTAGAAAACAACAAAACTCGTTATATACAAGGTAATTTTACAAACGTTTGATTCAAATATTGCGAAGAAACCGCGAATATACTATACCATTAATTCGGGTAGATTGTACAAGCCCACTTAAAATTTTAACGTTTAAGCTGGAAAAGTACGATCGACTCATATAGAAGTTAATTAATTAATTAATTTAATGAGTGTGTCTGGCATTTTACTAGATCGCTTGCTTCGAAATTGGAATTTTGTTGTTCAATTCGCGTATGAGCGTAGTAGAGCACTGAAGAATTAACTTGTCAGGTTTTTGAATAATTATGATCACACGCAAGGTTTATTAAATGAAAATTTGTATCACCTTTGTAGTGATAACACATACATAACTATCGGGGAAAAAATGCGGATGTTATAGCACGTTTTAAAATAGTTTCCCAATTTAACTATCTGACACAGTGCTAATCATAAACAATAGATTCCACTTAGCGATGTTAGTGTGCCTGATAAAATAAACCCATCACAAAAAAGTTTGGAATACACACAAAGACAGCAAAAAAGTATGGAATATACATACAACAAAGACATTGCCGACGGTACAGATACAAACAAACAAACAAACATGTTTCCAATGTCATGGGCAAATAAACACCAAGGAACAACAAAATTAACTGAATGGCATCTCTGACTAGGGAAGGTGTATTTCTTTCCAATGCATCTTATCACCATGTATGTCCTCCATGTGCATTGTACAATTCCCTAACACGCCGTAGCATGCGTCACTGTGAAAAATAATGGGAACATTAACTGACAAGTATAAGGTAATATTCACAAACTTGTATGGGAAACAATGTTTTCCTTACAGGTAAGGTAAAATTACCCCACACCCGAGTAAAATTCACGTACATGGTAGTGGAAAATCCCATACATGGATGGGAAAATTACCTTACGACGCGTGAATCTCTTCAGAATTGTCTCAACAGCTAAGTGGGAGCACGGGTGCAAGAAACAATCGATTAATACGCTAATATTCACGAATGCGGTCATTTGTTGTCGTTGCGTACTGGATTGCGCACCGGTCTAGCGTAGTAGTAATTCTTGCTACTAACGCTAAATTTCTTCAGTCGATATTTTGCATTCAACTATACTTATTCCAGACCAGTATCGCTCACTTATGCACAGAGATAGAAATTGAAATAATTGGTACTGTATGGAGTGAAGTTTAGAGCTGCTTTGCACCTACCATTCTTCACTGCTGGTAGGTTTCATTGCAGTAGAGTTGGTCTAGTAGCAATATTTTATTCCATATTTTCGTTTATGATAATTGTGAAGCGTTATTGTATGCTTAAGGTGCGTTGAAAGAGCAGTTAAATTATTCGGTGTATATTGTAATATTGTATTTTTCTACTTGTTAATTATCAACCACTTGTCCACTAAAGAGACCCACAGAGACGAATATAATTTTATCAAAAAGTTATCACACCACTTAAACCCTTTTCGTTCCAATTCTAGCTTTTATGTAATATTGTGATGCAGTTTTTCGACGCGATCAACGCCGTACAGTTAAAATAGTGAACTGAAGAGTTTTTGTCCACCGTAGATCTGAATTACGAAGTATGTTGTGGAAATATAATTATTGCCGGTATTGCCACGTAAAGTCAATTCTTGAGTTATTGCGAGGATTCTATTCTTCAATTAATTTAGCAAGAAGTAATTCCAAATGGAATGTAAGATTTTTAGAAGTCTTTAATTTAAAAGCTCCGGACTAGACTGAAACAGTCAGTAGAAGAAAGAGGTTATTAAATAGTCCTTCTGATTGAAACGATTGGATGAGTAGCTGTGCTGATAAATATGCAATTTATTTATCGTTCTTCATGCACAATAAATAACTGCTCCGAGGCAGACTGACACATAAACACCACAGCTGTATTAAGGTTAATTCTACTTAAGCTGGGAATCCCAATGCTTTTAGTTTGGCCACTAGAATTGTTCGCCACTAGGCAAACGCTAGTGTCGCGTGTGTACCGGAATTTTTCTCTATTTCCTGCGTTAAAAAAATAATTGCTATAATCATAAATCAAATATAAAATAGCCACGTAACTATAGGCCATTCAAGGTAAAGTGAGCACTTTGAAAGCCCTCTCATTTGGAATAAAAGCCAATAAATATATTTTATTGTAGCCTTATACGTGAATTTCCGAGTGCGGTGTAATGTACACAATGTGTTCATTATTTGCATGGAAATATTTATTTTAAAAACCTGGTAAAAGACAAAAATGGCCGAAAGGAAAATGTAACACGGGCCTCAAAAGTGTAAATTTTTTTTTATTCACGTCTATTATAATTTTAATTAAAATAGGCCTCTTTCGAAACCGCCTTACCTAGCGGATGAAATTTTTTCTCGGTGCCAAACTCTCCCATATGGCCCCTAGTTTTGTTCCTAACCTTAGTAGAATAAACCTCAACTGTGTTGACATCTACCCCTCCCCACTTTTTTCTACCACCCGAACACAGTACAGATAAACACGCAGAGAGACGTAGGGGCCACGGTGGTTGAGCGAATAGCACGCTCGCCTCCCACCAAGGCGAACCGGGTTCAATCCCCGGCCGAGTCACCCCTATCATCGCAAGGGGGAATCGCGCCAGAGGGTTTACTCAGGGATCTCCCGTTTCCCCCGCACCTTTATTCCTGTACCGCTCAAGATTCACTTCAATCACCCTCATCAGCTCTCAAGACCTCGCTGTTAGGAGCCGCCCGAATCTCATCACTTCACTTCACTCGGGGATGGAGTGACGAGGCGGTTCCTTTGATGACTAGATGGGGATTTTTGGACATTCGCCATTGCGATGCAGATGTATGTAATGGATAGACAGGACTGAACACAAAAAAAAAATACTTAAATAGAGCAAGTAACCTATGGAAGAGAAATAAAATAGATGTATACAACACTGAAAAATTCCAAAAGGGAATAATTGACGCAATGAGAAGGAATCTATTTATTTCTGTTTAACAATTAATTGATTGATTAATTTCCCCGTTCGCGACTACCGGTTTAATAGGCAGGCCCGTTAACAGTCTAAATTACCAGGCGGGTATGTGATATATAGAGGTAGCGACAATTATCAGCCCATAACACCGTTAAGACAGGTACCCGAGATCGGTCAGATAGCGGTGACAGAGCAGAAAATACATCAGATCTTAAAAAATAAAACACGCGCGCACAGACTCATACACACACACACACTCTCTCTCTCTCTCTCTCTCTCTCTCTCTCTTCAAAATTGACCAAGAACTACATTTTCATTGAGGTATGAAATAATACAGTTTCGACTACCAGGTGGGTATCAGCTACATAGAGGTAGCGAAAAATATCAGATTATTATACCCTTAGATTAAAGATGTGTTAAACCGATCTCGCTGGCTGCGCACAACCAATCTCCGCATACCAACATTGAACTGCTTTTTCTGCCAACACGTATAGTAAAATATTGGCGAGTATTGGGTTTGAGGTTACAGCACTGTTTAGTAAACATGTGCTTTTGAAGTGTATTTATACCTCCTCTAATCAATTTGTAATGCTTTTTGATAACATTCAAACTGGTAAAAGTATTTTATTAATATAATAGTGCTTGTAATTTAAAATTTAAGATGTAAACAAACACGTTCATCAATGTTGACCTTGTAACTCTGACAGTTGTTTAGGACTGGTGTAGGTCAATGTTAGGTACATGCACAGAAGACGAATAAGCGGTCTACCTCATCTTAAGTCTATGATTATCCCTACAGCATTTCCATAAAGATAGGTACTCAATAACAGGTATTGGTAACAGTTAGGGCGTAATGATGATAAATAGTAACAAGTACGGGCTGTTTCTGAGAAATACTGGTTTACCCGATTTCTAACATCGAGTAAATTACAAATTATTTCTTCGTTATGTTGTCAAACAAAGCGCTTGGCCTCACCAGCTTATCTTTATTTATTATTATTATTATTTTAATAGTGGCCCACGTTTACTAGACAATATCATTGATTGAGTCATCTATCCGCAGTTATTTCACATCACAAAAGATTTGGAGAGGATTGTAATCAGTATGATGAAACATTGCTTCATAAACAGTTTCATGCAAATATTCAAGATAATACACGGAATAATACTGGCGAAGGCTACATAGACAAATGATTCTATACTACCACGATAAAAATGAAAATATTTATCCAATCACATGGTTATGTTACAGCTATAGAGAAAAACTACATGATCGTTTTCTGTAAATAACGTATTATATTTAAATATGCAACTTTTTTTTTTCTTTAATCACGAAGTTGTAAGTCAGCTGAACCTCAACTTTCGGTAACTTGTGTAAACGCTGTTCACGATAAAATGAGAACTTTCGATAGCCCGGCTTACGATCTACTTGTATGCAAGATGTGTATTATTCCACCTTATTTATAATTAACATGGCCGTGGGCCTCATCACTTTATTCATACGTTGGTAAAGTAAAACTGTGAAATTATTAGGAAAGTTAATATTTCACAGATCTGCTAAATTTTACACTTCGGTGCATTGAAAAAAACAGAAAGGGATAAATAATTTCAGTAATCACAAATGGTTACCTAACATTTTTTATCTGGCTTTATGATACGGGATCTCTTTCCCTCCATCGTTACCAACTTTATTGGGCGAATGTCTCTCAGCGTGCCCGTTAAAATATATGCAGCCAGGAGCAGTAAATTTTTCAAATAATAATTTCAAAAGTGCTCACTTTATCTTGAATAACCTTTTCCTAATTCGAGTTACCAGCTACTGGTTGAGCAGTACTGTGAGCATATCAGCGTGTCCGTTAAATACACGTAGTTAGAGGCAAGGACATGTTCCAAATGTTGAATTAACAAATGTACAAGCCGTTCATGGTAAAGTGAGTATTTATCGAAGCTGTTTCATCATACATAATAACCAATTAATATATTTCATTCTGGCCTCGGACTTTTGGTTTTGGGTATGGGGAATGTATGCACTGAGTTTATTACTCACATGGAAGGGTTTACATTAACAAGTGGTGGATGGATATATATATATATTGGTTGAAAGAAAAATGTAACTGGGGCTTCAAAAGTGCTCACTTTACCGTGAACGACCTATAACAGCCCTGCCCGCCATGCCTGCAATGTGTCTACGTTGCATTTGAATGGTACTTATGACCGGTGCTGTAAACAGCGAGGTATCAATTCCCACACTGAGGGAAAAGCCATCAAAATATATGTTAGTATAAGGCCACAAATATGTTTAGTTGTCCCAACAAAATATTTTGTTCAATACACAAAACTTGAAAAACAACAAATTAATTTTGTTCTTTCAACAACATACACAACTGAATTCGTAATACTTCTGTGTAGGGCCGAAGGAGAACAGACTGTCAACAAACAGATTGGTGACTCACCTGTATGTATTCGCTGGGTTGCTCATTTGATTGCCGTTTGTTAGTATTTTTGCTAACAGTTAGAGAGTTTAAACAGTGTTTGTTAGTGCGTTTCCTAATGTTTAATAACGGTATAAACATCCTAATAAAACAAGGTCAATAGGAAAGTAAAAACCAAAGTCGTAAAACATGAAACATTTATTTGCGCACACTGTCCATTATTACAAATGCACGTATTTAAACCATCGCTTTTTTATCATAAGTCACTTAATATTATTAGGTTGTTAAGGAGTAGAGCTCGGTCGCACAGGATGGGGGGTTCGAAGCCCTGTATCACCTTAAGTGTTTTTAAATTAAACGACACTTTTTAATGCACATAGGGTCAAACATTTTATTTTTACTTTCACCAACCAAATATTAGTTTGTGGCGAATAAATAAGAACAAAAATAATTTCGTTTCAACATCAAAATATTTTACTGACCCTGTACGAACAATTAATTTGGTTGCGCCAAACTAACTTTGATTAATTAACCAGATATGTACTTTCTAAAGGCTGTTCACGATAAAGTGAGCACTTTAGAAACGAACCTTAGGAAAAAGTAACTGCCGCTGCATGCACATATTTTAATGGGCGCACTAAGTGACATTCGCCCGGTAAAGTTGGTAACAATGGATGGAAAGTAGTTCCATATCTTAACTCCGAATAAAAAGTCTTAGGTAACCATTTGTGATAACGAAAAATTGATTCTTTCACTTTGTGTTTGTTTAATGCATCGAAGTGTCAAAATGAGTAGATTTGTAAAATATTTACTCTCTTAAGAATTTCACAGTTTCATTTTACTGACGTTTGAATAAAGTGATGAGGCCCACGACAGTGCTAATTTTTCATAAGGCGGAGGAATACACAACGTTTATACAAGTAGCTCTAAAGCAGGGCTTTAAAAAGTGCTCATTTTAACGTTAACAGCCTATACCAGTGCAGTGTTCATCGTGGTTTATCTGATCTATGGAATGCTCTACACTTATTTGATGTAAGTGGTTAATGTCGATGTATACTATTCACGGTAAATTTAAGGCACTGCTAAATTTTTCTTTTCAGTTGTTTCTATCTTTTCACCCCTTTTTAACACAAAAGTTGCAATGAGACTAGTAAATCTAGCATATATATATATATATATATATATATATATATATATATATATATATATATATATATATATATATATCACCGCGCTCAAAAGTTAATGCCTGAGACTGCAATATAATACCATTATTAGGGATTAATATATGTTGGGAGGGCATTAAAAAGTGCTCACTTTACGGTGAACAGACTGTATCATAGAGAACCACGTTTCCCACTGGTCACAAGCCAAGCGCCCAACACAAGTACAGTGTGTACCAAAAAACTACGTGATGGCAACACCTGAACTCAGAAAATGAAGTGTGTCCGAACGGGTTAAATGGGGGAACCAGTATTGAAGAAATTCCCTGTCAACTCATCAATTCTAAAGGTAGGCACTTTCTGTTCCAAACAAAATAAAATTAAATGCAACTTTCTCAGAGAATACCGTTATGATTTGAAATGTTCAAAACATTTTAATCACTCGCCATATTTGTGTCAAATGCAAATTTTGATGTTACATTTTAGCGAAAAAAATAAAACAAATATTGGCAAGGTATTTTAAAGTGCCTATTTTTCTTAAGAAAGTACTCGCACCATATTTTTCGTTTGAAACCGTTATTATTAAAACTGAAGGATTGTCTCTTAACATTGATCCCCATTTAAACATAATTGTTGCATATTTGGTAGGCAACACTTAATCAATGGCAACCAGCTACAACAATAAAGTACTCTTGTGTTCACTTGAAGGCATTTCTTGTCGCGATGAAATCCATAGAATGACTAAGCGAATCAGTTGGGATATGCACCATCCGGTACATTGTTTACGATGAGAAATGGCGGAACAAACTCTTCCCTACACCAGAAATGGAATTACGCTTCACAAACCGACAAATCTGTGGCCTGAGGATTAATATCCCGTTGAGTACAAAACACGTTCATGGCGCAAAGATCCAACAACTGGCACAATAAATAAAATTGTTTCCAGTTCGAATTTTTTCCCCACTGAGAACTGCTGCAATTATACTGAAGCATCCTTCAACAGAAAGGTCTTTTACAACACATAGAAGTTTGAAAAGTTACATAATGATCCCCGCGTCTCAGAATGCTCTCTTATGTCGACAGTACAAATCTGGGAGAATATCTGGACGCTGATATGAATGATTAAGTGGCAATTAAATCACGATAAGCGATTGTTGTCTTCTGACAGACTATGTATAGGCTTCTCGATGCGTTGCGGGTTACGAGATCCATTAGTTGATACGTTCGTCGAGGAATATAAATCCCGCGAATTCATTAACTTTGATCGACGACAAAACTTTTTTCTGAGTATAGCAATGTAAAATATTTAAAACAAAAAAATTTTAAGGCGCAGCTGGAGCAGCGCACACACAGTTCGGCGCCTTCGCATGGGCCTATCAGCATGTTTATGCAGGACTGTATGTTGGTCTATTTGCCGGGGAGGGGGGTAGAAGTAAGTGAAGAGATTTGGGCGGCTATTAACAGCGAGGTCTTGAGAGCCGATGAAGGTGATTGAGGCGAGTATGGAGCGGCGCCGTAATAAAGGGGCGAGGAAAACGGAAGATCCCTGAGAAAACCCACCGACCAACGGCATCGTCCGGTACGATTCCCACTTGCGGAAATCCGGAGACCCGGACGGGGATTGAGCCCGGTTCGCCTTGGTGGGAGGCGAACAGGCTAACCGCTCAACCACAGTGTCCCACTTGGGGGTAAAGGCTGTTCACGGTAAAATGAGCACTTTTGAAAGCCCTGCCTACGATCTACTTGTATGCACGTTGTTATTCTCCGCATTATGTAAAATTAACACTGGCATGGGCCTCATCACTTTATTAATACGGCGGTAACGTAAACGTGTCAAATTATTAGGAATGTAAATATTTTACAAATATGCTAATTTTTACACTTCGATGCATTAAAAAATCCAGAAAGGGAAAGAAATAATTTATGTAATCACAAATGGTTACCTAACACCCCTTTAATCCGACGTTAAGATATGGAACTACTTTCCCTCCATCGTTACCTACTTTACTGGGTGCATGTCACTCAGCGCACCCATTAAAATATATGCAGGCAGGGACAGTGACTTTTTCAAAGGTTTATTTCAAAAGTTCTCACTTTATCGTGAACAGGCTGTATAGGACAAATCCCATAAATTCATCCCTAATCCCTAGTCAATGTTCAGATAGTTCTTCCGCACGTATCACTTAATATTGCAGGAAAACGTCATAACGGCTAGGCTATAAATTTATTGTAATTTTGGTACGATTTGTGAATTTTTGTCGTAAAAATCTATGAATGAGACTGACTGTCATTTACATCAGTCATTTGAGCGCGTTCATAACGCCAATCAGCCATATAATTCAAAGGCAAAAATTATACCTCCTTGTGCGTGCGTGATGATCGCCTGATACCACGAGCGAATTTCCAGCATACGGCAAAAAGTCGGACGAATCGTCATAATAATAAAAAATAAAAAAAAGTGTCGTACTGTTGTAGAATACGGACCGACAACAAACGTCGTACGACTCGACTAAATAAATACATGGCGGTAAATGGGCGCCTCTATGGAGAGGCCGAGTCGAGCAGTGGCCGGTCCGACACCAACCCTATGCGTCGGCACCAGTCCATTCACGTGGGGGACTTCATCACGTTCCGTAGTGCAGTTGTGCTGTTTGTCGCAGTGTTTTAACATGGAAGGGTACAAAACCGAACAACTTATAGATGAAGTCAAGAAGAAGACGTCGTTACTATGGGACAATTCACGTGGGGGACTTCATCACGTTCCGTAGTGCAGTTGTGCTGTTTGTCGCAGTGTTTTAACATGGAAGGGTACAAAACCGAACAACTTATAGATGAAGTCAAGAAGAAGACGTCGTTACTATGGGACAATTCACGTGGGGGACTTCATCACGTTCCGTAGTGCAGTTGTGCTGTTTGTCGCAGTGTTTTAACATGGAAGGGTTCAAAACCGAACAACTTATAGATGAAGTCAAGAAGAAGACGTCGTTACTATGGGACATTCACGTGGGGGACTTCATCACGTTCCGTAGTGCAGTTGTGCTGTTTGTCGCAGTGTTTTAACATGGAAGGGTACAAAACCGAACAACTTATAGATGAAGTCAAGAAGAAGACGTCGTTACTATGGGACAATTCACGTGGGGGACTTCATCACGTTCCGTAGTGCAGTTGTGCTGTTTGTCGCAGTGTTTTAACATGGAAGGGTACAAAACCGAACAACTTATAGATGAAGTCAAGAAGAAGACGTCGTTACTATGGGACAATTCACGTGGGGGACTTCATCACGTTCCGTAGTGCAGTTGTGCTGTTTGTCGCAGTGTTTTAACATGGAAGGGTACAAAACCGAACAACTTATAGATGAAGTCAAGAAGAAGACGTCGTTACTATGGGACAATTCACGTGGGGGACTTCATCACGTTCCGTAGTGCAGTTGTGCTGTTTGTCGCAGTGTTTTAACATGGAAGGGTTCAAAACCGAACAACTTATAGATGAAGTCAAGAAGAAGACGTCGTTACTATGGGATACGTCATCACCGAACGATGTGTTCGACGTACCAGTGGTATCAGGAGCATATAACTAAAGCGGAGGTGAGAAATTTCGTCGGCTCCTCCACCCGACGCGTCTCGTTTGTTTAGTCGGTTCGCGGTAACTAAACGCTTTTGAAATTAACCCTACCCGCATATATCTTTTAAGGGGAACACTAACTAGCGCGCGCCCAGTGAAGTTGGTCATGGAGGAGGTAAAGTAGTATCATGTCTCATCGTTGAATTGGATGAATTGGAAATTAGAGCAAATATTTGCGAATATTGAAATGATTAATTTAGCTCTCTATTTTTTGTAAACTATTTACTTTACTAATAATTCCAGTTTTACTTGACCGACTCACGAATAGACTCACGGCAACGTTAATTTTACATACGGCAGGAGAATACACAATGTGCATTTAAGTAGATAAGTAGATCTTAAGCAGAGTGTGCAAAAGTGCTCAGTTTGCGTGAACCATTGGCGTGTGTATGTGTGGCCGTGAGGAAGGGGGGGGGGGAGGAGTGCAGGGGTTTCATCTTGTCAGTAGGAAGAAAAAAATATATTCTTGTCAACGTCGTATTTTTACTAGATAGTTTCCATGTTAGAAAAGACCACTAAATAAAATTATGATTAAGGGTAATGTAGACTATTCGTGATGACTTTGTTTAAATATATTCTTACTTCATATTTTTAATGTCACAAAAGTTGGTCTTCATTTTGCGGTTCTCACCCCAACCCAACGCACCCCTAAGCCTCAGTAAAATGCAGTTTTTTTCCAGGAGGAACTTTATTGTATTAACAAAATGCCTTACTTCAGCCCGTTGCCATGCTATATTATTCCACACAAAAGTATAACATTCAGTATTTAAGATTGAAAACTTTTAAACGTAACATAAAATTCTGTACTGTCTATCGTAAGGTAATTAATTAAAAAAAAAAAATTCTAGTTATAACACTGTTGCGCCATTGAGTAAAGATATCTTTGCTCAATGGATATACTAAGGTATCGATTTTCAGAATTTTTTTCTCTCATTATTCCTACAGTTCTACGTTCAACGAATATATTATTATTAAAAAATGCATCTTGCCTGGAAGTACGCCAGTATGCAAGTATGAATGTCGAGTCCACCAACTCATCGCCAGGGGGAACACAGCCTATATATCGGCGTCTTCCACACAGAAACCGAGATCGCTGCTTCACGCTCCTTCCAACGGCTCGACGGCCGATCTCAATGCATCAATTTTTTTAAACATTGCTTCTAACAAAAAATTTCTCAGCGTGACTTTCTCGGAGAATACTGCAATATAAAAAAAATTCATTATATATTTATTGCCAACAGTTAATTTTTAAAATTAAATTATAGAAAATAAGATATTAAACATAAAACTTGGCAAGAGTACTTAACGAGGCAGTAAGTAATCCTCAACATATGCGATGTTTATATGTTTGAAACGGTTATCTTTGTAATTGATGCATCGAGAAGAAGGAATCTCTTTCAGATTGATCCCTCATGTGAACGTAGCGAATGCAGGCTTGGTAGGCACAACACTAAGACGTAGTTAATTTTTAATCAAAGTAAATTATTGTGAATATGTCTCCGCTTTTGAAAGAATTTGCTTTTCAATCTAATGAAAATCAATAACCTTGAAGTTTTTATTTCATCCTGGCGTAACTAATACTCCTCAGTGTATTTTCATAAACTTTATTTGCTATTTTGAAATGAATATGGCATTACGGTCCTTCTAAATTTTACCCTATTTTTCTAAGTATAATTTGTTAATAATGACAATGCAGGTGCCTAAAACACAGTGAGTATTCACGCTTCAAAAGTTTACAACAAAAAGCTAAGCGCTTCTTGCGCAGATTGTCCACGCTTTCAAAATTCCCAGAGCTAAAGTTTGAAATTTATAAAAGAAAATTACTCTGATAGTATGAAAACAGACGAAACGATATTTAATTAATCTTTATTCCCTTTCACATTTTCGAATCAAAATGTGTCTCCTGATATTGGGCTAACTATGTGAAATACATCCAAAATGTATCACACAGCGGGAAAGTGGAAAAATTCTGAGTCTGAGGAATTTATAGTCAGCCATTTTGACTAGAGCCTAAATGGATTTCACTTGGCAAGCGCTTCAATAAATATATTTCCGTATGAGATGTGCAAAATGCAAGAGTTCTTTAATTACATGCCAACTACACTACTTATACAAATTCAGAAATCATTATTTTAAAAAATCTTTACTCTCTTGACCAATTAATAATCCAGAATAGAATTATAAAACAAATCCACATAAGAAAGTGTAAGTTTAGCTATGCGATTGGCAAATATAGATCTATCTGCGTCAAGGATATTACAACGCAGACGAAAGCCCAATATTGAGTTTATTCTGTTAAATTATATTATGGTGCTGGGATCGAAAGAAGTAACTAATAGCCTGTTGCTCACTACCCGCTATAATAATCGCCACATTAACCCCACTCTAGTTTCAATGTACCTGTATTGTAACAAAACAGTTGTTACACATTCCTCGACAGATAGTTCCTGGTCGTATGAATTACTTTGCTACCGAGGGGAAAGTAAAAGAATCTTATAAAATTTTATAATTATACGGAACAGTCTCAAATCAATCAATAACTCAATGTACACGCACATCGTAATAACGTTCATAGCACAACTCAGATATTAATAGCACGTTAAAAGCATCGAGTGCTCATGGTAAACTAAAACCGTCCGAGCTGGCGAAAGCATATCTTACTTAAAATATGTATTTTAATTCCGTAAGGCGTAATTGAAGCCTTTATAATCACATTTTCACAACAAATTTCCAAAACTTCGTATCATTTTCCAGTTTGTATGCTATTTCGGACGACTACATTGTAAACCTCCGCGCATGTTATATGCTCCTAATACTACAGCCGCTTTCACCGCTCGACGACAGTGATTTTGAATAACGTTTTGTTTGAACCGAGAGTCCTTAGCGACATTCTGCCAATGCTAACGGAACGCAAATGTTTTTAGTTTTATATCGTTTTTTATGTACAGCACACACGTATATAAAAAGCTTTATTCGTTGTTTTTTTTTCCTTGAAAATATTTTATTGGGATTATGTTTGCAATACTAGGCGTCATTAATTGCGTTAACAAAACAACTTGTTGAAGTAAATAAGTCACATCAATAAGTATAACGTAAAATTGTCGGGACAGAAATGTAAAAATATACATTGAAGTCGAGGACTTTCTACAGACGAGAAAGTCTTCCTAATTGACAAAATGGCTCACAATTTTGGGATGTTAAAAAAAAATTACTTAATGATGCTGAGTTGCGCAAATTCTCGACTATGGGAGGGTTCCAAATGCCTCTTCAATGGGTACAGCACTCGTCTAAAGAAACATATCCTAAAAGATTTAAGCTATAGTCCATGCACTATTACTTCAAACTTTTCTGTAGCCCTGCTAAAGTACCATTTCCACGCTGTTCCACCTCGTGCAAAACAAAGAAGCTTTTAACTAAGTTTATTTAGAAAATTACACCAAAGGGGCAACGCGCCGCATTCGTCTGCAGTCAGTTTAATAATATTTTGCATGGGAACTATATCTATAGGCTATTCACGGTAAACTAAGCATTTTTGAAAGTCTTGCTTAAGATCTACTTGTATGCGCGTTTTGTATTCTTCCGCCTTATGTAAGATTACCATTGCCATGGGCCTCATCACTTTATTCATGCGTCGGTCAATTGAAACTGTGTAATTATTAGAAAAGTAAATATTTTACAAATTTGCTCGTTTTTACACCTCGATGCATTTCAAAAAATAGAAAGCTAAATAAATAACTTCAAATGTCAGGAAAAAAAGAGTTACCAAATAATTTGTATTCGATATTAAGATGTGGAACTACTTCCCATCCATTGTCATCAACATTACTACGCGCGTCACTCAGGGCGCCCATTAAAATATATGTATGCAGGGGCAGTGACTTCTTTCTAAGGTTTATTTCAAAAGTGCTTACTTTATCGTGAACAGCCTTTAACGTGCATTTCCAAAACGCCTACGCCTAATTTTTTTAGAGCTGTCACCCAGACAAAGGTACTGGCTACAAAAGTTTAGTAGCGAAACGTCAACAATTTAGTGGACACCACAAAAATAATTTGGCAAGATGAATATTAACAAAACATTTTGTGGTTGCCACAATTTTTTTTCCAGGGTATTTTATATATATTTTTCTTCTTATTAATCCCAAACGAAATATTATAATTTATAGGTAAAACCAACAATAAGATACTTTCAAACTGACATAAGTATAAAACGCTTGTAATAAACGACACGCCATGCATGGGGCGATTTTTAAAAGGTTTGATTCAAGTGTGAGAATACTGCGAGTAGAATATAACACATCACTCGTAATGATTTGAAGCATTTAACTTGCTTTTGAAAATATCTGAAATTGCGAGTGAAAATAAAATACCTTTGCGGGAATTCTCAGTTCCCGGAACTCAGCGTGACAGTGGAAATGAAAAATACCGGTGTACATATTTTTAGATGTTGAAAAAGACAGCCACTCCCCTCGACAAAATACTAGGTACAGTAGTTCCGAAAAGTGAAGGAACGTCGATTCAGTAATCCCAAACCAAAGTCACATCAGGAAATAAAGGAACTAAAAAATTAGCTGGAAGACTAGGAATAAGACGAGAGAGTCATGCCAAAAAAAAATGGTTACCACCGTAATGTAAAAATTTGCAAATGTTTCAAGGTATTTGCATATCTCTACGAGATGAGTTAAGACGTAATGTGTTAATTTAGGGAGGTCATTACTTACAATAAAATTAATCGAAAACTTTTTTTTTTTGCTTCGATAAAGACAGAATTTTAGATATCATGTGCCCCCTTGACTGAAATAACAGAGACATTTTAGGACAGTGTTAAAGAAAGAGACAAAACCTCCGAAAAGTGTACCTTATTAAAACAAATTCTGGAACATTATATTGTTAATTCTTACTAACAGAATATATATTGTTTAAAGTTGTACCGTAATATCTGGTATAGGCTATTCACGGCAAAGTGGAAATTTTTCAAAGCCCTCCCATTTGGAATAATGGTCAATAAATACAATTTATTTCAGCCTTCAACGTTAACTTCAGAGTGCGGTGGAATATACACACTGTGTTTAAGATATTACTTGTATGGGAATTTTTATTTAAAAGGGTGGTTAGAGGGAAAAAAAATGGCTCAAAGGGAAACGTAACTAGAGCATCAAAAATTTGACTTTATCATGAACAGCCAACTTCATAGCGTAAACTTTCTGGCGAAAATCGGTTATGAGTGCCGAGGGAGTACCTTTTTAGATTTATTAGATCTGCCGACTTTTAACAAAGTTTAAGTAGAGAACAAGCCAGCTAGAATCGTACTGAATATTACGAAACACAGTACTCAGGATGGAATAGGGTAATGCAGAACTCGGTGAAATTGTTATGACGTACGCCGAAATGTGTAATACAGCTGCTGAACGTCGGAGATACACAGGAAAATTCGTAGCGCGACGGTTTCCAAATGTACAAACGTTCATTTGCAGTTATACCGGAAGTGTGTGCGTAACAAGAAACTCCGTCGGCGAACGCCGATATGGTATTGAGAACGATTTTTTTAGGACTGCATATCTGACAACCCACACATTAGTATGTGTCGTACCGCTGCTAGACTGAACACATCACAATTTGCGGTGGGTCGCGAACAACGTCGGGAGAGACTAGACGCAGTTCACTTCCAGCCAGCACAGTCACTTCGTCCGCGAGATCGCCCGGTTCGAGTGCAGTACTGTCAATGGCTGCTAAGTAAGTGGATAGTGTAGAGATTTGGGCGGCTCTTAACATCCAGGTCTTGAGAGCCGATGAGGGCCAAGCGCGGTGAGTGTGGATCAGCGCTGGACTGAAAGATTGGGGTGCGGGAGATCCCCGGGACCCCGCCGGAAATCTAACCCGGTTCGCCTTGGTGGGAGGCGAATAGTATGACCACTTCATCACAGCGGGGCCCCTGCTAAGTAAGGGAGCAGGGAACTCTTCACTGATGAAGCATCATTCATGAGAGGTGGCATATTTTACTCCACTGCCCGTGTCCCTATGGGAACCAGTCTCCTCGCGGCTTGTAAGGGGTATCTGCCGTGATAGTACCTCGGCGCGACCACTTGACATTCAGGACATTGGGGCCCAATGCTGAGATTTCATTGTGAAGAAACTCAAATTTTGGTAACGGACTGTGGCCGATGATGGCTCCCCCGAACTGGGTCCACCTGGTGAATGAACGTGATGACGACTCCCTGGATGCTGTGATGAAAATATGGACGAATTACGGATGTACAAAGTTGTAGGAAGGCGGGCAACCAGCCCTTAATTGGGTGTAAGGTGCATGCCTGGTGGGATTTGTCCTCGACCACAAGGACGGGTAGGGATTCTCCCTGCTCGCCGGACTCCTGCTTCTGATAATGATTAAAATCCTCTAATTCAGAACGAGGGCTGCTTTGCCCAATGAACCACGACACCGGGGAGGCTGCGATTTCCTGCTTCCCGGTTAGTTGGGCACTAAGGAAGTATGCCACTCTTGGTTTGTCGTAATCACCCCTGTCCTACTGGGGTGGGCTTACGGCGAGAAGGACGAGCAACCTGTAATGGGTGTAAGGCTTATGCCCGGTGAGGCGTTAAAGTGTCCTCAACCACGTGAGTGGAAGGGGCTGCCTCTGTTCACCTAACTTGCCATCGGTGGAGTGGTCGGTCATCTATATCCCTCTAGTGCCATGGAAAATAAGTGGGAGCAGGGGATGATTGGATTGGCCCCATCGAAGGTTTTCTCCGGTGACTGATCAGTTGAGGTTGGACTCGTGCTGGCAGGGGTTAACTCCATATGCTGGAGAAGGTCTGGAGAGATTCCCTCTCTTAAAGAATGGCCGGGCGGTGAGCGACGACCCGCTCCGGTTGTGTCTTGGAGAGACACTAGGAGTATGACTAGAACCCTGGCCAGACCACACACTTGGTGTCTGAGGGCGAGGGTCTCAGAACATTGTGGGAGGAGGGGGGCCTAGATGTGCGTGCGCATCGGGTTGGGGCTTTGGATCTGGTCGAAGTAGGCATTAATCTGTAATGCTTCCTCTGCATTGATAGGGCATGATCCCTCTCCCCACCGATTGGGTGGTCATGCGTGGAAAGGCCGGCGGCTAAGAGCGCCATGTAAAAATACAAAGGTACGAAAGTTGAGAAGCCATACTGTACGAACATTTAGGCATACAATGTAGGTGACGTGTCGTCTGATGACATCCCTCCTCCTCCGTGGTAACCTGTCCACGAACTTTCCAAATCAGTAACAAGGTGGTTCCGGGTCTGCATACGCGTACAAATAAACACCTGGTTGTTGTGTAAACATTGCCTGTCAGGCAATAGTAAGCTCATTTATTTAACTTTACACTTCATAAATTACTGCCTTATGACAGAACTGTTGTGCAGCTGACACAAGGACTCGCACATGATCACAGGCCAGATTCATGTGACCGCTGCGACCAAATGGCAAGCCGTAATAAAAGGTGACCCACTGTTATATTAAGAACTCAGAGGCATTAAATTTAGTTGTGCAGAAAATATATCTTACAAATAAACTTCAAATTTAGGAAAGAAGTGAAAATAAAATACTTCTTCATGTAGTGAAATACTTGGAAATACACACATCAGTAACTCAATTTGAAAATAATTATTAAATTAAAATTCAGATCACATCTACGCAGTAAAAAAAAAATGGTTTGTGTGACACGTTTTAAATCACATTTGAGATTGTTTGATTAAACTTGTTGGATGGGAAAATTTGATGGCCGTGTTCCATATTCAAATTTTATTGTCAAAATATATTCGAAGCTAAAAATTTGACAATGTCACAAGGTTTTTAGTCACAATGTTCAACATTGAACGACATCTTAGCCTGGACCATCAGGGAAAAAAGGTAATGTGGACTGGAATAAAAATGAGAGTAGATTTTCCGGGTGGACATCAGCGCTCAGTTGAGCACGAGAATGGCGTGGGTTGTGTTGTCGAGGCCCCTGATGTGGTTTCCCTGATGCTTCCTGTCTCTGGATGCTGCCGTAAATGATGCTTGTTCCAATATACTCCCAATTGCCTAGGCTGGTGAAAGATATCAAAGCTTCCCCCAAACGCTTACTCACTCCCGAGAACTGTTAAAGAGTCGCGCTTACTCACTCCCGAGAACTGTTAAAAGAGTCGCTCTCACGCCCAATGTTTACGTAATTTAGTGATATAGGTTTTGCGATCATGGTAAATAAAAAGATACGGTTCAAGGTGATCATATTTATTTTAGTTCTCTCGTATGAGGCACTGAAAATACAATACTCCGTTGAAGATAAATGTGTGATAACTGATTAGACTAATTGATCACTCGAGAAATTATAACAATGAAGCTTGATGCCTACTTCAGATAGAAGGTACTGGCTGAGAAACACATAAGGGCACATACGCCGACCGTCGAAACCCAGGTTTTCGGAGTAGCACATCATTTAATGTCACCCTTGGTGTAATTAATTTCACACCTGGTACACAGATTTGAGTCATATATAAATGCAATTTATTTGTGATGTATAAGTTATTACATGTTTCCGCCACCAGATTTCAGCTACTTTCCCGGGAAACATAGGTCTCCAAAAGTCTAAAAAAAACTTTCCCGCTCTCAGCAAAAAGCTTAATTTGCATCACGACAACACTAATAAGCAATGGTTGACATGGGGATTAATGTGATAGATCTTTCCTTAATGATCTCTTGCATTGATATAAATGAGTGAGAAGCGTGGAGATATGTTATTTATATTAAGTTTGAAAATTATCTGGCAACTCTGAGGAACTAACGAATATATTAAATACCGTTCTGGATTCCGCCAATAATAAATTACAAGTTGCAAGTTTTCAGTAGAGCTATTTGTCAGTTTGTTGGTATTATTAACAGCAATATTCCCTTATTTTGGTATATTTTTAGTGTAACAAGGCACTGAATTTTAAAAACTTACATAAAGTTTAATTATACTACTCTTCCGTAGTGTAATGGATTTGTTATAGTATGTACGACACTGACAGAAATTATACTACAACTGGCAACATTGTCTGGTCCAGCCCCTGCTGGCTGCAGTGCTGCCAGGCCCTGTCAACTCAAATAAGGAAATTTGAATCTTTACTGAAGACACGCAAAGCTCAGGTTCCAAGTTCTTACAGTGTATACATTTTAAAAAATGCTTCCATGTTTAAACAGAATATAAGTATATAAATAAATAAAGTAAAAAGAGCTGGCTATGTCATGCACAGCCTGCAAACATAACAAAGTGAATATTTGTAGTTTATTATGTATTCTAACATTAGCAGTAGTGTTTCTCTCTCTCTCTCTCTCTCTCTCTCTCTCTCTCTCTCTCTCTCTCTCTCTCTCTCTCTCTCTCTCTCTCTGTGTGTGTGTGTGTGGGGGGGGGACACTATGTGCCCTTTTGCTATAAGTTCATAACTTTTTCCACTAAAATAAACTTGTTTATGATGCTCAATGCCAAACACATTTGTATTTTTACTGTGTATCCTTGTAAACACTATTGGAGTATATGAACAATAGTTACCAACCAAAGTTAATACTTAATATTTTGGTTCTGGCATTACACCAAAACCAACTTTACATACAAATAAAAAGAATTTCTCCACTTACCACAAGTTTAAAAGCGACCTCTTTGGAACAGAAACACACCTTTTTTTTGTGTAAGGAGTACTAATTATGATGGTAAAAATGTTGCCTGCAATAAAAGGATGGCCACCCCTGTTATTTTCATTGCCGGGAGAGGTATTACTGTGAATTTGCTCTTAGCTTGAAGATCCCGATATTAAGAGCCATCCAAATCTCTTCACTCACATAAAGCAATGCTAGGGGAATTGTAACTTAATTTCTCTTTGTCTCCATATAGTTCACAAAAATACTCTCTAAAATCTTTATTTTTAACGCTTCATACCTCCCTTATTATTCAGATTAGGTAGAAAGTTTGTCAAGTATATCCCATGATGCATATGCATGCCTGACTAGGGAATGGTTCTATTTGTTGGTGATATTTGCATCAAACTTTGACCAATGACACTCGGGAGATTAAGTATCACATAAAACTTCGTGAGGTAATTTTTAAGGAATGAGGTATTCGTCGTGGTCAATTTTACAGTTTTAGACAGTGATGGAAGTAGAATAAGAAACATAAGGCCAAGAAGGGGACATTAATGGTTTAGAGGTGCCCGGCCGGTGTACAAGACAGGTCGAGGAGGAGGAGGAGGAGGAGGAGGAGTTTGTCTGAAAGGTCACGCGACCCGCACAATTTGAATCAGGCGACATACGCCTATGTTAGTGGCGTTTCATTGTAATTTCTGCATTATTGCTATGCGCAATTTTAAGGGCTTTGTTTTTGTGTGTGTATTTGAGGGTATTTTTCATGTTTGAATAATTTATGGTAAAATCACGTTTAACCACGTGGCTGACCGATGCCAAGTATTTGTATACGCCATCATTGCGTTTCGGGAGATTATTTATGCAACATCGTATATGCAATGTTTTATTTAGGGTTCTATGTTAAATTTTGTCAGGGTTCCGTGTCATTTCACGTAAATTTATGCTTTTTGTACTTGGCCACGTGGTCGATTTTACCGCCATCGGGCACGCTACACGCCTGTAATCACTTAAATCGTAAAGAGAATAACTTCTCGCTCCAAATAATATTTTGTTGGAATTTAATTTGCCGTTTTCGAAAAGAAATATTGCAATTCCATCTGCACCATGTGGTCCGCTACGAACTTCATCCAGCGGCATCCGCGCCATCTGAGTTTGTTTTCACACATGTGTGTGTTTATTGTGAATATTCATCTCATGTCCCATCTTGCTTAATTTATCATTCAAGGATTTATGTAATTTTGTAATTAGTGTACGGTGCAATTATTCCCGTCCTAGCCGGCTCTGTGTATAGGCCGTCACCACACTACCCACGTGATGGAGGGCAAGCCCCGACGTGTTTGCTTTAGTGATGCCGAGTACTCACCCGTGTTAATATGTATCATCAAGGGTTTCATTTGTAATTCATCATGTCCTGTCATCAGGGAAAAACCGTCAGTCCACCCTAGCGGCTGTCGGCACTCTTCCCTTGTGAAGGCTGTGCTTTTACGCACCTCGGTGAGATCATCCATCTAGGCGTGCGCTAGAGTAATTGCGACCTGGGGAGCACCCAAGTGGAATTGGCTAGTCATGGCCGAGATTATCATAATTTCATTGGCACGTTGATGTGTATGCATAGTAACAATAAAAACAAGTCTACCGTGAACTTACCTCTTTTATTCAGTAGTGACAATGTCCTAGCGACATATATTTATTAAGTGTCTATTTCAAAGTGATGTTTAGTAAAAGTTTAATATTGCCTACATGTTTGTAAGAATGCACGGGTGAGACGGGCACACAGAGCCGACAGCATTCCTGAGAACCCTGAGTCTCAATAGTACGGTGTAGAAATTCATAAATTTCCTGGGTATTATAAAACATTGAGAGTCAATTAGTTTTCTTATTACACTGTATTAGCAAATATTTTGATATTTTTAGGTAATTTATTGAAATATTGTAGTCCAGTGTAGTATGTACTATTATGAAACATAGTGCTTCTATGTGTGATAACTGTGAGATTGTGAGCATTTCTAGTACAATGATTATAAATCTTATCATTTTTTTGGAATTGTTCAATATCCAATCACGGACAATGGAACTTCCACAACAGCCGGTAGAACTATTATTAGAGAAATTGGTCGGGAAACTGAGTCGGGAGGTTGGCGAAACAGCACCTGTACCAGTCTCACCGCTAGGTCGTAGTAATCTGCCTAATGAAGGTGCCAAAGGGTTCCAGGTACCATACGGGTGTTAAGCATTAATGTTGAACTTGAGGGAAATAATGAGATTGCCGTGATAGACACTGCTGCAAGCAACAGTTTTGTACACGAGGGGTCAATACAGGCAATAATAACTAGAGTGCTGCCATGTCGCCTACAGTTAACCACAAACCAACCAACAGGGTGAGGCAAGAAGCGTGATGAAAGTGGCAGTGGGGATACGTGAACTCCGTACAAAGTGCGATGGCTACATTGTGCCGGACTTGTGAGAGGAGATGATTCCGGGGTTACCGTGGTTGATCAACAACCAGGCCGTGATTGAGCCACATCTTGACCATCTGCTCATGGGGACACGTGGAGGGTGGAAGCTGTATGCGGTAGGAGCAACGCCGCCAACGACAACAGCTGCCATGCCGCTCAGCGAGTTCGAGCATGAGGTGGACCAATATGCCAGTGTGTGCCATACTGATGGGAAGCCGCAGTACACCGACGTCACCATGTACGCCATCATCACGACGCACGAAGACTCGGTGTACTCCAAGCCACGAGACCCAGAATTTTCTTCCGGCGCGTCACCAATCAGCAGGTATGTGAGATGCTCAATGATAATGTGATTGAACCTATGCAGAGACACTACAATTCAGGCATTAAACTAGCGCCTAAAAAGGAAGGTGAATGGAGGTTTTGTGTGGACTTTCGCCCTCTAACACAATGATTGTAAACATGCCACCTACTGTGTTCACGTCACCTGACCTTAAATCAGGATATTGGCAAGTACCTATCCGCCCACAGGACCGTAAAAAAGACCGCCTTTACCATGCCAGACGGGCGTAGGTTTCAGTTTGTTGCTATGCCATTTGGCCTCAAATGTACACCTGCCACTTTTCACAACCTCGTGGCAAATGTGTTAGATGGTTACACAGGAGACTTTGCGATGGCTTACCTTGATGATGTACTTGTATGGTCAAACAGTTGGGAAGAGCACATACACCACCTGAGCCTGTGTTCGAGAGGCTCTAATGCAACAAACTTACCTGCAAGGTTGACAAGTGTAAGTTGGGGATGAATAGAATGGAGTTTTTGGGACACTATGTAACAGGGAATGGACACGAACCGGAACCACAGCACGTACAGGAAATACAAAACACACCCACAACCAGGTCACGTAAACAACTTAAAAATTTTTTGGCTTGATTAATTGGTTAAGGGAATTCGTTCCAAATTTTTCTGTGATAACTGCGCCTTTGACTGAATTGCGATGCGAAAAACGAAAATTTGTATGGGCACCTCAAGCCGACCAAACATTTAGAGAAACCAAACTTGCTTTCCAAAATTGTAGGCCACAGGCCAGGTTTAGCCCGAAGTAACCTGTTGTCGTGCAGACAGATGCGAGTCAGGAGGGCATAGGAGCAGTGTTATACCAGGTGGGAGAACATGGGGGAAAATGCATCATTAACTGCCACAGTGCAAAGTTGGGCAAGGCCGAGCGAAAGTATCATGTGAACGAGCAAGAGTGTCCAACAATTGTACACATGCTGAGAAAGTACCGACCGTATCTGTTAGGGAGAGAATTTACATTGAAAACAGATAACCGCTGTCTAGTTTGGTTGGAAGGCATGCATAACGGGAAGAGTAAACTCGCCTACTGGGCCTTACTGCTCCAGGAGTTCAATTTCAAGGTAGAACACGTGGCGGGGAAAACCAACAAGCTCACCGATGCACTGTCCAGAAACCCCTTTCCGAACCTAATGGTAAAATATGACGCTGAGTGGGAAGAGGCGCTACCACCTTGCCATGCCACATAAACAGCAGACACACCAGCTTTTGTTTTGCAGAACATTGTCGCCACACCACCTGGTGAACTTGTCTCGTTAAACATTAGTGACGTGTTAAGGGAAGTACACACCGTACAAGAAAATTCCCCAGATGCTGTGCAACGCCGACAACACTGTGCCACTAGGTACTCAGAACACTGGAGAGTAGTGGACCGGGAAATTCAAACCAACCCCCCCCCCCCCCTCCCCGTAATTGTATGAGGTAGCGAATGTACGTGTCAAAGGAAACGCGGGAACTTGTACTCAGATATGCACATGATAGCTTAGAACGTGGACACCCGGGTTCAGAGCAGACACGTAGGAACATGCAAAAGTATTTTCAATGGCTGGGAGTTCAAAAGGACGTACGTAAACATATGCAGAGTTGTGTCACATGCAACACCTAGAAGCCGCGGAGAACGGATGGCGATACTCCACAACAACAGAGCATGCCAACTGAGCCGTTCAAAACTGTAGCACTTGATATCATGGGCCCGTACCTGCTCACCAAAAGCGGTAAAAGGTTTCTCATTTTCACCATGGATTTTTTTACCAGATGGACTGAGGCGTTCCCTGTCAGTAATGTTCGTGCACACACGGTTGCACAAGTCGTGCAGACGGAATTTTTTCCAAGATGAAGGCATCCCGAGTACCTACTGACCGCTAATGGTACGCAGTTCGTAGGGAGAAAGTGGAGAGATTACTGTACCAGATGGGGAACTGAACACCGTACCACCCCCGCCTACCACCCTAGGGCAGATCCAACAGAACGCCGTAACCAAGATGTAAAAACTCTGTTACGCGTCACATTAGGAGATCATACCAGATGGGCGGAGTTGATTCCAGGGGTTATGTTTTGTTTAAGAAATAGAGTGAATGCAGCAACAGGGAAAATGCCTGCGAAAATGGTATAGGGTCACGAACTGCGTGCGCCCGGAGAACCTCGCGGAAATCCGCCAATACCAACTGAGGGGATTATCGCACACCAAACGCAAATTCACGAAGAGGCAAGGGCGAACCAAGAAAATTATTGCAATGTTTGGGTACCCGAAAACAGGAGGCCATCGCCAGAGTTAGTGCCCGGTATGTATGTGTACGTAAAGGGAAACCCGTTATTGGCGGGAGCGAAGAACTGTTGTGCAAGACTTGCACCCAAATGGATTGGACCAGTCAGAGTAACGGCCAAGATGGGGAATTCCACGTTTATCGTGAAGTTTGGACTTGTGTATAGCCCGCGCACCTCCAAGGAAGAGGGGCAAGGGGAAGCCGGAAAGCCCAGAACCTCAGCAAGAGCGACGTTGCATACCAGGTAGTACGAGGGATGACAGGGGTAGCGCGTATCAGTGTCAAAATATCAACACCAGTCTCGTGACCACGCACCCGGGAAATGATGAAAACAATAACACTGTGAACACTATGTCATTTAGGGGCTTCGTGCCATCAGAACACTCCGCTCCAAACTGGGAGGGAGAAAGCGACGAAAGTGTACACACCCAAGTGAGAGAAGAGAGTAGTAGGGAAAAACAGTTTCAGGGCTTTCCTGTGGAGGAAAGTAGTAGTATCACAAATCAAAGCAGCTCCAAAGGTTTCACACCTGTAAATGAGGAAAGTAGGTAACTACAGTGTACACGTAAATCACAACACAACCAGTGCCAGTGACATAGGTTTTAAGGGGTTTCCCCAAGGCATCAATACCAATGGTTGTAACAAAAGTGAAAGCGTAAATCAGAACACCACAAATGTCATTGTAACATTTTTCAGAGGTTTTTCGGCCCCCGCAGGGGATAGCCTAGTAGGACAAGAAAGTTTCAAAAGGTTTGGGGGAATTAGTAGGGGAGTGAGTGTAACGTCACATGTCAAAAAGCGACATCACAGCACTCACGAGAGTAGAGGCGAGTCAACATTACGTTCCTACAACATGATTCCAGCCTACACCCCCACCCCCTGCAAACACCGCAGAATAGGAGACTCCTAAGGCTATGCCTCTTATGTCCTCAACAAGTGGTCCCAGTTCACAGCCGAGCAAGGTTGAGTTACTCGCACCGTCTTGGCCTTCGCGGGAGGGGTCGTTTGACGCCGGCTCAGACAGCCGTGTTAAGACCACGACGTCGCTCACCACTCATATGACATCTGGACATGCACGCGCCAAAGGAGGCCGTAACCTAAACTGTCCCAGTAACAGAATATTTATTTGAAGTGTGGATTATGTATCTTGTTTTATTTGCAGGTTCTCAAGTGTTTAAATGTTTAAAATGTATGTTTCATAATATTGCACAATGTTTGGTTATGAATTCAAAATGTGCACTGTGCAAAGCAAATTCACACTTTAAATATAAAAAGTAGAGCAATATTTAAATTATTTGTGTGCCATTTATTTCAAAATATAAAATTTTACTCATCGTGCATAGCAATTCCACTTGTGTGAACCCCATACACAGCCATGGTAGGTTCGCGAAACCCTGCCTCTGGTCAGTCCATCGAGGAGAGCTAGCGAGGTAAGACGCTGTCGCGTACGCACCTCAAACTTTTTGCACTGATGTAGATTACAACACTTCACTTTTAGTATACCGGTTAACCTTTGCTTGCGTATATTTTGCCAGACATTCCCCAGCATTATGCTGCCGCTTAACTTAATCATTTGCGCCCTTGTGGCTTTTTCAATGTATTCTAGGAGAAAGGAGGAAAGATGTCGGAGAGGCCAGGCGGCCCGCGCAACTTTGAATCGGGCACCATCCGCCTATGTTAAAGGCGTGTCAGTGTAATTTCTGTTTAATTGCTGCGTGCAAATTTTAACGGCTTTGTTTTTATGTATGTATTTAAGGGTAATTTTCATGTTTAGTTGTTTTCTGGCCACATCATTTGTGACCACATGGTTAACAGCCGCCAAGTCAATATCGATGCCATCCATGTGGTTTGAGAGCTTATTTGTGTCATATCATATGCGTCATAATTTATTTTAGGGTTCTATGTAATAGTTAATTCAGAGTTCCGTGTATTTTTCATGTAATTGATGCTTTGTATGTATGACCACGCAGTCTAAGTTTCATTTTCCCACCATCAGGCGTGCTAAAAACCTATAAATGTCTCAATCTAAAGGAGAACATTTTTCCCATCAGTAATAACAATTTGTCTCACCATAATTTGCTGTTTTTACGGAGAAATATTGAAATTTCACCTGCACCACGTGATCCGATACAAATCTTATCCAGCGGCATCCACGCCATCTAAGCTTGCTTTCATGCATCTGCGTATTTACTGTGACCATCCATGTCGTGCCCCATTTTATTTTATATGCATTTGTGCCATTTATGTAATTTGTACGGTGATATTATTTCCATCCTAGCCGGCTGTGTGTAAATAATCACACGTGTTTGTTAATTTCATAATTCTCTGCGACCTGTCTTTACGAAAAAACGGCAGTTCACCCCTTTCCTTGTGAAGATTGTGTTTTCTAACACCACAGAGAAGTCATCCATCTAGGAGTGCGCTAGATTAATTGTAGGCTGGGGAGCACCCGAACGGTGTTAGCTAGACACGACCTAGTTTCATCATTAAATTGCTTGGCACGTTATTTGTACGAATGGTATCAATAAAAGCAAGTATCACAGTGCTTAAAGTATTTTTTGTAGTGACAGCAACCTCTCGCCCTTTTCAGTGATAAAGTTTAGTAAAAATGTTTAGTAATGAAAAGTGTTTTGTAAGTATGCTCGGGTGAGACGGACACACAGAACCCACAGCATCCCTCAGAACCCTGAGTCTCAACAGTGCGGTGACTGGGAAACACAGCTGGCGCCCATCTACCGTAAGTTTATTGTGTCACCGTTTGTCTTGTATCTCACCCGACAGCGTGTGTGTGTATGTATATAAACACACACACAAGATATATATATATATGACGTCGCCCTCACTCTGTGCACCACTCAGGGGGCAGACCGATAGTGCTAGCTACTGCTGCACCAGTGTTTTTTGTGTAGCATGCCGTTCACGCATGAACGAGTCAGTGATCCATTCAGTGCATAAAAAGACCCGCTTACCAAGAGTAACCGGTGGCTTGTCTGTCTCTTTTTGGTTTCAGTGTGACCCCCTTAGAGTGTAATGCATGCCCAAGATAGTGTAATCTCCTCCTTACGTCCCTGCCTTAAAATGAAATTTATTATTGAGTGCTCACCCACGTGTGTTCACACAGGCACGATTTGGAACGCTCATAATTATTTTTATAATTTTCCTAGCGTTTTGTTCTGTATTTTTTGTTTTTAAATCGCAGGTAAAGATTCCAAGTTTTTAACAAACTATACAGTCAAAGATGCTTGCAGATCCAGCAGCCACATTGCCAAGCTCACAGAGCAAATTTCCAACAGCTTGTATATTAAATTTTGCTTTATTTAATAACGCTGTTCTGAAAGGGTTTTTTATGCGGAGCTTGTTTTTGTGATTAAATTTAAAGTGTGTTTGTGTCTTTTGCTTGCCAGTTCCAGCATTACAGAGTGAAAAGTATTTTTACAAGATGCTTAGCAACAGCTACAAAAGACTTTCCCATAGACGTTTAATAGCCACGAAGTACGTGAAATAATTTCCTAATTATATTTCTGCCTGCAATTGTTCTTGTTTGTGAAGTGTTTGCTTTTTGCATTTTGTCAACATTCCTCTCAAGATGCTGGCGAGAAGGTGTCCATTGCTAACGGTACCTACAGACCACCATCTTCACTCTGGTTTAGTGGGTCTTCGAGGGTGGATGTGTGCCGCCACACACTACGGGAGCTTTATCACGAGTTTCTTATAATGTAGGATGTCATAAGTTAAAACTTGTAATATACCGGAACCTTTTGTATCTCTTTTGCTCTCCTGTGTGCCGACCCTCCACTCCGCCGACTCGCGACCACTGAGAGTTTCTTACCGTAAATTGCTTTGTGCTTTTAAACCTTTTTTGCAGCATAGGCCTCTGGCAGGACTTGTGTGCCAGGCCCGCTTCAGACATGGGAAATCGCATGTTACCACATGAACTCTTTCTGGTAATATATCTAGTTTCATTGGAACTCATGTTTTATTCAATTTTTATTAATTTCCATCTCGGGAATTTGCCCTATCCAGCGAGTGTACTACGTGGTCGCCAACCATGTGCTAACAGAGTAAGTTACAGCCACGACTCTCTAAAAAAACAGCCTTTGCCCCAGACATTTCATGGGCAAAAATAAGGTACTGACGCCGGCTAAGAGCCAGCCACAGCCAGGCCATGAGGCACTTGCCACTAACAGTACACGTTGGTAAGCACGTGGGTGCAGCCCGCTACAAGTATGAACTTTCCCAAAACAGGATAAAATGTTTCAGTGTCCTACGTATTTCTTCTCAGGGTAAAATATGTTTGAAAAGTGTAATGTGTTTATTTCAGTGTCTCGTGTAATGTTGTGATATTTCAAATTCAAAGTATGCATGGTGCCAAAGAGAAAGACAATGATATTCAGGCGAGAACGACTTACAAAGACATTACAATAGCAACAGAATTTCACAATTAAAAGTCTGTTTGTAATTCTGTATTAAAATACCTTTGGTGCCATTTAAATCTGATTATAATAATTTTACTTGGTGTGCATAGCTCTTCCGCTTGTGCTAGCCCCACATAGGCAGCCATTGTAGGTCCGGTCGGCATGACCCCTGCCTCTGGGCAGTCGTTCTAGGAGAGCTGGCGAGGTAAGACGCTGTCACATACGTACTTCATACTTTTGCACTGATGTAGGCTTCAATGGTTCACTTTAGTATACTGGTTAACCTTCACTTTGCATATGTTTTGCCAGACATCCCCAGCATAATGGTATCAGCTTAACTGAAATATTTATAGCCCTTGTGGCTTTTTGAATTTAAACAAGATGAGAGGAGAAGATGTCGGAGAGGCCATGCGGCCTGCGCAAATTGTTTATCAGGTGTCATCCGCCCATGTTTAGTGCTTTTCACTGTAATTTCTGCTTAATCAGGCTAGCAATACTAAGAGTAACTCCGTGTGTGTGCGTGTGTAATTATTTAGAGAGTTATGTCATGTTGAATTGTTTTACGGCCACATCGCCCACAGCCACGTCGTAAGCTACCACCACGTCCATATCCTCGCCATCACCGCATTATGAGGGCTAATTCTTGTTCCATCGTGTGCCCCATAATTTCTATTAGGGTTTTATGTAATATTTGTGATCAGGGTTCTTGTATTTTTCATGTTTGATGCTTTTTGTTCATGACTACCCGGTCATTTCATGTACGTGTATTTTCCCGCCATCCGGCACCTGAAGAGCTTTCGTATGCTTGTATATTGAGACCAGTTTTCCTGATGCAGTTACCATTTTGGCTGGTAATTATTAACAAATTTTGATGTGAAATAACGTGTTTTACAACCACACACATGGTCCACTAAGAACTTCATCCAGCGGCATCTGCGCCATCTAAGACTACTTTCAGACATCTGTATGTTTATTTTGCCTGTTCATATCATACCCCATGTTCATCAAGTATTATTTGTGTAATTTTTGGATGACATTATTTTCTGTCTTAACCCGCTATGTGTATTGACTGTCGCCATACACCACGTGGTCCGGGGTTGAGTCCCCACGAATAGGCGTTAGCGGCAAAGATAAGCGCACGTATTTATGTTCATACTCCGTGTCCTGTCTCTGGGCAAAACCTATAGTCCATGCTAGCGGCTGTAGGCCCCTTGCCTTGTGGAGGCTGTGTTATCAGACACCACAGAGCATCATCTAAGAGTGTGCAAGTTAAGTAACGTGCTGGGGGAAACACCTACCGGAACTGGGTAGTCACGTCCAAGTAGTAACTACATAAACTCATATTTCTGGTACGGCGTAACCTAGGAAGAATAAATGCCTCACAATGCAATAGTTGTAAGTCTTTGTAGCATCAGTTACCTACCTCCACCAAGTGTTTTGTTTGCAGTGTTTTGGTATAAAAGTTGCTTTGTAAGAACGCAAGGGTGAGACGAACACACAAAACCCACAGCATCTCAGAGATCCCTGAGTCTGAAAGTGTGGTGCATAGGAACCACTGCTGGCGCGCATCAAAACAGGTAAAAGTGTATCGTAATCAGCTTCGTATCTCACCCGACGGCATCAGTACTTACTGCGAAATTTTTAAATTTTCATATTAACAATTTTCATATCTAAACCAATTAAGTATACATTTTAATAGAAGAAATCAATCCAACGCAACGTTATCATTTCATTAATATATTGTTTTACATAAGAAAAGTAAACGTGAGACTACATCACAAGCAATTATTAGGCTCACATACAACACTGTAGTTCGGTTTTTGTAACCTACAGTCATTTGAACATTTAACATAATTTTGCTTGGAACAAAACAAGCCAATAACCAATTTATTGTTTATTAACATAATAGTATGTATATTTTCCTTCAGGCAAACATAAATATGACTTTTCACATGCCGTAGTAACACGTAGAAACCAACACAGGCAAGAAACCTGCTGAAAAAGTTATGATAACACTGACAAAATAAGTAAGAACAAAATAGGACAAGACAGCAAAGAAACACACTAAAACAAAGCAATTTAACTATACACGACAGAGAACACAAGCCAATAATACTGTAGATTTTCCATGACAGGAAATCTGCATCGCAATGGCGAATGTCCAAAAATATTCATCTAGTTATTGAGATGATGTTTCCATGTAAATGACTTGCGACACAGAGGGCTCACGAATGGGTGTTCCCTTGTGTGTGAGATACAATATGGTTGTGCCTAATGTGATAAATGAGACCACCCTTCTTGTAAAATGACATGCCACAGTGATCACATGTGTATGGATCCTCTCCAGTGTGAGACAATGAATGACAATCAAGATAACTTCTTTGCATAAATGTTTTTCCACACAATTTACAACTGAATGGACACTCCCCAGTGTGTATCTTTTTGTGACGTTTGAGGCGGTGTTTTCTAGGAAATGATTTGCCACAAATATCACACATGAAACTATGAATAAACGTGTGGATTTTCAAGTGTTCAACCAGCGTTCTATTATCCTGGAATGTTATGTTACACCATCTACACTTGAATACAGGCTCTTCTGTATGAGTAAGAAGGTGGCAATTAAAATGTACTATGGAATCAAGTATCTTATTGCAAAAAGGGCAGGGAAACTGACTTTTACATTCAGAATGGGGTTTAGCAGTAATTACAGGAACTCTTCTGACGAAGTTACAATTCAACTGATGGCTTGCAAGTTCTTCTGGGCTTGAAAAAACTGACTCACAGTTAGGACAAACTAGAAATCTAATACAAGTGTTTTCAAACTTCAGAGTTGGCATGTTTACACTCTCTGCTGATAGTTCTTTCTCCAACTGAGTTTCCTTTCCTGTGGAACGACAAGTAATATCATCTTGGATTTCCAACATGAAGTTCCCTGTATTAGAGCTGCCTATTGAGACCTGAAAACAGCATAAGAAAAGTTAAAAATAAAATCCAAAAGAATCAGTGCACACAAGTTAAAAGAGGTTTTAATCAACCAACTAATACATATAAAATTGCAGTATTTGTAATATTTGCTAACTCGTGTGTTTCTGAAAACTAAAATTAGAGTGAAATAAAATTTTTTCATACCGAGATGCAAATATCATAAACTATTGTCTTGCTATTGAAAGAGGCATAAAATTGATTTATTTCACAATATCATAACTCTATGTATTATGCTGAGGGTTATCTTAACCACAGCATCAGGTACATCCCAAGAAAAATACTCATAAAGGTGGAATATATGTAGAAAGAAAATAAACATGAGAAAACATTTAACTATGATGGGATCTATTGCCTAAAGGAAAGAGAGCAATGAAGAATCACAGGCATACATCACAGTGCTATATAATTTTTTATTTAACAAGCATACAAAAAAAGACAAAATATTTTCCACTATATGCAACACACAAATGACATGACATTTACCATTCTGTACACAAACTATTAGATAACGTGAAACATTAGCCCAGTACAGAAAAAGGAAGTTTTGTTCTGGGAACTAGCCTTGAATTAGAAAAACCAATGATCAACTTTCTGATTTAACAATATATCCAAGATATGGAGTACATAGACCCAACTGAGCTACGACACAATATCTAACATCTGAAAACAAGATGTTGGTCAGTGGCGACTGCTGAGGGAGCATAGCCCTCCTAATAAAATCTCAGAACGCAGATCTCTACTTAACTCAGCAAATAATACGGGGTACGAATTCAGAGGTTATTTAGTAGCCAATGTTTTTGAGATGGACGAGACTCTTGTCACAAGAGAAACGTTTTTGGAAATGTTGAGTGATGGAGCTACAGATTCTTCGCCCCAAAGTGAGTGGAGCGAGTAGAGAGAGATGACCGTAACAATTGTCTAGGGGTGCTACAGGAGGGAGGGAAGGCGCTAGAGGCTCATCACTTTTCAGCCAATCACATGATGTAAATCTGAGAGAGCTGGGCACGCCCCTGCTTAAACAAAAAAACTGTTTCCTGGAACTTGACAGGGCTACCAAAACCAGAGACTTTGAATTCCACTGTTAAACAGAATGTGTTGTACAGTTATATATTACATGTTTTGTAAGCATACTTTTGCACTCCGCTCTTTTGCAGTTGTTAAACAAATTTCTTAACAATGTTTGTATTTATTTCGAATATTTTTTATTTATAGAAATCATTCAAACTCGCGTTGGTTCCAAATATGTGTAATATTCCGAATAAGCGTGTTCTTAATGATGAGCTATGAGCATCGGTCAGAAGCAGGGTTGAAATCTCGTTAATGTTGTATTGTTTAAACTTGTAAATAATTGCTTATTCATCAAGCAACATTTTAAACATTATTTTGACAAAGATTTTTAATAACGAGAATAAACTAGAGCTATGGAATTTGTGACCAGCAAGGCCACAGTTAAACATAACTCAACAACAAAGCCAAGGTGGTAAATGCAGTGGCTCATATATGCAAAAATTTGACGTTGGTACATACAATTTCACGGACTGGCTATGCGGGTGTGAACTTATAAATGTGTTGTTTTGTTTAATATTTTTCCTAGTGGAACCTAATGATCTTGTGTGGACTCTCAATGGGGTAAAAGATTTGAAACATTTGGAAGATAAAGTTAGTTAAAAGACATAAATCACGTTCACAACATATTAAAAATGCCATAAAAATTTCATTGATAGATAAGGTGAATATTCATTGCCAGTTAGATAGCGCGTACAGGTTGAAGAATGGATTTTGTTTACAAATATATTAAGATATTCCACTTTCATCCTCAAATTTAAATTTGACATACATTTTGTAAGTACTGTAGGCTATGTAAATTAGTATTTGGTTTTTAAAAATATTTGTTTTAGTATATTTAAGTTATTATCAATATTAGTATAGTAGAATTGGTATTATCATCTTATCTCTCGTCTCGTGTAATATACCACACAAACTTAAAACAAATACATACATGTGGTAGTGATTAGATCTGAACCAGTGGCCACAGTGTGCTGACCATTACAAATCAAGTGATGATACGTTTTTCTTCAAACCACCACAATTAATTTTTGTATTTAGCTAAATAACCTACACTTACATAAGCCTGTCGTACGCAATTTATATATCACTGTGCTTATTTAAAAAATAATATTTGTAATGCTATGAGTTAGGATCACCACAGCCCTCCCATTTTCAAAAGTCACCAGCCGCCACTGATGCTGGTCCTTATAGTAGATCTATATCCATGGTATTCACTATGCAGTATAACATACTAATACATCAGTGTAAATATATATAATAAAATGTAACTCGTATACAAACAGATACCCTTTTCTTATAACTGTCATTTTACGTATAGGTTTTAGGTTAAATATAATATTAAAAACATATATTTTATTTATAAAATTATATGCTCGTTTGTAATCTATGTTTGTGACATCATATTCAAATATGCCTTGGAAATGAAAGTACGCAGACACATCAGTTAGACTACTTTGTCTGTAGGTTTGACAAACAAATAAATACATAACTTTAATGTATAAAAACTTGATTGATAGTAATTGATGGTTCTGACATCTTACATTCAAATTTGCCACAAAAATATAAGTCTATTGATACTTGGCTCAATAGACTTAATTTAAAAGAAAAAATATACATTAAATCAAAAATTTAATCCATAACTGTTTATTTATAAAATTATTCTTTCACATAATTGTAGCTGTCATCATATTTAAATCCACCTTGAAGATTGGAGTCTGTAGATAAGTCACAAAACACTAATTTTCTACACATTTTTAAAATAATTTAAAAAAAAATTTTAAATTGAGTACATAAATTTTATGCTAGTCCCACGAATCCCAGATGGTGGATGATTCCTTACTCTTCACATTCACTTGACACACTGCAAAAACAGAACTATTGAGACAAAATTAGGTGCAAAAGGCCATGTTTAATCATATGATTATAAATTTTGGAGTACAATATCACTATGAATGTATATTTTTAGGACCCGTCAATATGGTGGACACATGTGTGCCTCTAGGCGGCGCCCCAGTCATCGTTATTTAATTTCTGTGGCCAGTGCACTCTGCGAATCGATTTAAGCTTGATGTGCCATGCAGTTTCACCCATCTACAACCGAGTTGTGGAACATACGATTTGGCTTGACCAAGTCGTGTGCAGTTCTGCGCATTCGTGGGGTTCTGTGTCTTCGCATGCTGACAAAGTGGGCGGAAACAGTCCGCTATACAACCTCCTATTTCCAGAATGGTCGATTGTTCTCGTCCGCCCAACCCTAACGAGAATGTTTCTTTGGTAAAATGCTTTTTCAACGATTTGGGAATTGCCACAGTATCTTTAGTAAATATTTTTAGGGTAATTTTTTATAGTGGTTGGTATTACTGCGCTGGTAGTTTTTAGTATGTGTGTTAATACTTGTGTAATGACCAGTCATATATTTATCATTTAATCATCTGCTTATATACACATTGTAATTATTTTATATAACTATTTAAAGCATTTAATCTAATTTACCATTATTTACTGCATGATAATTACCAATGAGTATTATTTCTGGGTAACTGCCATAATGTAAAGAGCGGTCACCAGTTGTCGCCTTTGGCGTGTCCTGCGTGACGTGGGGTGGACCGGTGCCGGTAGCGCGCGTGAGGCAGGCAGAAGTGTACTGGTAGAATGTGAGCTTGGCGAGCGGTCGAGAGAGTAAGGTGTGTGCGCTAAAATTGTAATGTTATGGGACTGAAGTATGATTGCGCGGCCAGAAAGTGTCTGGTGGTTGTAGTGGGAACTTACGCACTAGTGGGCCGGTTATGTGTGTTACCAGCCAGTGTCGGGTTAGAGAGAATGGACGATATGTACGTAAGGTCAGACTGCGATAGGATTTCCACTGCTGTCATCTCACTTAAATTTGGATTATGCCCGTACTGTACGATAGTGAGCAGACTGTGTCTTGTCAAACTGCAACAGAATTTTCCCGCGATCGAAGGCGGTGTGGAACGAAAACAACTTAGTGAAATGGACCTTCGTGGAACTAGACGCAAGCTGGCGTTTAATATTGCGTTAGACGCAACTCTCCTAAAAACATGTGTAAAACTGATGAGAAATATAGACAGATTGTGTAACATAATCGAGGGCATTGAGTTGGAGAGGAATTAACTGTTCGCTGCTAATAAACATTCGTGCTGAGGTTTCGAACACTATGTAGAGACAAATGGAGATCGCCAAATGTCCGTAGCACTATTTTAACGAGCAGTTTAACTATACACGACATTCTAAAAACCATGAATGTTGTAGTTTTTCCATGACAGAAATCTGCATCGCAATGGCGAATGTCCAAAAATATTCATCTAGTTATTGAGGTGTTGTTTTCACGTATATGACCTGTGACTGAGCAGGCATACAAATGGGCGTTCCTCTGTGTGTGAGATACAATGTGGTTGTGCCTAATGTGATAAATGATATCAACCTTCTTGTAAAATGACATGCCGCAGTGATCACATGTGTATGGTTCCTTTCCAGTGTGAGACAATGAATGACGATCAAGATAACTCTTTTTCATAAATGTTTTCCCACACAATTTACAACTGAATGGACACTCCCCAGTGTGTAACCTTTTGTGATATTTGAGGTTGTATTTACTAGAGAGTGGTTTGCCACAAATATCACACATGAAACTATGAATAAACGTGTGGATTTTCAAGTGTTCTACCAGCATCCTATTATCCTGGAATGTTATGTTACACCGTCTACACTTGAATACAGGCTCTTCTGTATGAGAAAGGAGGTGGCAATTAAAATGTATTATGGAATCAAGTATCTTATTGCAAAAAGGGCAGGGAAATTGACTTTTACATTCTGAATGGGGTTTGGCAGTAATTACAGGAACTCTTCTGACGAAGTTACAATTCAACTGATGGCTTGCAAGTTCTTCTGGGCTTGAGAAAACTGACTCACAGAAAGGACAAACTAGAAATCTAATACAAATGTTTTCAAACTCAAGAGTTGGCATGTTTACACTCTCCGCTGATAGTTCTTTCTCCAACTGAGTTTCCATTACTAAGGAACGACAAGTGATATTGTCTTGGATTTCCAACATGAAGTTCCCTGTATTTGAGCTGCCTGTTGAAATCTGAAAACAGCATGAGAAACGTTAAAAAACAAATCCAAAAGAATCAGTGTACACAAGTTAAAAGAGGTTTAAATCAACCAACTCTGGCTCCAAATTCAGCAGAGGAAAATACTATTACAATATTTACTCTTGAGTGCAAAACAATTTTAATGTCAGATGTGCCCTATATTTTAACTTTCACTGAAAAGAGAAAACAATTTGGGTACAAATTATATTGCTACTTAAATTTTTTGTATATGAATTATATTCACACATTGTATGCTAAAATACCATACACCTTATGTATATTATTATAGTATTTGTAATATTTACTAACATATTTGTTTCTGAAAACTAAAATTACAGTGAAATAAAATTTCTTCTCACCAAGATGCAAATGTCATAAACTATTGTATTGCTATTGAAAGTGGCATAAGATTAATTTATTTCAGAATATCCCAACTCTATGCATTATGTTGAGAGTTATCTTAACCACAGTATCAGGCACATCTCAAGAAAAATACTCATAAAGGTTGAATATAGAAAGTAAATAAACTTGGGAAACCACTAAACTGTGGTAGCATCAACTTCCTAAAGGAAAGAGAGCAATGAAGAATCACAGACATACATAATAGCGTTATATAATTTTTTATTTAACAAGCATACAAAAACAGACACCACTCTATGCAGCACACGAATGACATGACATTTACCATTCTGTACACAAACTACTACATAACTTGAAACATTAGTCCAGTACGGAAAAAGGAAGTTTTCTAAAGTCTAAGAACTAGTCTTGAATTGGAAAAAGCAATGATCAACTTTCTGATTTAACATTACATTCAAGATATGGGGTATATAGACCCTACTGAGCTACGACACAATATCTAACATCTGAAAACAAGATGCTGGTCCTTGCAGTAGGTCTATCTCCATGGTATACACTAAGTAATCTAACATGTAACATATATACAAAAAAAATACTCTTTTCTTGTAACTGTCATTTTACATATAGGTTTTAAGTTAAATATAATATTAAAAACATATATTTTATTTATAAAATTATATACTCTTTTTTAATCTATGTTTGTGACATCACATTCAAATATGCCTTGGAAATGTAAATCGCAGACACATCACTTGTTAGACTACTTTGTCTGTAGGTTTTACAGACAAATAAATACATAAATTTTAATGTATAAAAACTTGGTTGTTAGTAATTGAAGGTTCTGACATCTTAAATTTGAATTGGCCCCAAAAATAACAGTCTATTGATACTTGGCTCAATGGACTTAACACGAGTGCTATACGGGGTCAATATGTTCTGTACCGCACAATCTTCTAGTGCTGTAACTTCAGTCATTGATATCCCCCCCAGTGCTACCGACGTTAGAGGCACAGTTTTATAGATAACAAAACACGGTAAAGAGTTAGCATATTAGTTTTAATCAGGGAATTCAGAGGTAAATAAAAAATGTACGGGCCTATATGTCCAGTACAGCACTACAATAAATATACTGTCTGTAGTACTGTACGTGGTTGGTACAAGATTAGCTTGGAACGAGCAGTTACAGCTTGCGCTACTATAAGAGACATTGTTTGGGGTGTTAGAAGTCGGCGACAGACTGCGCTACTAATTGTGACACTGTTTGCATTGTACCTTGCGGTAACAGATCGCTCTACTATTATTGTTTCCAACATTTTTTGCCAGTTGGTCGCAGTGTTTTCTATACAAACATGTGAACTATCTCATAAAAATGTCTCGTGGTTGTCAGTTAGTTAATTTGGCACTTGCCTTACAAAGGTCATCTTCCAGAGAAGAAAGTGAGGGGTGAGTGATGGAAGTGAAGAAGACTACATCCCTGAAGAAGTCGAAAAAAAGCAACGAAGAATCATCCGGAACAAACATGGACGAAGAGGTAATGAATGGTGAGTCGTCAACAACTGTTTCCATCAATGAAGTTATAGATAAAGTGGATGAGTTGGGAATGAAGGGGGGTGGGGGGGGGGGGGAAATTCACACATAAGTGATCAGAAATTTCCCTTATTTTGCTCTTCAAAACACGAAGTTCACAACACATGAGATAGTTGTAACACTCCTCTAGATTTTTATACTTTTTTGATTGATGATGAAATATCTGAATTAACAATGAATTTCAGAAAACACGTACACCCATCAGATTGTGGATTCTGCAAACCTAAAACTGAATGCAAGAATGAAAAAATGGACAGATATGACAGTTGAAGAGCTAAAAAAAATTCTTATCCATAATTTTATGGTTTGGAATAAATCCAACTCCAGACATGAAAAAACCATGGTCAAAAGACCCTTTCTATCACAATGAATTTGTGGCAAAACTCATGGCTCGTAATTGTTTTCTTTTAATTCTAAATTGCATTAATTTTTGTGACAATGAGACCAGTAACACTAACGACCATCTTTATAAGCTAAGAGATTTAGTGAATATTGTAATACCAAACTTTTGAAAATTTGAAAGTAGGAGAAAAACTTGTAATTGACAAAAAAGTATGATCCCGTGGAGGGGGCATCCTTTTTTCAGGCAATATGTAACAAACAAAAGACACAAATATGGTGTAAAAGTATAGAAGATTTGCACTGATAAGGGTTATATTTATAACTTCAAGGTCTATTGTGGAAAGGAAGACAGAACCATGGGTGAATCTCACACATTTTCGGTAGTAAATGAGCTACTAACGAACGAACCACGCAGATCATTGTTGGAAGAGGGAAGAACTCTCTATGCAGATAATTTTTATTCAAGTATTGCGACAGCAAAATATCTGCAATCCAAAAAGACAAGGTATTGTGGAACAGTTAGGCCAAACAGGAAGAGGTTTCCAAAATCTGTCACAGTGTCAAAACCGAATGTTGGATCCCTTATCGGTAGAGCTAAGATTATACTGTGAATAGCGATAAAACCTAAATAACACCGAAATGCAAGTTAATACACCGCCAACCACCAAAATGCAATACGTATACAGCCAAACACCGACATTTCAGTTAAAACGGAAAATAAATTAAATTTAGCCCAAATATATCATTTTATCTGTGAACCCATGACCAAAAATATATATCCAAAAATGTATAAACTGCATGATCATAAGAAAATTTTAAGTTTTCACATGATGGGAAGAAGAAAAATAAATTTTAAGCTGTTGTCATTAAGGCTGAGTGAATAACAGGTGTAAATATTGAATACCAAATGGATGAGAAACGATAATTTAATTAGAATAGCAAAACTGCAAAAAAATAATTTTCAGTATTGAAGGTTTTTTTCTCTATAAAAAATATACAAGCCATTTGTGTAAGACTAACAAAAAAATCCACTGTTTAGGAACCTTAACATACAAGTTACGAAGAAACAAAACATTTACAAAGTGATTTTTTTAATATATGGTAATGCTCTGCATTACCTTTGTTCAAATAAACAGTTTTCTCTTGTTTAAAAAATTGCATAAACATTATAAAATTTTAATGGAAATAGGCATATAAGAATAAATTATCAACAACTTTTAATAATAAAATTAGTATTAAAATAACACAGGACAATGTCTGCTCTAATAACGCACAATTTTAGTTACAATATTTCAATTTCTAAGACTTTCATAATAAAACCGATAACACCAAAATCAGATATTTTTAAAAACGAAATTTGCCGTAAAACAACACCACAAAATCTTGCTCCTACTTATCTGTAAAGAAAAGGATGGTGTAAAAATTATAAAGTGGAGAGACTGGGAAAATGTTCTAATGTTAACAACCATTGAAAATCACAATTTGTATTTGGTAAACACTGGGAAAGTTAGGAAAAATGTTGCTGTTACAAAACCACAGTGTGTTTTAGATTACAACACAGCTAAAAAAGGGATTGATTTCAGTGATCAAATGTCGTCATACTACTCTATTCTTAAGAAAACCCGATAATGGTACAAAAAAGTAGCATTTGAATTACTTTTCGGTGCAGCAACAACAAATGCTTAGCTTCTCTTCAAGACTACAAAAGGTGTTACAGGAGATAACATCCATTACCTACAATTTAAGCAGATACTTGCAAAACGTTTGGTTGCAGGAGAAACACAGTTGGAAAGGCCTCAAACTCCGAAGAGAATCCACACTCTGGCTGAAGGAGTCCCTAAGAAACGAAGGAAGTGTTGTGGCTGTTATGAGAAACTCAAAAGAGTAATGAGCAGCTGGGAGGTAGACAATAAGGTGAAAAAAGTGTACACTATGTGGGAGGACTGTGAAAACAAACCAGCACTTTGTCTAGCACGTTATACTCAAAAACACTAACAAGTTCAACAAAATCTGCAATTAGAATGTGAAATTTTAGGTAAAATTTCTAAACTACTTTAGAAGTTTGAACATATTCATACAACCCAATTGTAAAAAGTATATTAGTCAAGTGTCACTCAAGTATAAATGTAAAAAAAAAATTTTTCATTCTTATATTAAAATAGTGTAACCTGCATAGTAAATGGCATAGTAAATGTAACATAACTTTGAAAACATTTATGTCCTTAGCCTGTATTGTAATGGTCTGGTAATGTCTCATAAAATTACCATACAAGTTTATGGACTTAAAATGTTCTACAAATGTTTAAGAAATTTACCAATTAATTTTCGCAGTGTATTATCATGCCTGTTTGATCTATATGACACTTTTGTGTGTTTTTGTAATTTTTAAATGACTGAAAGCAACTGTATTTACAGTGTACCTAACATGTTAAAACCTAGATCTGTAACCTAACTTTATTTGAATACGTAATTTCAACAATACAGTTTTGTAAAAAGACACGATGAATTGTAAATCTGATTTGGTTCAAACGTGTTTTGTGAATTTTACCAACTAATATTTACAGTGTATTGTGTCACTTCTTTTAACTAAAATCTATTCTTAAATGGAATTGAAAATTATAAATTTGACACATTTTGAAAACTTTTATGTCTATGTATTGGAATGCTTTGGTAAGGTATAAAATTACCATAAGAACTGTATGGACGAAAAAAATTCTAATTGTTCTATAATTCTAACAAACATATTTACAGTGTACTGTCAGGCCTGTTCAAAAAAATTTCTTTTTAGTGGTTTTTCGTTTTATTTGATTTAAAATGTATTTAAGTTATAGATATACTTCAAGTATTTTCATCCTGTTTAAAATATTCAGATTTGTGTTAAGTTGCTTTGATTACAAATGTTTAGTTAAATATTCCTGTCTACAATAAAATATGGGAAAGTAAAATATGTGATATGTTGTCACACCTAAAAGTAATTTTCCAACAAAATTTTTTTTGTGGGAAGAAAAAAAAAAATATATATATATATATATATATATATAAATTAGAAAAAATTAGTTAGTTATAGGTAAATTCTTTTATACATATTTCCAAAAAATATTATTTATTTATAACAAATGCTCAAAAACATGTTCTCTCTCTCTGTGAATAATAGACTGATGAGTGAAAAAGAGGTAATCAGATAGAAGAGTCAAATAAGTAAACATTTATATACAGATATTGAAAAACAAGAGATGCCATACAGGGCATATATGACCCGTACAGCACTAAGGAAAGTATACACACAGGACAAATATGACCCATACAGCACTCTCAGATAGGTCACCATTTTAACAATAGCACTCAATGTGTTAAATTTAAAAGATAAAAAATATATACATTAAATTAAAAATGAAAACAAAACTGTTTATTTATAAAATTATGCTTGCACATAATCGTGGCTGTCTCATCATCCACCTTGAAGATTGGAGTCTGTAGATAAGTCACAGAACACTGATTTTCTACACATTTTAAAGTAATAAACTCTAATTAAATAAAAATAGAATACATAAATTTTATGCTACTCCCACGAATCCAAGATGGCGGATGACTCCTGACTTACCATACTCAACACATTGCAAAAATGGAACTATTGAGACTAAATGAGGTGCAAAATTATTTTTAGCTAAATAAGGCCATGTTTAACTATATAAGATTATTAATTTTGCAGTACATCATCACTATGGATATTTATTTTTAGGGCCTGTCAATATGGTGGACACATGGCTGAAATGGCAGGAATATAAAAAATTAATTTACTACAAATTTCTACAACTTTTGCAGGAAATTATAGTCTTTTGGGGGAAAAATAGGAAATACAAAGCAAAACGGGCAAACAAGAAAGCAGACGGAAAATAAACTGATGTTGGAAACAAGAGTGACCAGAAACAAGCTAGCAGATACCATGTGGTCAGCAACATATAAGATGGCTACCCAAAACCTATCAATGGCAAACGTAATATTCTAAAGCATAAATGTTTCAGCACACTTCCGGTTTTACAGAAATTTGCCCAAATCAACTTTTCAGGTCAAAAAATTACAGAATTTTTGCTTTGCCATGGGTGTTGAGGGTAGTGTTTACACTGATAAACGGAAATGGGGCACTCTCTGTTATTAATTTTATTATTGGCCTAAAATCAATACAAAACCACCACCCTCCATCTTTTTTCGGTGCTAAGGTGATAGCCGAATTGTACCTACTCTCTGACAGCTTGATTAATCCATCATGTATCATTTCCACAGTTTGATGGTTGATGATGTTCAGGTGATGTACATCGTAATCTGTAGGAGATGTCCAGAGTGGGTCATTGTGGATTGTTTTCATTTTGTGTTCGGCAATGGTTCTTCATTTAAACGGGTCAGACGGTGCAAAAACATCTTTTCTCTCGTTCAAGATGCTCTAAAAGGCTGCACGATATTCGGCCGGAATGCTGTGATCAAAGGAATCTAGAGTTACGGGCTGTAAGTTAACCTCTACATGTCTGTCTGGATTGTAAACAGCGCATCTGACTTTAGCTGAAATGGATCCTGTCTCTAGGAATTTCCATGATCACTTCCTCATCAATACGCCAAGGTACTCCAAAGATAATGTCTTCACAAATTTCTTAAGGTGAGAACACACACTTCGATGTCCCTAATTTTTATGTTAAGTTGAATAACACCAATGATATCTCTTTTCTCATCTAGTGCGGCGATCTCTACAGTTAAGTTAGTAGCCTGGATGTCCAAAAACCTTACAAGTTCCACGTGAATAAAGTTATGAGATATTTTCTGGGGGCACTGTTGCTGGCATGGTGGCTGAGTAGGAAGACCCTGTTGTGGCTCTAGCCCATTGGTGCACTTCCCGTACCCATTGTCACTCTGTTGGGGCACACACTGTGCCAGTGGTACTGTTCGTCACAACATACGTGACACTGTGGCGCCTGGCGCTGAACCTCAGCGTTGGTAGCACTCCGCGGCTGAGTAGACGCAGCACTTACACCACTGTTACCCGGCACGGTCGTGGAGAGGTCTTCCTGCACGTGACCAGCCACGCGGGAAGGCAGGTTGCCTGGGTAGTTCAACTCTTGGTGCGGTGCGTTTATAAGTTTTGTGTAACTGTCACTGTTTTTAGCGCTACTTTTCCAATCACGAGAGTCCAGAAAATAGTTGCACCTGGGTTCTGAGTCACATGCGATACTCATGGCAGCCGTGATAAATCACAGGTATCCACTGTGCATCACTGAACGCAGAGCAGGTCTGTGCTCTGGCAATACTGTTTCCACTATTGATTCCAGCACATCTTCGGGAGACAGGTGCTGGTAGTGGGAGTTGGCCAAGTTGATCTTACGGCCTATGAAAGCTTCCAGGTACTCTTGTGGCCTCTGCTCCTCGGTGAACAGCAAGAGTCATTGTGTTGTGTTTTTTATTCAATAGCGGAACGTCACCTGTTCCTTGCGTCAACTTTCAGCTGTCCTATGGCATTTGGCCACTCTTCCACACCGACACCATAGCATTGCAAACAGCTGGTACACTCTAGTCGAAAATGTCCTAGAGTCCTCAGTTCCCTGCCCAGAAAATGTAGGGAATGTCTGGAAACAAAATGGGGTGCTGACTGCCGGCTATTCTTGAAGCTGTTCTAGAAACTCCTCTTGCACACGAGGTGGTTTCTGCAGTGGGGCGAGTGGCACGAGTGGTTGAGAGCTGCACCACGCACCCATCTGTGGCCGCTGCATGTAGTCACAGGTTTTGTTTACATCGCTGTGTGTGTTATGGTTATAGATAAAGACAGGCATACACTCTTCAGAGCGGAATGTTCCATTGCAAAAACTGTTCCAATAACTGTCCGACATGCACTTTGGTTGGTATTTTTTGTTACGCAGGTTGCACGTGGCAACAACACGTCCCTTTCCGCAGCAAAGTCTGGCATTGCACTTACTTGTAGCGCATCTCTCTGATGGCAGGAGCTCACTGGGTGCTATCGGATGTGCTGCTGCAGGTTGACTGGTCTGCTTGGAAGTGCAGTTCTGGCACCAGAATGTATCGTGTCATATAGATGGCCACTCTCCCGCTGACAAACTGGCAAAATGCGCTTTTAACTGGCACAGTTCACGTCGTACGATGTTGCTGGTGTCGTTGCACTTAAGGTATGAACAGTGTGTTACCCTGTTTGTTGACATAGCAGTTGGAGCAAACAGCACACTTCTCCCTTATGGTATGCAGCGACAGATGTTGGCTTATAGGTCCAATTTTGCAGTGGGTTCAGTGATAACAGTCTTTCCAGACGTTGCACTTATCTCTTCTGCATCCCACATGTTTAATGGAAATTCCATGTCGATGTTGTTCGTGGTTGTAACTGTTGTGGAAGAGTGCGACCCCAAGCACATGAGAGGTTCCCTCAGGATTGAACCCTGTATACCTGGCTTGTTAGGGTGCGGTTGGTCAGCACGCGCCTGGACCGGACCACGCAGGCGCGCTAGGTTGCAAGCACGTGGTGACGTCATGGGTAACTCCACGGTACGTGATAACATCATGGATATCTCCCGACCTTCGGACAAAAGGGGGGGATCGATACACGTAAAAGATGGGGGCTGTTTCACTGTTCCACGTGGTTTTCCTGCACAATGGCAGGCTTCCAGAACATGATTTTCCTGCCACATGGACTTTTTTCCACAATGCACATCTTCACACCACACAAGTTGCGGTGCTATATAACGTGATTCAGTTACCGGTGAGGGGCAAGATGCGCCAGATTTGAGATAAATCTTGGCTCATATCATCAAAGTTCAAAAAAGATGTTAATAATATCAGTACGCACGGATTAGCATGTGGAGACTAACTCTCAGGGTAGTATCAGGTCGACAGCCATGTGTCGATCCCCTCACAAGTACATGAACTAAAGAAATTAAGAAAAAAGTTCAGACAGTACAGTTACACAATTCATACACTTGAGCACATGGTTCATGGAGTGGGCCAGGTTTCGAAGTTACAAAAGTACGAGAGCAAGAAAATAAGACTCGGATTCTCTGAAGGTGTATATTGGCAGAATGAGATTACATTCAAGGCACAATAAACTCTGACCCTCATCTGAAGCAGGCATGGCATTTAGGCCTGCAATAGGCCGAAGCAGAAAGAAAATATTGTTAAGCATGTGATGAAATTTAAAGTCATAAAATCTCCAGGGCCGCGAATCTGACGGAGACGAGGATATATACGCGAGAGGAGCAAAAGTAACAAAAAGGTTCTGGTACACTAAAACTTACTATTGCAGCTAACTGGTAAGAAAAGTAGATGAAGGCTCCCGCGATGCGACACATGTGTATCCTTTAGACCCGCCAAGCACAGACTGAAGATGGTAGCTGAGACATCCGGCTACCTTGCCTGCGATCTCCCGCCAACATCGGGAGAGAAATTAGTTAAAAATACATTTGGTAAAATGTACACGAGAAATACACAATTAGCACTGGAGGAATTAATGAAACAATTCCAACAAGTATTCTTTGATACTCTGAGTCCCATAGTTCATTTAGGTACTTCATGCTGGAAAATAATAATTAAATAAACAAGCCAGAATGGGCTGGCAAGGCATGTTGAAAAATATTACACAACATTCAACATATGCACTGGGAACTGAAAACCCTGTTATTAAATTATAGACATAATTTAATATAAAGTGGAAGATTTTAGTCTTGGGCGCGTGGCACGGTGGACGCCAGAACTTCCAGTATCTTTTACGTTATAAGTTACAGAATTATTAGAACGAAATATGCCCTTTTAAAACACAGAAAACATAACATGAACACCACAAAATGATATTGTGTACTACGAGTGTCTCGAGTTCGTGTTAACGTGACTAGACTGTTGGTGAGGGACAGAGCTTGCTGGATTTGAGAGAGACCCTGATTCATGGCTAGAAAATTAACTAAATAAGTTAAAACATTTTGGTAGGAGGCCAGCTCATCTATGAACAGGTGAGCAAGTGGACTCTTATTTTCAGGGCAGCAGCAGGTCAACAGCCTCGTAGCAGTCCCCTCACGAGCACACATTTTAGCAAAAGTTCAGGCTGACAAAAGAGTTCAAGTTACACTAATTACACAATCAATGAATTTAGGCACTTGGTTACTGGAGTGGGTCAGCACCCGAAGATACTTTAGTACAAAGTAAAATGATTAAGATTTGGATATTCTGCAGCTGTATATTGATGCAACGAGATCACAATTACAGTTCAACATACACTGACCCTCGTCTAAGCAGGCATGGCATTTGGGCCTACCATAGGCTGAAGTGGGTCACAATGCAGTTAAGCACGTGTTAGAAATTGCTGTATTACAAATCTCCGGGGTCGCAAGTGTGACGGAGATAAAGAGTACAAGTGCAGGAGGAGCAAAAGTTAAGAAAAGGTTCCGGAATAAATAAAACTTACTATTGCAGCTAAATGTCTATACAAAAGAGGCCCACTGCTCAAGACTAAAGATGGTGGCTTAGAGATCCGGCTACCTAACCTGTGATCTCCCACCAACTTCGAGAGGGATTTTAGTTGCACATACACTTGGACAAACGTACACAAGAAAATATTAAGAAACACAAAATGAGTACATGAGGAATTAGCAAACCAATTCTGACAAATCATATTAATTACTTAATGCCCAAAGTCTTTATTTTGACCTGTGTCAGAAAAATAATATTTACGTAAACAAGCCGGAATGGGCCGGCAAAGTCTGTAGAAAATAGTTAGAAAATAAAGCAAGACATCCAACACATAGGCTCTTAAAAAGCAGTTATTAAATTATAACAATCATTTAATATTACGTGAAAGAATTTGGTTTAGGGCACGTGGCATGGCGGATGCAGAAACTGCCAGTATCATTTACTTTACACACTAGCAAAATCTGAGAAAAAGAAATATACCCTTTTAAATTAAACAAAACATATCACAAGCACTGAAAAAATTAATTATTATTTTAGAGGGTCTCAAGTTCGCGAATAGCAAACAAAAGTAAACCACGTGGCTTTGCACTCTTAGGCTATTTACGCCTCACTTATAGGGAGCACAAGGGGGAGATAACACTTTCCCTTTTATATTTTATAATTTAGACTGTTTTCAGGGGCACAGATCAAAATTATAGCACTGTCAACACACTGGGCTGAGTTTACTGGTAGAGTTGTGTGTCAAACAGGTTGTGACCCGGTTCAAGGACTCGTTCTCGCATGAACGAGTGCAGTAATCCATACACAGAACGCATGGCCGTGCGTGGCTGGTGCATGAGCGGAGCATCAGTGGGCTGCGTACCGAGTGGGAGGGTGAGGGACACGTCAGTTCATTTCGCTATTCAATGTCCACAACAAAATACACATAATTTTTAGTGTGTATAACACTTATGTGAATTAATTAGAATGCAACGTAATGAATACACATTTATTTAAAATGTGCTATGATCATTAATACATTTTTGTAGTTAGATCAATTTTTGTTAGGTTGGGCAGTGGATTGTAAAAAAAAATAGAACACTTAGCATACTGTTGGAGCCAAGAACAATACGTGAAAGAAAATGTTTACTAATGGAATTGTTCCACGTAAAACAGAACATCTGGTAACAATAATTACACTAAACATATTTTTGGAAAATTAAATTCAAAAGGGGATTAAACCAAACCTCTATTACGTCACTAACATTCCTTTTCACTACTACAGACATCCAAGTAATCCCGAGTGTTGTAAAAGTACACGAGCAATGAGTAAACTCATAAATAAATGTCACTAAAATTATTCTGAAAATAGCAGCCTAAATCAAGTTGGAATTCAAACTAGAATACATGGATGTAACTTTAGCTAAAACATTTGGCGTCTATAACTTGATTTTAGTTATTTATTTACAGTTATTAGTTTGTATTCCTTACTATCCACATTTTTTTTTTTTTTACTGCATTACTTCAACAGTGTTTCTTACCTTCATTTAAGATGTAAAGATCTTACTATATTAGTGTCAATCTAAACATGTATTTCATAAAGTCACCATTTAAGGATACAAAAGCTGTAGAACATGTCAAGAACATCAGGCATCACTCACACTGGATATGTCCTCGACATTAACCATTTCAGTTAATCTTGATTAACTTAATAAAAAACCTGTACTCTGAAGTCCAAAATAAAGTCCTCTTATATTAAAGCTTTTACAAATAAGTACTGATTTTCAAAAAAATTCAACAAAATTTTTAATAAATATTTAAAACACTTAATACATTTTATAATATTATAGCAAGCTGACAGTCTTTCTCCCAGCCAGCCTGTGAATGGAGGTGTCTCATGCATCTCAGAAGAGAGACGAGTTCAACATGTGATGTCTAAGTGAGGAAGGGATGAGATATAACCTGTTTGGCATGCACATGATTGAAGTTCATACTGGCTGTGAAAAAGACCTTTAAGTGGTCAGAGATTATGTCTTCCTTTGAGAAATGTATTGAAGCTGAATTAAATTACTTCTGGGTGTGCACGAGTGTAAAACAAAATGTGACCTGTGAAGGTTTAATAACAGCTCTTCATTTCAGCGAAGAGAGTTACTAAAGAGTGGGAATAGTTGTGGCTGTGAGCAATCCTGATAGTATGCTAGCTATAGTACCGTAAAATGGGGTGAATAGGTACACAGGGGTGAAAGTAACACAACTTTTCAAAACTGTTTAATATACTGCCATATTTTTTAACTAAACAACGTCATGTCAAAATTTTGCTGAGCCTGAAGATAATAATTATTCTCATGTGATATATTTTAATTAAAAAATATGGCAGTACATTGAACAATTTTGAAAAATTGTGTTCCTATTCACCTGGCAGCATGGAGACAGCAAATATGGGGAGTGATAAAGATGATTCTCGATGAGTATTGCAGAACTCACATAACACAACAGAGGTAAGAGGAGTTGCTGAAAGACTGACACAACTGGTGCACTGTGAGTGATCATCTCAATATTTGGAATGTATAATTTTTGTTAATACTGACGCATGTCAGCATGCTGCGCTTCAGATAGGCACACTCTAAGACCGACTTCATCCCATCTGAGCGTGCCAAGCGTGGGGCAAAATCAAATTCATTGGCCGTTGAACCTTGGTAATAATAAATTTAAATGACTTTATGCATTGGTTAGTCATCAACGTAATTGAACTTCACGTCTGAAATTATGATCATCTACGCCCAATCAAGAATGAGCCTGCCGGAGCCACCCCGACGAATAAATACTGTAATGATATTTATTTAAATTATACTACGCTACCCTGCCTGGCCAAGAAGTTCCAAACACCCCTAGAGATAGCTGCAACCCCGTGACCTGACGTCACGACTTGTCTGCCTCAGTCTGGGTGCGAGAAAATAACTATGCCTCCACCAGAGATGATGAGAAAACGAGCGGCGCTACTGCACCCGATAAACCAACCGCTGTGATGGAAGGCTACACTACCCCCCGCCACGGAGAATCGCTGACACAGGACAATTTTTATATAAACAGAAGTCCAGCACCGTGGTCCAGCAGACACGCCGGGCTTGCCGGCCGACAGGGTTCGCGAGCTTAACCCCAGTCTGCACAAGACACTCACTCTCTCTCCTCCGCAGTCCGAAGCAGGGCTCGAACATCCTACTGCTTGAGAATCAGCAGTACTCTACCTCCAAGCAGCAGCTTGAAGGCCGCCAACACTCCAGCCCCAGTTTTGACAAGGCTCTTCCTTCAGCGACTATCCAGGGACAGCTCTCCATGTCTATTGGTAAATCCCACACCTGTACCCACTACCCTTACCTCAGTCAACTTCCCTTGACTCCCGCAGTAACAGGTCATTGCGTGATTACGTCGCCCTGGATAGAGCCCCGCAAACTTTCACGCTGTTAATAGCATTTTATTATTGATTAGAAATTTTGCAGTAATTAATTTTCCCCAGGCTTGCCTTCGACTGTCTATTAGCAAAATTGAGAATCAATATATGTAATATATTATTCAGTGTTTTAAAATTTTATAATTATTTCTTATCCTAGCTCTTAGTGTGTATAAATTTGCCGGGCCTTTCCAAAATATTTCTTTAAACATAACAGAATATTACGTTCCAAACTTAACCCTTTGTGTCTCGACTACCATAATTTTAGTTGTAGTTCCATTGTAATTTTTACTCTATAAATTTTGTATTGATTTTAAGTGTAGTGTGTTAAATCAGTTGCACAGTAATAATAATTAATCTCGCGTCTCTATTCGGCCGTGCAGTGTACTGTATACCTCAGGAGACAGGGCCTGGTAAAGGACCTATCCCTGAGATTCCAGGACACCCGTCACCAATACGAGGCACAAGGTCTTGCTACTTGGGTTGCCTTTCTACACGGCAGGTCCGCAGGAGTGATTGAAGATTTCGCCCCGCCTAGGACTGCACATCCACAACCCCTGCAGACAGCCTTATTCTTGTTTGGTATTTCACTGTTAAATGCGCAAGCAACACAGAGGTACCGGTAGCCATCAGAGATGACGCGAGAGGCGCGCCACACTTAAACAAGCAATTTAAAATCAGCTACTTAATGATTCCAACCCGAGTGCACTGGTCCCTAGTGAACCTGAGATCGAACCTCTTGATTTCAGCATAATAACGCCCCCAGACCACAAAACCCCATTGAAACATTTGCTAGGTTGGTGTGACCCAGGCGAAGGATCCGACTCAGAGGAAACCCCCGTCAAACCAACATCTACACTGGTATCAAGTTCTAGTACTGACACAGAGGACCTCCCTAGCAGAGCGAGTGTAGTAAAATTAAAATCTGGCAAGATAATTCAGGTTCAACACCCGAACACAGAAGTACTCCCCAACTTCTGTACGGTAAAGTTGGCATCCGGGAAGACAATCAGGGTTCGAATCCCTGCCAAGGTAGTTCCCAAGATGCACCGAGAGGAATCCCTAGCCAACGAGGCTGCGGTGGATAAACCCCGTCAGTTATAGCCAGATCACTCAACACCACACTCACTCATCTCTCGTGTCCGACTTGAGCATTTCACCCCTTTGGGACAGCTGGCGTCCCATTTATCAACATCCCTTGTGGTAAGGAGAGTAAGGCTGCCTGGAAGGGATAGCCTAACGCTCCGACTCACCCTGGGGTTTGACTCCCCTCCACCTCGTAAGGTCCAAGAGAGCAGTCAACGCCCTAACCACTTGTCCCCAGGCAAGAGCGCCCGTCAATATAAATAATTTAATTTTTCAGCTTACCATAACAGAATATTGGATAATAGAAATTTTTTTTCACTGATAGGACATTGGGAAAGACACAATTGTAAAAATTATTTATAGTATTATAAACAAACTGGGAAAGGCAGAGATGCACACATTTACAAAAATACTTATTTTATTGCCTGCATTTATTACCGGTACACATAGTATGACAAAAACATAGAATTTAAAGGAATACACATACAAAACAATTTTATAGCATGATAAAACCCCGCTTATAATTCGTTGCCTAGCTTCAATCTTAAAAAAAAAAAGCATGGTTATAATGAAAACAAAAACATTTAATAATAAAAAAAATTACAACATCTAGCATAGTTTCCTTAACACATATCTATGAGGGCTGATTCAGAAGTCATGGCAACTTCTGTTTATCTTCCGAAAATGACCCAACACATGGTAGAACATTTTGTTTTTTTAAAAAAAATGAAAATAAAAAAAATTGCACTTTTAAGTGTTTTGAAGCAATTCGTGTGTGTGATTTCTGTTTAGTATTGCCAAAATCACTTATGTCCATGGTATAAAGACGGTAAGAGTATCTGCAAATGTATGAATATATCCACTGCAGTGATGTATGCATTTGTGTACATACACATAATTAATACCGAACATGCAAGCAATCCATAGGTGTGGTTGCACACACCTGGAGAGCAGTACTGATTGCGTGCAAAATCAGCTGAGAGGGCAGGAAAATAACCTGCAGGTGTGTATGTAGGTGCCTGGTAGGTTATTAATTGCATGTGCAGTCAGCTGGCAGTGGTAGACCTCCCCTCCATAAGTCAAGACTTGTTCAGGGCGTGTGAAGCAACTAACAACATTAGTTCAATAGAATTGAACCTTGTCTAAGTGATTAATAATGTTTCATTTTAAAATCTTGTAATATTTGAGACAGAGGCAAATAAATACAATTATTAAAATTGGTTCCTTTATGGCCTTCAGTAATTAATAACTCTAAATTGGCACTTGCCATGCGTTATGGACCCTCTGTGCTTATGCATTATTTGGTGACAGGTTTCATGTATGCACTTCCAGGATATCTATTTATTCAGAAGACATCTGTCTACAGAAATAGATCAATATTTCAGTAACAAATCCTATTATTTTTCCATAAAGGAGCTACTGCAAATGCACTTCACACTCGGTTGCAGCATAATATTTAAACATTTATGATGACAAGGAGACATAAAGCACACATGTCTGGGGTATCATTTTATTTGGAAGGCATCTGACTACTGTGTTAAATTAACATTCCATACAAAAAACATATTGCTATGCCAGAGGTGACTGAAAACGACCTTACAATGCTTGGCAAAACCTCACGCTACTCAATGTTTTAACATTCTGGGAGACATAGTGAAGCTAACTGCTTCTCAGGTATCATTTCTTTTCAGAAGATGTCTGCCTATTAAAAAAATATATATGATGAACTTATAATGGTTCCTAAAAACTTGTGTTGCTCTGTTTTTAACATTTTAGACAAGGGGATGCTAAGTAAACACTGTGATGGCAGTCACACCAAATAAAGAATTTACCTGCATAATTTCACCTACGACGTGTGGGTACCGCCGCCTGATGACTGGGAAATGGGGCTCTGTGGCCGCTGCCGGAGAGGTCTGCATTACTTATGTCCTCTGCCATACTGAGCACGTGCGTCATGTCATGTCTTGGCGACGACTCCTCCCTCCAAACCCTCTCACTGTCTGCTGGCAGTGCCAGCTAGCAGAATTTTTTTGAAAATGAACCTATCACCGTGCACGAAAAGAATTAATGTTTAGAAAGGGTCGGAGACCAGCTATATAAAATGCTTAAGGCCTCATCGATTTTTAGGTTGAGGGAAATTTATTGTTGCCTTTAAATTCTCTAGGTCCATACGCAAACTACCTTTTGAAATTATAAATCCTAAATAATGGACCTATTGTTCACCACAACTTTTTATCTGGGTTTACCATTAAACCTGCAACTTGAAGGCTTCCAAAACTAAATGTATATGTCAATATATGTGAACACTCTCATAAAGATAGTTACCTAACATTAACACGTGATTTAAAACACACAACATTCCGTGAGGACCTGCACTTATGCCCATAGAAATAATCCCCAAGGTGTACAAAAGGTAAGGGGTTCCCTGCTTTGAGGGTGCAACTCGCAGTGCAAAAAGGCCGAGTTAAAACCCAAAATGATAAAACATTTGGCCTTACCTATATCCTTGGTCCTTGTTAATAACCAAACAATAGCATGTGTACATTCCAAACAATAGCATGTGTACATTTCAAAGTGTGTACAAAATATAGTTGTTTTGATGTGTGTTAGGTCTTTTGTGAACATCTACACATCATAAGCGACCACAGTACGTGAACAATTGTAATAAGACTGAAGTAGGTAAAACGGAGTAATGTCAAAGTAACAAGCATTCTCATAAAATGCCAAGTAGAAAACAAGTGTTTTCGAACATGAAATGGAATTCTACGGGCCCTATCGAGAAGTGTGCCAACGTATCTCCAGTAAATAAGAGGAAGAGGGCTGAAGGTTCGACTGCAGAGTATATAATACCCCCATCCTTGGGCAACGCTGCAAGGGGTGGTACTGACTTATAAACCCGAGACATGGTGAGCTAAGTATATGTCTCTCAGGTATCTCTTTCCAGAATACATCTGCTTATTCAAAGAAATTTATATTTAATCCAAATAACCTCTTATGTTCATGCTAGAAATGATTACACATGGACTTACAATGATTAGTAAAACCATGCAACAGTCAACAATTTAACAAAATGGGAGACAAGGGTAGGCAAAGTGTATACATCTAGAGAGTCAATTTTTTTCAGAAAACATCTGCCAAGTAAAATTTAATTTCAAAAGTGTCTTTTTCAAGCTAAAGGCAATGCAACACAGACTTAACGCAAAAAATTGCAAATGTTGACATAAAGGGGTTGGGTCAAAATCAGTCCCAAATTTCCCGAAATATCTATAACAACCTTTCTGCCATAGTGACCTTATTTCTGCAAACAGTGAGGAGTCACTATAGTAAGGTTGACTCATGTCACACTCCTGCACATTGCACAGGCGACCTCTTATTTTCGACTTCGCCCCATCATCACGCATTTAATAATATAGGGGCAAGTCACACACAAGCAGGCAACAAATCTTGTGCATACAGGGTTGATCGAAGCATTACAGACAACTACAGACACGTGGACAAATTATTGAAATTGTACTCACCACACAAAAGTCTACATGTGGTCATCCACCCACGCTAAAGAAATTGTTTTACCCACCGAGCCACCGACACGACGAAGCAGAAGAAGCCAGTTGGCAGCGATGCTGCAGGATGGTAGCACCCTTCGCACAATGTCGTCACTGCTGCCTCGTGGAGAGGCAGTAAATATGTCATTAGCCTCTAAACTGAGAGATAAGAAATGGTGGCTCGGCCCACTACTCTAATTTAAACAACCCCTGTGACACGAGGCTAGTGTTCCCCACACCTCTTGGGCAGCCTCAAAACAGAAATTTTCTGTATATAAGGAGATGTGAAACCGCAGCTTACGAGTTCCGTCGGGTCGCCGACCTAAGTAAGGTTGAAGGGCTCCAGCCTGCATAAGGCTCTCCAGTCTGCACAAGGCTCTCCAGCCTGCACAAGGCACTCCAGCCTGCACAAGGCTCTCCAGCCTGCACAAGACTCTCCAGTCTGCACAAGGCTCTCCAGTCTGCACAAGGCTCTCCAGTCTGCATAAGACCCTCTAGTCTGCGGAAGACTCTCCAACTGAAGAAATGACCGCAACCAACTCTAAAGAGACTGTGTAAGCTCTCTATCACGATACCGTCAGATGCTCACCATGACTCCAGCAGCTACAGGTATACCAACATCCCAAATCTGTTCCCCTTACCACAAGTTTAATCCATCAAACTCCAAGGTAGCAGGTCGTACTGTTGTCCCTTCTGGACTGCCACCCCTCAACAAGCAAATCCATTTAGCAATTTTGAAATTTATTTTATTTTATTCTCACCCACAGGTTCACCTTCACCTGCAGTAAATTGATGAAATTTAAAATTATTTTCTTTCGATGTACAGAGCTATACATTCACATGCATTTCTACAGTATTTAAATAAATATGCTTGTGTTAAATTGAACTCCACATTATTAAATTATTTTATCCCCAGTTCACAAATAATTCAGAGTAAATGCCAAAATATTGTCATTATTGTGGCTCTTTTAGTAAAGCGACCACTCCTGGTTAAAAGCGAGCGGATAGAACGTACTTGGAACTCCTGGTGCCTGAAGAAGGCTATAGTCTGAATAAGACATAGGAGCATCCAAGTATTATCCGGAACACCCGTGCCTCCCAACAGATCCACTCTTGACTACCTGGATTTCCTAATGCTCATCATCTCGGATAGTCTGAAGAAGACCGAACCCAGGAGGGATTGAGCGACACTGGATAAACCAAGAGTGCGCAATTTTGTTTAAGATTGGTTATTGTGAGCCAATTGCATTTTATTTTGTTTTTCTTAAATATCAATATTTCTAATGCCACGAAAGAGGACATAGTAGTCAGATTCGCTGTTTAGCCCGACGGACATTACAAAGAAAGTTAATCCCATCTACCACTACAGTAACTTCCAGCACGTTCAACGACTTACCCTAGGTCCCTCGACCTATTGAAACCCGTAGTGAACCGCACAAGGAAGTGGTAGGACTGTTAGCAGAGGACTGTAGTTCGTGTCTGATAATTTATTGGGTATTTGTTGGCCTTGGCCCAACCTAGAATATTTAAGCCATTTAGAGAAATGAGAAACACAGATCCCTACCTGCACAATACGTACCACAGCCGGGAAAATGATAGCTGTCCAAGTCCCACCAAAAACAGTCCGGTCACGTAAGGTGGCAAATATTGTCCTAGATATTTTCCCCACCAGAAAACCAACTAGGCCCGCCCCTTATAAACACACAGGAAACACCCGAGAAAGTGAATAAGGATTGCCGGGAGAATTTCATTCATACTCATTTTGTTATTTCAGCATTTTTATTTTGTGAGAGCTGGCATCACACATTTTGGCAGCCTTCAATGGTGAGCAGGACCAAACTCCCTGGGAGGGAGGTTTATATGGTCAAACTCACCCTGGGGTTTGATTACCCTCCTCCAATTAAAAATCCTCTATTGAGAAAGTGTCCCTCAAGATCTCCTAATGTGGGCAGATCGATGACCCAGCCAGGCAATACAAATTCTGAACACTACGACACTTCAGTAGGGAGATTACGTAACTATGCATAGAGGAGGGAATCAGCACTCAAACATTCCTGATATAATTCATTACCTCAACTCGGCTATATCTCACCCCCCCCCCCCCACTTCCCCCCAAGGAGTCGGTAAATGGAGACCCCGGAAGACAGAGGGAGGAAAGGAGTACAGAGTGAAACGAGGCTTCTTTACATAGGTAGAGGAGAGACTGTAAGGATATTACAGTTTCAGAACATACAAACAAGTTAAACACACTGCATAATGAAAATATACAAAGGTTGAAACGAAGTAGAATATAAACTTATTCATTAAAGCCAATATCAACAACAATAAATTAAAAACTCAAAGTGCAACAGCCAAAATTGATTCAGAAAATTTTTTACCTGTCAATGTAGTTGAGGGTGAAGAGTTTAATGTGGCATTTCTTTCTTTTCTATTTTGAACACTAATTAATGTCTAAGAATCCATAAAACACTTTTAACTATCATACTGAATAAAGTCTACAACAGAACACTGCAGGTCAAAACTGATGTATAAAAAATGCCTCCTAAGTTTCTCTTACAATAGATGGGTAGATATAAATAAAAACAAATGGCAGATGCCACACATTATGTCTGAAAAACAAATTGTAGTACAGCAAGATACATACCGGAGGAACTGCAAAAACTGGTAACAGAATGGGGTATCCAGTACAAAATGTTGGCCTGTACAACAAATAATGCTCCAAATATGGTTAGTGCAATTCAGAAATGCAAATGGTGAAGCATTCCAAGTTTGGTGCATTGTTTCAATCTTGTTGTCAAACAAGCTTGGAAGAAATAAAAACAATGAGACAGAAAGTAAAAACAATACTCAAGAAAAGAAGGGTTACTCTGTCTTGATGCTGTAGCAGGCCTGTTGCATATAGTATATAGTTTTGCGGACCAAAGAACCACTACGAAGTACACTTGTTGTAATGAATACACATTCTTTTGAAAGAGTGCAAAATGAAGGCTGGTATATATTTGAAAACACTGTTGAAATTGAGTGATAATTTGATGAAATGACAAGGGAAATCAGCAGCGAAATTCATGTTACTATGTCAAAGGTTGGTTTGATGAGAAAAAGGCTCCACATACATTACCAAGGCCAAGGGCTGCATGAAATGTGCAGCCATTATTCAGTTCCGTATCAAAATATGCGCAGAACTGAAAGGTAAAATTGTAAAATAAAAATACTACAACATAAATAGTATATTAAGGGAAGCAACACTTTTGGACACAACGTTCAAGAAATGTGATTTGTAAATGAAGAAAGTAAAATTAAATAAATAAAAGAAAAGATGATTCTTAAAGTGGCGACTGTTGTTACCAGAAATAATACGGTACTAACACATCAGATGAAAAGAAAGAGCCTTCTTCAAAACACAATCTGTCACAAGAGACTACAATGTCATCTTCGTGCATCAGCATAGTGTAGAAGAAGTTTGATGCAGTTTCCGAAGAACTTGTTCAAGCAGTAACTGCAAATCCGAAAGCAACTAGTTTCATACAGATATTGACAAGTATCTATATATGCTACTGCAAAGGCTATAAAATCCTCTTCATTGATCGTTTTGAGAACAAAGAAATGTTCCCAGGTTTTAACGACTTAATGCAAAAGAGACACTGTATAAAGCAAAATCTGTTCCTTGGGAAAGTGCATTTTCAAAGCAAGGATAGACATACAGAAAAACACATCTAAATAGCAAAAAAGTTTTGAAACTTATACTTCTGCATGTGAATACGTAGTGAACATACTGCATATTTCATCAAGTACTGGCTTGTAAAACTTACTTAATAGTACTGCCACACATTATAATATTGTGTTAAAATATTATCAAAACTTTCTAAATGTTGGTTAAATTTAAGTTGTCGTGTACTTTCAATAACTAAATGAAACTGTACTCTTTTGTAAAGAAAGTGATTTGAGTTCATGTTTCGGTATATATTTTCGTGATCAGATATATGTGTTTATAATTATTTTTGTACTAATATTAAATTTTCTAAGTTTCTGCAATAAGCAAAGTAATTTATATGAAATGTAAAAGTATAATTTTTATAAGTAATATGTTTGCTGTTGAGTGACATCTGTGTTTGTACATTGCCTTTTAATTGCGATTGCTCAATTATTTTAATAGTATTTAAAACAAGATGTTATTTCAGTACTCTATAATATTTTTCATATATAGTTCTACTTCAGCCAAAATTTGTGAATTTAATATTTAAAAACTGACCAAAAATTTTGAAAATTACTTTCTCACTTGTTTTATTTATTTTCTAACTTTGAGTTTTATGCTCTGTTTATATGAAATTACGATATTAATAAGAATATTTTCCATTGTGTGTATGAAATATTAAGTATATGTTTATCTTGTGATAATAGCTACGAAATAATTATTTTTCTGCCCTAACAATCACAAATGTAGCCTACTTCAAACTGACAAATATTTTGTAACTTTTTTTAGGATCGTAGCTTTTCCTATTTTTATTTATGCTGAACAGCACAAGTTTGATATGCACACGCTCATGCACAAGTGCATGCATGCACACAACCACACACACATACATACATACATACATACATACATACATACATACAAACAGTAATTAATTTATCATTTAGCACTAAAAAGTTTCCCACAAAAAGTATTTAATATTTGACTCTCATCGGAAAGCAAAATGTATCATTTTGCACAGAATTCAGCGGTATAACCTAAGCTTGATGTGGCACACAGTTTTACCCAACTACAACCCTATTGCAGAGTATGTGATGTAGCTTGACCATGCCGTGTGCAGTTATGCGCAATTGCATAGTATTGTGTCCTGTGTGCTGGCGCAGTGTGTGGAAACAGTACGCTGTAAAACCTCCTGTGTTTCAGAACAGCTGATTGTTCCGATCCAACCAACCCTAATAAGACTGTTCCTTAGGTAAAATATTTTTTTAGAGTATTTGAATACAAAGTCATGTTTGTCTGTGTGGAGCTTCATGTGTAAAACATTATTACTTTTATGTGTAAACGATTTCCCATAGAGTTCACAATTATGAGGTCATTACTCTAGTGTGTGATGACACGTGGACATGTAGCTGTTGTGTTCATGTAAAATGACTTGTTACACAGCTGGCACACAAATGAGCATTCCCGTGTGCGTGAAATACAATGTGGTCTTTTATTATGATTTCTGTGTGCAAATGGTTTCACAGTAGTTGCAATGAAACCGTTCAATCCCAGTGTGGGAAACTACATGACAATCTACACTGCATAAAAATGTCTACTAAACGAGTGTCGAATGTGGTAAATTAGACCACCTTTCGTATAAAATGACATGCCACAGTGATTACATGTGTATGGGCCCTCTCCAGTGTGAGACAATGAATGATATTCAAGAGAACTTTTTCTCATAAATGTTTCTCCACATAATTCACAACAGAATGGACACTCCCCAGTGTGTAACCTTTTATGACGTTTGAGGCTGTGTTTTCTAGGAAATGATTTGCCACAAATATCACACATGAAACTATGAATAAACATGTGAATTTTCAAGTGTTCTACCAGCTGCCTCTTATTCTGGAATGTCATGTCACACCGTCTACACTTGAATACAGGCTCTTCTGTATGAGTAAGAAGGTGACAATTAAAATTTATAATGGAATCTAGTATCTTATTGCAAAAACAGCAGGGGAACTGACTTTTATATTCTGAATGGGGTTTGGCAGTAATTACAGGAACTCTTCTGACGAAGTTACAATTCAACTGATGGCTTGCAAGTTCTTCTGGGCTTGAAAAAACTGACTCACAGTTAGGACAAACTAGAAATCTAATACAAGTGTTTTCAAACTTAAGAGTTGACATGTTTACACTCTCCGCTGATAGTTCTTTCTCCAACTGAGTTTCCTTTCCTGTGGAATGACAAGTAATATAATCTTGGATTTCCAACATGAAGTTCCCTGTATTAGAGCTGCCTGTTGAGATCTGAAAACAGCATAAGAAACGTTAAAAGCAAAATCCAAAAGAATCAATGCAGACAAGATGAATGAGGTTTAATCAACCAACTCTGGCTCCAAGTTCAGCACAGAGAAGTGTTATTACAATATTATTTTACTTACGTGTAATATAACTTTAATGCCAGATGTGACCAACATTTGAAAGTTTATTGAAAAGTTAAAAATATTTGGGTAAAGACAATATTGCTACTATAATATTTGCATACAAATCACTAGAATTATTACAATATTTTTAATACTTGCCGATTCATAAATTTCTGAAAACTAAAATTATACTGCAACAACAAAATTTTTTCACAATGAGATGCAATTGTGTCAAACTATTGTATTGCTGTTCAAAGTGGCATAAGATTTATTTACTTCACAATATCCTCACACTTCACATTATGCTGAGTGTTACCTTAAGCCCAGCATCATAAGGGTTGAATATAAGTAATAAATAAAGAAACATGACAAAAACTTAACTGTGCTGGGATCAACACCACAAAGCAGTGGTTATCAACGAGTGCGCCGTGGTGCCCTGATGCGCCATTAATTGTCACCTAGTTCTCCGGGAATTGTTTCTCATACAAAAGGCCTTTTCATAATCAGTAACTACCGATACATAACTTTATGTTTTGACTTCCCAGTGAATCTCATCATGTCGTTGCTTATGGAGTGACACACACTTGAACGTATGATTACAAAATATTTACTGATGGTTAAGATGCATGATTTTATTTCCAATATACGTATTTTTTGAGTGAGTTTTGTGAAAACCTTGAGCAGTAAAGAAGATAGGTGTGGTAAAATTTATTTTTGGTTTTGGTCAACCCTCGTGTCACTGAATAAATTTCACTTGTTATGTTGGCCAGCTTACGTAAACTGCTAATACCTCAAACTAAATTGAACAACTGTTTCGTTTAACCGTTAATACCGTTTTGTTATCAGCTTTTTCATGGGGAACTGCAGAAAACATTAATTCGTCACAGAAGCCATGGATTTGAAAAGGTTGAAAATTAATACCCTAAAGGAAAGAGCAATTAAGAATCGCAGACATATATTGTAGTGCTATAGAATTTTTGTAGGAAGCATACAAATACCGACCAAATATTTTTCAAACCATGCAGTACACAAATGACATAATATTTACCATTCTGCGCAGCCTGTGTCTGCGAGGTGGTGAAAATGATAGAGTGCGCCTTTAAAAATAACGATGAGCTGTGACGCTCCTGCCTTGAGTGATTCGGTTACCCTTCCCCTCCTTTTTCCCGTTTGTCTTCTTTGTTAACCACACCTCCCATGCATGCACACTCATGTAAATTGCTGATTGGCTATGACGTACTTTTCGAATTTATACTCTTGCTGCAACGGCATGCCCCTTGATCGGCTGCATATAAGGTTCTCAGAGAGAGGGTAGCAGCTGTGAAGGTTTGACATAGATGCTCGGTGTGTGATGTCGTCGCTGTACTTGGATGATCTTGATGCACGACTTCAGTGGCTCGTCCGGTGAATAATAAAATCTGGCATCGAGCCTGTCCTTTGCCTTGGGTAGGTAATATAAATGCTGATGTCTCGTGGTTTGTGACAGCAAATCAAACTCTGTTAACACTGCTCCAGGTTCGTTTGCACAGATGAGTACCTCATTAATTCAAAATTCTATCTACTTAAATCAAAGTTGTTGATAGTCCCTGGACATAAGAATATGATTTTAGGTGCTCTAGAGTTTGGTTAGTTCGAAATTCCGCACAATATATATAATTTGAAGTAAAATTTCCTCAAAGTAAATTCAGATTATTTGTAAATGATGCATTGATTATATTCTTGCTGCATAAGAAACTAAGCATCACAAGCTGTTGCGTTACGCGTATCAGGCTGTCACCGGCTGCTTGTGTGTACCGGCGGCCAGGTAGCATCTGCGTTGAACAACAGTTGTCACTCCACTCCTCTCCTCCAGTCCGTAGACAAAGAACTCCTGCAGTTTCCCTTTTCCTGCCTCGTTTTGGTCCTGACCCCCCCCCCCCCCCAAACTTGATGATTAATGGAAAAATGAAACAAATTGGTGTCAAAAATAGATTTTCATGTGATGATTTGGTTTTTATTCTTGACTTTTTTACATTTTAAACAATATGAGTGGGAGTAAGCAAAAGCCCAATGCAAAGACTATTTCAAAAAAATTAAAAATACTGTATACACTAGTATATAAACATTTTTATTTCATTACATATGTTAGTACGCCTACCAGTAAAACAAAATTGGGGTAAAAAAAGTCTTTTCTTTAGTGCGACATTAAAAACTCTCTTTGTGCTTGCCATATGATACATCACGTGAGAGTCAACAACTAGAGCAGCTGCTGCCGAACCCTCGAGCAAAGGAAAGCAAGCCATTGCTGGGCAAGCGCCTGCGCTATCAGTCGAAAAGTGATGCGCAGTCTGCCTCTCTCACACACATCACGCACAGCCTCGTCTGCTCCCATCCTTGCACATGACACATGGCTCCGAGAGAGGCAATACTTACCATGTCACATCATCCGCCTATCTTCCACCCCAATGTCGTGGGAACCATGTATTGCAACTTCAATAAGAGTTATTTTTTGTTAGTAAATAAGTAATCATTTCGTAAATAAATCCTCTGAATTTCCTGCAATAACTGATAGTTAATCAAATGCGAACTTGTTAAAAGCTATGCGGCGTACAATGTTTACATAATTTTTGTCGACAAGTAGGTCTTGTTAAGTGTCTGTGATACCATTTTGTTAGAAAAACGTCTGCCTATAAAAATAAACTAATTTTGTGATAATAGAGCATTTTTTTTTTGTTACGAAGCCATTGATAATGGATTTTGCAATTGTAAAAAGTTGTGTGGTGAGCTGCGTTTAGACTTAATTTTGGTGACATGGGGAGGTCCAGATGCTTATCAGGGATATTAATTTTGTTGGATGATGTTTATCTATTTGTGCTAGAGCTGAGTGAAGATGGTCTTAATGCAAAAAAAAAAAACAGTTTGGTATGGGGGGGGGGGGGGGGGGGGATTAAAACAATTAAAGTTTAAACAATGTTAATCTTCCAAGTGCATAGAGTACAAGCCCAGTTCCAAGTAACTTGAAAACTCATACGATCGAAATTTGACAGTATTTGATTACTATAATGTGTAACTTTGATGCAAAAGCAGTTAAAAAGAAGCATAAAATTACAATAAAGCAGAATTTGAGAATAGGGGTTGGGGTCAGTCAAAATTCTAATAACGACCCCTTCGAAATAACTACAGTTTTCCCAAAAACCATGAAGGGTCATCGAATCAAGAGTTGACAGTACCCAGGTGTTTCAGCTTGACCTCCTCTTGCTACCAAAAATGTTTATATGCATCAAGTTGTAAGTTTATTTCGATACACTTTTTGCAGGGAAAATAAGAGGATTTGTTAATAAAATATTAATTATTTCAATAGACACAAGTCTTCTGAATAAAGTGACATCGTTAAAAGGAGTATACGAAACACTTTTATTAATTCTTGTAGGTTGTAAAGAAATAAATATTAATAACTGTATTTATTCACCGCCATCTCATAAGTCACATATTTTTATACAAAATATCATCACTTCGAAAGGCTGACATCTATCAAACAAGATATCCATTACTATTGTGAAAAATTGCATCTGGCTTCCTTAGAGAAATAAGTTTTAGCTGTCTTTATACTTCTGCATGACCAGTGACCTCATTCCCTCCTATTACATGGTTGACGAAGGGGGGAATACTGAATTCTACTACAATTTCTGAACACCAGAAGGTACTAGATGCAAAAATGCTTATAAAGTCAGCCACAATGGGTTGAGGAGTTAATGCCTGCATGCTGTCCGATGCTATAAGCTTCACCAGCAGAAAATGTGTTGAAGAAAAAGCTGGGGTATTTTTGACCACAGCTTGTATACACACATTATGAACTGAATCTAGTAACTGTGAGCGCCACAAGTGTAAGCAGCTTCACTCTCTTGATGTCTGCGCTTGGGCCAGTGGCACGACACAGTCAGCGGCAAGTGGCATAAGTGACGGCCTGGCTGTACGTAAACTGTTACAGAAATATTTGGCACGCATCAGAAAACATGCAACTGATTATATGGATACTAATGTTTTTTGCATGGCACGAGTTTGCGGCTGGCTGTCATTGCAGGTACCTCTCCTTTGCCATCTTTCTTTATACAAGTGAATATATATTCAAAGAAAGTGTTAAGGCTGTTCATGATAAACTGAGCACTTTTGAAAGCCCTGCTTTAGATTTAATTGTATGAACATTATGAATTTTTCCATCGTATTTAAAATTAACTTTGTAGTAGGCTTGCTCACTTTATTCATGCATTGGTCTGCCACAACTGTGAAATTATTAGCAAAGCCAATTGTTTACAAATTTTCTTGTTCTTACATGTATACAAATTAAAAAAAAAAACAGAATCCAAAAGAAATAATTTTAGTATTCACAAATATTCCCCTAACTGCTTTAATTCAACTTTAAGGCATGGAATTATTACTTTCCCTACACTGTTACCAACTTTACTGAAAGTGTGTCATTTAAAACATATGCAGGTAGAGGCAGTGACATTTATTTTTCAAAGGCCGATTTCAAAAGTGCCCAACTACCTGCGAACAGCTTATATCAAACTGGTGGCTGAAAAATTCAACTTACAATTTTAATTTGGTCACTACTGCACATCAGCGATGGATCATCTCTCGTCTTCGACACAAACACTTCTGATTCTGTACCAAAAGTCTCCTCACAGATATCAATTTCACTCTTCAATGTGCCCTAAAACAAAAACAATGAACAAGAGGTAACATACCCAAAAAACTCTTCTGGGAAATACTTTATACCATATAGGATGATCAGTTTTTTTTTAACTCTATATTTTTCCTGCATTCTACAACATGTACTATTATAAATTAATAATACATTTATGATGCTCAGTTTAATAGGCAAAATACGTTAAATCCAATTGCTAAGTGGTAATGTCAGCACTTGAAATCTATCCATTGTGTTTCAGTGATTGATTGGGTTTAATAAGTACTAAATGGACTAATGGTCATTATGAAACTATTAGGTAACCATCTTCATGTAAGCCTGTCAAATGATGGCTACACATCTTCAGCATCCATGATGACTGAATGGCAGCACTCAGAAATACACAAGTGTTAAGCCAGCTTTCCTTGGTTTTCATCCTTCATTCCTGCATCTTTAATCAACTCATACATATGATATGTATGAGTTGATTAAAGATGCAGGAATGAAGGAGTGCTGTATGACAGGTGGTCTCTTATCGGAGTAAAAATACTTTTCACAATAAATGAGGTATAACGATCAAATGAAAATAAGATCAAACACGCTCATAAAAAAGAATTCATTCTGCTTCATTTATGAAGTAGGTCTCTGCGAAAGGAAAAGTTCACATTTAATTAAGTGTGGTGTTTCCCGTTGTCACAAGGAACATCACTTGGTGTAATGGCTACAGCAGCTGCCTCCCACCAAGGCAAATCAGGTTTGATTCCCGGTGGGGCCACTCCCAGATTTTTGCACAAGGGAATTTTGCCAGACGACGACACTGGCCGACAGAATTTCTCGGGAGTACTAGCTATTGGTGATACCAAATTGAATGGATTCCACCAATAAAAAATTATAATTCAAAGGCATTTTAAAAGATTATGTAATTGGAAATAACTATGCTGGTACAAAAAAAATATGTACATAACTAGGCCACGTTAAGCAAAGGATCAATCAATTAACTGAGAAAGTCGAAGAAGGCCCATAAAAGTATAATATTTGGTTGCAGTGTACCTATGAAAAGCCTCAACCTCTTCATTAAGGAATCAGCAGGTGGGCATTCAAGATGCATTCCGAAGGCTGTAGTGGCCTTGAAAGAAAAACTTTGCCGAAGAGAAAAAAATTATATATATATACACATATATATATCTTAGAATGGTCAATAAAGCACAGGCTACTATTAAACCCTAATAAATCCCAGAGCATTATAATTGGATCTGAGAAACTACTCGCATCACTGAACGTCACTAGCGCCTCTAATATCATACTTGATGGCGAGCCGATTCCTCTATCACAGTACATAAAAAAACCTAGGTGTAATATCAAGTGAAACTTTAACATGGAGAGAGCATGTCACTTACATCTGTAGACAAACAAATGTCACTTTACATTCATTAAGAACGCTTCAAAAATTTTTACCTACGAAATTAATGAAAACCTTAACAGAATCATTAATAATTTCATGCCTTGATTATGCTGATATAGTCTTCAGTGACCTACATGAAGATCTAGCTCAGACACTTCAGCAGATACAAAATAACTGTGTACGACTTATTTTTAATCTTAAAAAGAAAGAGCATATCATCAAATACAGACACACTCTCTCATGGCTTGATTTAAAAAATCGACGATCAGTGCACAAGATCTGCTTGTTAAAGAAATTATTTTTAACAGGATGTCCTCGATACCTTTTGGCTCATTTCTTACCACCCAATGCATCAAACACTCTTTTTTCGATCAACAAAAGCTTCTAGTACCAAAACACAACTCATTTTTCGCTTCATCTTTCATCATCACCGCAACCAAACTTTGGAATTGCTTACCTCAGGAAGCCAGAGATACAATTTCAATCACTAAATTCAAAAAATTATGCGATAACAGTTTGCTCACGCTATAAATATTTAAATGAACTTGAAATGTGGGTTTTATATAAGCAAACAAAATATTTATTGTGGAGGTTCCTCTTTTGTAATACCTGTAATTAATTTGCTTTCTGCTTCCTGTGACTGTAGTGATGTTTCTGATGTTTACGTTACTGTTTAATTAATTAAATGTATAGTTAATTTATGTAGATGTGTTAATTATTATAATTTTTAATGTCTTACATTAATTAATTTTTTTTGTCTTTTTCCAGTGTTTAATTAGTTATATGCTGTGATTTTCTGTCCTTCAGTAATCCTTAAAATAAATTTCAGTTTTAAAACTTTTGCTAGTCAATGTTATCTTGTAGTTTAATTTTATAAATAGTATAATTATATGTATATGGATATATGTCAAGTGTGTATATGGTTTTATGTATGCATGTATGTGCTAGTCGTGTTCACAATTAAGGTTTATTTTATTTTATGTAAGTTGCTTTTATATATTTCATGTAAGTCTCTTTCTAAGTTTATAGTAGACATTAAGTTTCGTGTCATTGTTTTATTTCTTTTTCTTTAAAAAAAATAAGTGTTATGTTTTACTATGGAAAGTGGTTAAGTGTAAGAGAAGGTGATAATACCTTAACTTCGCCACAAAAAATAAAGACATTTTATTATTATCATTATTATTATATGGAAAAGGGTTCTGGTTGGATGCTTGTTGGCGTAAACTTTCGTGAACTGTGTATAAGCAGATTATATTAACTACACGAAAAGTGAGCTTATTGCTGGAAATACTGTACATGAATGTATGGAAACTAGAGATTCTGTTTTTATGTCTGTAGCCTGATGTACATAAAAAATATATGTTTTCAATCAATAAACGAAAGTGTTTTATTTCTCGCTAGTGCCGATGTACCTTCACCTAGCATGCCTACTTTCCCTGATATCAGGAATATGATGGTCAAGGTTTTCAGATCTGTCACCACAAGGCAATATTGCAAGGGAGCACAATAATAAAAATAAAATGATGTGTCAAATTATAATGTTATTACTTAAATATTTGTTGTAAAGGTCTATCACTGTGTGCATAATCAATGATATGGTAACAGAGGTATATATTGAAATGAAGTGTACAAATAATGAGAGTGGATTAATATTGTAATAAATTCTGAGAAAAGATTAATATTGTAATAAATTCCAAGCAGGTTGTATGCAATAGACGGAGCAAGGAGGGCAAAGGTCGAGGCAGGCCTGACGAGCAAGAGCAGGGTGGAAAAAGGAGGGTGGGTGTGGTTGATGCTTTTCGTGAGGGTTAAGACTGGGACAGTGGTGGAGGGGTCAGCAAGGGAAGGAGGTCTAATGTTACATGTTCCTTGAAATTTATAATTTGTTCTTGAGGTTTTGTTTTCAAGGTCATTCAAGGCTATGGGATCAAGGTAAAAGTATCCGCATCTAATATGGTGGTAGTAATCTGTAACGTCATATGGTTGTTGACATTTATGTTTTTTTTTATCGAGGTTTTTGTTTTCAAGGTAATGGGGTCAAGGTAGTCTGCATCTAATGTGATGGTAGTAGTCTGTAATGTCATATGCTTGTTAAAAGGGCTGGCATGTCCAGCAAACCTTAGTTTCCTCCAACGCTCAAGACTGGGCCAGAGGAAGCAACCGACGGTTCACGCTCGCTGGTGCAACTCGCTTCTTCAATTGCTCTGCTAAGGGCCGAAAGAAAACTACCAGTTGAAGACAACCCCTCCAGAGGACACTTCTGCATCACTACAGACCCTCCTTCCTCTGGAAGACTGGACCATCAACAGCTCCTGAAGACGCGACTGCTCCTTCCTTACCAACCCTTGGTATCAATCCCATTTGGTACCCGTCATCGATGGTCCTCTTCAAGGATGACTGCCTTACCGGATGGTAACGGCAATACTAACCTTCTGGTAGTCACAAATCCTGTCCCTGCAGGACAACAGGATAGTTAGGATCGAGTTGCAAAGTACTCTCTAGCAGATATTATCGCCTTATTCCATCAGGTTTTAGAACAAAGTCACCTTCACATGGCTTACGTAGGATAAAACTTCCATACTAATTCAGGTTAGTTGTAATAGGTAGTACAGGGCCACCGTGTTTTAAACTCTTTGAATACAACATGTATGTTCTAAGATATTTTCTGTGTACTGATTTCTTGAGTGTCACTGTGTCGTTTCCTCATAAACTCAGCCTGTCAGAGTGAAGCCAGCAAACATTGTGCTATTCATAGGGCTATTCGATATATAGATAATTATCAACATGAAAAATAACTTATAGATAATTATATAGAATTGAAAAATATTGGTGTATCGATGTTTCGATATAAGTTTTCAGTATTATCAAAGTTTTCCGTAGTATCGAAGTTTTCGATATTATCAAAATTTTCTGTATTATCTAAATTCTCAGTATTATAGAAATGTTCGGTATTATCAACGTTTTCAGTATTATCAACATTTCCGATATTATCAAAATTTACAATATTATTGATACTATTGGCATTTCCCGTATTATAGTCATTCTTGATATTACCTAGTCGTAAATTTAAATATTTTTTTCACCTGCAAATTCAGTCTCTTTTTTTAATACAAATAAGAATAAAATATGGCATAATCGTAACACATTTGTATGTTTATAATTCTTTTACATCATTGCCCGGCTTACGCAACGTTCAAGTTAGCTTGTTCATTGCTTGATTTGTGCTCGTATGTAAACAAATGGAGGTTGACCAAGCAACATGTCAGTTTGTATCTCCTGAAATAAAGTATTCATTAACGTAATAAATAAAACATTTTTATACATGTTCTGAGTGAAATGACAAACACTGTCATTTCTTCTGCTGTATTTAAATGTAATTTCTTGTCCTCAGAAATTCTTGAAATTTCACATAATATACCGACCTGGAAAATGTGCTACTTCATGCAACTTAAGTCAGTATGCATTATAAACATAGATTAAAATTTTAAAAACTTCTGACAAGTGTGTTTTGTTATACTTGCTATGTGTGTTGCAATTCAGAAAGCTTTAATAAATGTGTGTGTGTTATTTAGTATTTACGCGATTCACAATTTATAAGCTATACATGGGCACGTATGTCACTCGGTTTGAAACAATTTTACAATTAAAATATTTTATGCTGCACATGAAACATTGCTCAAGAGTTAAGAATACATTAAAATAATGTTATGTCTATCCAAACAATTTAATCTGTATGAGCCGATACAGCAAACAGTACGTACTAGCTTTCGCATGACTAACCTTCTAGGTAAATATTTTGGGGGCAAATTAGATTCTGCATTAAATGTGTGGATGCAGTTTCATGAAATATATTGTTACCGGCTAGGTATTGTGTTATTAGTATTCTGGTGAAGTTTCGTTCATATCAGTGTAGGCATTTAAATTTTATAAGCAAAAAGTAATATTTTTCGTAAGCAAAGTAGTAGGCCTTACCAAACGTTAATGTTATGTATGTACTTTAAAAACTGCGTGATTGGATGAATTCTCACAAAACTGAACATCAGCTGAAAGTCACATGGCAGTGTTTATTTTGATATGCGGAAAAATATGCAACCAACGGGTTGAATGAAGAAACTTAGCAAACCTTTCAAAAGTGCTCACTCTACCGTGAACAGCATTTACTGGCTAGTTTACATGTTACTTCCAATTTTTTCAGTTCTCGTACTAAGATATCAGGATAGAAATGTTTGTCACCACTTGCCATGCCAACCGCCATCAAACAAACGGTGACACTTCATGAGAAGAGAGGTCATACTGGTTTCTCAGATCCACGGAATAACTTTTGCGGCGAGAGTCGGTATCAGAAATTTATACACAAACTCTGACTTCTTTTGCTTTGAGGTGATCACTAGTGTTTCTGTGCGGCAGACCATCACTGTACTATATTACACATGTTTTTTCATCACATATTGTAGTGTTTTTTTTGTGCCTGAAACATGAAACAGCCAAGAACCATCAACATTTAACAGTGTGCTCTGATAGATGAGTACTATCGAAAACACCAATGATGTGTATGTTTTAAATGTCTTTAATTGTACCATTGATAATATAATTAAATTTGGTGATATGGCCTATGGTATCTGTATAATTTTGAGTTACATTATGTGATACCAATGTCGCTGATAGTTTACAACTGTTAATAGTATTGATAAATAATCACATAAATGTTTTCAGTAATATCAAAATTTAAAAGATACAAATATTTTCAACGACACTGGTATTTAAATGATACTGAAACTGACAATAATGATATTAATGAAAATATACACAATTTCAATATTATTGACAATTTTAGTATTATCAATTATTTCGGTATAATCAATTATTTTGGTATTATCAATCATTTCTATATTATCGATTATTTTGGTATTATTAATAATTTTTCTATTACCGTATTTTGGCGTATATAGGCCGCACCAGGAGTTTTAGATGAAAAATTAGGGATAATTAATATTTCAAGTATAGGCTGCACTGAATTTTTGTATCTCTGTAAATATTGTTAAGTTACGATTCCGTACAAACATACTAAATTCTGACTTAATTACTCCCTTACAAAACATTTGTGACAGAAAATTTGTATTATGTTGCAAAGTTTACAAATATACATTGCATGATTACTATCACAGGAGTTTAAGTGCATGCTTTAGGAGTATCATTTTATTCAGACAGTACAAGCTTATTAAGATAAATTAATATATTTCATTTAAAAATCATGTCTCGCACATTAATGCTCCTGACATCGAGCTGCATTGTTTGAAAGTTCCTCTGCACTGTTATTGGCGACCTGGTGTCGTGGTACCAGGGGACACACTGAGCTTTTTGCTGATTTGTGAACATGTCCGGTTTCCTGGAAATTGCAACTGCTAAACTACAGCCATGTTACTGAAACCTGCAATAAAAACTTGGTTAGTTTTCCAACATTTTGCCACCAGTTTTACATCTTTATCTTACATATAGTGGATATGAATAAAGTTTGTATATAATGTTGGTGAATTTCACTTGTTTTGAATGTGACTGCTGCAAGGTTCTATGCTGTAGGATTGCTTAGCAGCGTTTAGACACCTAATGAAATGTATAAGTGAACAGATTAATTTAATATTCCATTCCAATCTATGTATTTTATTTTTATTGTAGTTTTAATTTGCATTTTTGTGGCTACCATATTAACTTTATTTAACTCTTGGTGCAATATGTGTGGCTGTTGATTGTTTCACACTAGCACTTGTTTGCAGTAAAACAACAAATGGAATTGTTTTATATTTCACATGATTTTTTTAGTTCAGTGTTTTAAGAAATCTTCATTAGTTTAGCAAAATTCGGTTAAGCAATTTACATCCAATAAAGACTATATTGACATTTCTACATGAGAGATGAGACACTGTTCAGCAATGCCACATCACACCAGCAGACATGTTCTCAACAAAATTCAAGAATCTAAAATAAATTGTTTTAAAGCTGTACAGATAAGACAAGACATGCATAATGAAAGCACAGATAAATGAGAGCATGCCATGTTTCAATAATCCTTCTGTCCCCTGAACCATAAGTCCGGCTGGGGCTCTTCATTACGGAGTTCCCTCGTCTCTATCTGTCCTTCACTGATGGTGACAGTCACGGTCAGCTGGGTGTAGACAACGTCATCGTGGCATGGATGGACATAGGGACCCACATCAGTTTGGTCAAACGTGTCCTCCCCTAGCAACCTTTCTTTCAACTACGCTGGAGAACTCTACTCTTGCCCTCTTCCTTGGATGCTGAGCAGCTGCCAGACATGCACCTCACTATCCTGCACACTGGTGGCTCCGGGATACAACGAGCACAAATCCAGTAAGTCATCAGTACGAGGACGCGAAGGCACCGCCACAAAGTTTTGTCCCTACCACTAGGTGTTTGCATGGTGTGCCTCACAATCAAGCACATTGGTGAGTGAGTGAAGAGATTTGGGCAGCTCTTAACAGTGAGGTCTTGAGAGCCAATGAGGGTGATTGAGGTGAGTATGGAGCAGCACTAGAATGAAAGGGTGGAGAAAACAGGATATCCCGGTGAAAACCCGCCAACCAATGGCATCATCTGGCACGATTCCCACATGCAAAAATTCGGGAAGACTCCAGACAGGGATTGAAAGCAGTTTGTATTGGTGGGAGGCAAGCACGCTAACCGCTCAGCCACTGCGGCCCCAGGATATACCACCACAAAGATCCAGCACACCAGCAATACCAGGATGTGAACGCACATATCCCAAGCTTTGTCACATCTACTAAGCATCAGCATAGCTTGCCTAATGATCCAGCATACTACTGGCTTCAAGACATGCTGCCACCCACTAGCACTGGGCCACGACACACAATGGAAATCACATCTACTGTTGCCCTACCTAATATCAGCACGACATGCCTCATTATTAGAGGTGGTGGAAAATCGCTTTTACGAATTTTCACGATTAAATGCTATAGTTAAATTTAAAAGCGAATTAATACAAAAATGTTTACTGTCTAAAAGATTCACAAAATAGTGGGCTTGGAATTATATGCATATTTAGAATTAATTTGTAGAAACAGAAGAAACTGTTCACCCATGAGCCGGTGTTTGTCACAAGATGATTGATTGGCAATGCATGGAAAACTTAGGTTTCCCGTTGCGCTTGTTTCTGGCAGCCGGCACTGTAGTCAATACAAGGATAATGGGAGCAGTGAGTTCTAGGACGAGGGTGAGAATATCGACAGCTGCATCCTGCTGGGATTGGCGACTTTGTCAGAGTGAGTGAGGCAGCTGACTTGAAGAGACGGGAAGAGTGTATAAACTAGAGAAAATATGATAATCATGAAGAGTCTAGGAGGGGCTGAGGATGACATAAGAAGAACTGGGAGGGAGGAAGGGAGGTAGAGAAGAAAAAAAGAGGCCCCCTGTGGTTGGAGTAACACCAAAGGATAATAGGGTGGCGAATTTGGAGTAAGACAGGCTCAACTGCTGCTGTTTTGAGGCAGCAGTTGCCATTTTTATTCTAAGAACTAAACTGACAGACTATCATTTTAACAAAGGAAAGGGCTGGTGGGAAAGCTACCCTGCTGAGAGATAATCATCTGGGAAGTGTGTGGGAGAGAGAGCTCCCACTCCACTGTGGCCGCCTGCTGTGACAGACAGGCACTGTAAGAGATAATCATCTACAGCCTGCACTGTGGGTCACCAATTACTAGCTTTGCCAGCTTTGCCGGGCAGCTCCACTTTGTCATTTTAGTATTTAAAATCTTTTAAAAGCAGTATGAAATCTGACATCATTACCACGCAAATGGCAGTGCTTCAATTTGACCCTTAGTAAAATAAGGGTGTGCTGAATTTAAAAACTATACATATGGATGATTTTAAATTCTCTGAATATAAGCAAAGTTTAATTATTCTGAAAAATGTTGCAGACAACCTCGTAGACATAATATTTAATATTTGATAAGTTTAAAACATAAATTGTTTAAATAGCCTTGAATTAAGATTAAAAATATACTACTAAAGTATTTTTGAGTGCTGCTTTTATTCTCCAATTTGAAGAATAAATGTGACATTAATTTACCTAATTTTTGTATGTTTACTTGAAGCATCAAATTGTACATAGTGTAATAATGACTTAACACAGATTCCCATCAGCTTTCCAAAATACTTTAGGTGCTAGTAGAAGTCTTTCAGTTCATTACTCATATGTTCAGTCTATCAGTCTCGGATATCGACTGTATTGGCAAGGCAGTATTAGTTCGACTTGGTATCTGTAAAAATCTATATAGGTTCAGCACTAAAGAATAGTATGAATTAATGTAGAGATATTTTTTATGAGTATTTCCTACTAATAAAATACCTGTTTGTAGAAAGTATTTTTTAGAGAAGTAGAATAATGAATTCTATTGTGTGTGTGTTTCAATTCTATAAACAAAATGAATGCCATTTTCTACCACCTACATTGCTGGTAAACTCCTGTTTACTATGTAAATTTAACGATAAATGCTAATAAATGCTATGAATACATTTTGAAAATGCTACAAGGAGACAAAATGAATGCTATTATCTGCCACCTCTACTCATGATCCACCTTGCTGGTAGCATCCAGATGCACTATTGGGCAGATCCAGCACTGTGATGCGAAGGTACAACCATTCTATTGCTGGCACACCCTGACTGGGGTACTCGTCTGCCCTACTGTTAGGGGGCATACAGACACACTTCCTCACTTCCATTCCTGAAGGGAATGCCCCGGGCACTCCCAGTGTCCTAGCGAGTTTATAACTAAAAAATTACAAACTCTTGAAACAGCCAGAGCACAGGGAGTGTTTGCTACGTCCCCTCTACACACCGACTCCTTGCAGCCTAAATGCCCTATGTCCTGTAATCTGGGGTGTCTTGAAACGAGACTGTAACTATGCTTCATTTAACTCTATTTGCTGAAAACTCAAGGCATTGAATCCGTGATTTGCAGAATCATAGCATACACGTACATTACCAAATGGTGACTGGAACCAAATCTGGCATCTGAGAGCTGGCTTACTGCTCTTTAAATGCCCAGCAGTTGTGGGTTGTGCTTAAGGATTGATGTGCTGTGATTGGCAGACTAATCACAGGGACACATCTGTGTTCATTCATTCAGTGCATGCAGCACACAAAGCAAAGCATGAGCTCTGCGGCACTCCTGGTGGCTTACAGGTTCGGCTGGGGTAAAAGTGAAGTCTATCGAGTCGGGTGCGAATGTGGTAAACCGCTATGCAATGCCCAGCGGGTGGGGGGGCGGGAGTCGAGCACACAAACAACTCATGTGAACAGGCACGCCTGTTCACAATATTCCCTTCACACCTTGATGGTTGACCACCACCACAAGCCTCAATATCATCTTCTGGCCTTCTTCCCAGGACACAGATTCACACACCACTATCATGCCAACCAACCCCCTCCCATTTGAGCACTTGTGGAGCTGCTTAGCAGTGAGATTAAAATAAGACCCTACTATGAAAGCAGAACTAATGAACTCTCCAACAATGGTGTCCTACTCTCAACTGTTGAGTAAAACTAAAAAATGTGAAACAAATTAAAATCCTGACTTCAAAATTTTTTAGCTGTCTATCAAACATGGGTAGTCAGTGTGGGTAAAGAATAATTGTTCCCAAAAGGGAGACTGCAAAACACAACAATCACATTTACAGTATTTCCACTTGTTGAAACATAACATGTTTTCCTTGTTGCAGTTTTCCATTTTTTACAAAGGCTGCCCGGAGAGGAGGAGGAAGTTAACAAGACAAACGCCACTCATTTGAATGGGCAATTCTCAATTCTATCCACAACAAAAGCAGACAGACAAAATTTAGGTACAATTATTTTAGACAGCAAACAGTACTGTAGATACATAACTTAGCAATCACACTAAAATGAATGTAGTTTTTTTTTCCAACAATTTAATTTCAAACATTTTTTATAAACCAATTAATTAGTTTTCCATTGAGGAATCTGAGAGAAACAGTCATTAAATAGTAGTCGGATACTTTCAAAAACACTTCTTGTTATATATATATATATATATATTATATATATATATATATATATATATATATATATATATATATATATATATAAAGTACGAAACTAGCCCTTTGTTCACCATTTCTCACACAAGGAGTGAATAGTACGTAGTTATCAAATTATTAGCTGCGAGACTCTACTTACAATTTTAATGTGATCACTGCTGCACATTGTATATGGATCATCTTTTGTCTCCGACTTAAATGCTCTCAACTTTGTGCCAATCATCTTTTCGCAGATATCAGTTTCACTCTTCAATAACTCCTGCTATAAAAAAACAAGTAGTTACCAATATAACGAATAAACCTACTTTCTTCTACATAAATGGAGTTAATGTTGAGGAATGTATTAAAATCTGAAATGGTACGACTTAACATCTTGTCCACAAAAATGTAATTATAAATGGTACCAGAAACACATGTAACATAAAACAAGCAAGGCAACTGCAAATACACACCTTACATGGAACTCGGGCCAAAAAACACTCACACCATAGCTGGGGTGTAACCAACAACACTATAGATGTAGACTTTGCAAGCATCAACTTCAGTTGTAATCAGTCTAACAATTTTGGTAGGAAATATATGAAGGTCTGTCATTTTGGAAATAAGAGTCTACACCATTTAAATCATAAGTTTACATGCCCTACCATAGATCCACTTGTGAGCAAAATGGGGGTATGAAGTTGATTGGATATTGAGATATGGAATAAAAGCAAAAAGGCTTAAAACTATCTTTATATGGACATATGATAGGTGCATCTAATAAATGTAATTAGCAAAAAAAAATTAGTTTGAAACTGGTAAAATTGTTTAGTAGGTGACATACTAATCTAAATTTTTTTTTTATATTATGGTCACCATTTTCAAAATAAGTTCTTGACATGCCCTACTGTAATACTAATAGTGTGCAAAATGTGGTGAGAACTGGTTGATTAATACCCGAAATATGATATAGAAATATTGATGTAGCTACCATTTTGAAAATAAGTGTCTGAACTATCACTTTACATGGCCTACTACAGATTGATCATTTCCCGAGGTATGACAAAATCTTTATTTATTAATGTAATGCTATCTTACAAAATTGCTATACTTGTGTTATATCTTCCTGTCTGTGCATATTGATGCCTGGTGGCTGTGTGGTGTTGAGAGTTAGGTCAAATTTTGAGTTGGAGACCAGACTAGGTGCCAGACACCAATGCAGGTGGTGTCGATTGCTGCTGCTGCTGATGATCTCAGGGCACAGCGGACCATTTGCTCGGACGTACGCAGTACCGCGGTCAATTGTTGAATACAGATGAGCCCCTCCAGTCAGAGTGTCAGGTGCTCCTCACACCTAATACTTACGTCTGTTGTATTGTGGGCCCATTCAAGCTGACCAACATGCCTTTAACTGTGAAATGCTCTGAGTTGAGCATACTGAATTCACTGTGACTTACGTTGGCTTAGAAGAAGGTGGGTTGAGTGGGTTGTAGGGATTTCGTACTCCGAAATGCCCTAAGGTGGTGCGTAATTAAGACATGTAGTATGCAAACTCCCGTATAATTATCCTTGCTCAACAATTACATCACAATTTGTGATAGCCGATACTTTTTGGTCTCTTGTGAGCTCGCCATATTTAAGTTGCCATTAAGTGTCTCAAGGGGTTGGTCGCGTTGCATGCACGCTCCGGATGAACTCAACTTTGTGCTTCAAAATCATGTCGAGTATCAATAGTAAAGTAATTTCATGTAACCGTTTGCTTAATTCTCACCCGTAGTCACCACACCTTCTTCCCCAGGACTTTAATCGCATGTGGGTCAGTCTGTGTCAGCCACAATACAGCAGACGTAAGTATCAGGCGTGAGGAATCTCTGAATCTCATGGCCTGAGGGGCTCATTAGTATTCAACAATTCACTACGGGACTGCGTATATCCGGGCGAACGGCCTGCTGTTCCTGCAGATAATCATAATCAGCAATTTTTGACACGTCTGCCGATGGTGCCTGGCACCTAGTCGGGTATCTAACCTCCAAGTTCACCTAACACCTTTGTACTGCCCCTCAAAATTCCACTTAACCAACATCACACAGCCACCAGGCATCAATATGTTTTAGTGTGTGAGTTTGTGTGGCTAAAATTGTCTGAAACCGCAATGATAGTCACCAATATCGGCAAATAGTAGGATACCCTACTTTCATAATTTATAACCATGCTGATTGCTCATTTAAATTATTGTTGATCATGTAAAAAATTGTATTCTATTGTATAACGACCATTCTTTAGGTGGTAATCAATCAGAAAAAATTATCAGGGAGGAAACAAAGTTAATTCATACGGTGTTAAGTTGGTAACTTAAATTTTATTCCAACTACAGTAAAACTATGTTAAGACTTTTTAAGGTACTGAAAAATGAATGCTTATTAACCAGGAAAACTTCTTAATAGTGTCAAATTACACATGTACATTGATGCGTGCTCCTCTTTGTGGATAGGTGGTTACGGTGTTGACTGCCCTTTATGACCTTCTGAGGTGGAGGGGAGTCAAACCTCAGAGTAATTCAGAGTGTTAGGCTATTTGTTCCGGGCAGCCTTACTCTCCATACCACAAGGGACGCCAATAGTCAGGACGCCAGCTGTCCCGATAGGGGGGTGAATGAGCTCAATCGGTTATGAGATACGAGTGATTGTGGGGGTGAGCGATTTCGCTTACACTGACAGGATTAATCCGCCGCGGCCTCATTTGTTGGCGAGCGGGGATGAAGTTGGCTACGGATGGTTCCGGCTAAGTGTGGGGAACTGCCTTGGGAGAGATTTAAACCCTGATCGTCCTTCTGGAAGCCAACGTTATGGTGCAGAAGTTGGGGAGTACTTCTGTTCTCAGGTGTCGAACCTGAAGTATCCTGCCAGAGTTTAGTCTTACAATGCAATGGTTGATCGGCTAGATGGGCTATGTGTCAGTACTTGAGTTTGATGTCGGTGTAAGAGTTGGCTGAAAGGGGGTTTCCTCGGAGTCGGATGCTTTGTCCGGTTCACACCAACCTAAAAAATGCTTTAATGGGGTCTCGTGGTCAGGGGGTAATATGATGATATAATCAATAAGGTCGTTCGCTGATTCACTAGTTACTAGTGTAGTAGGGTGTGAGTCAGTATTTATCTGGTTTAATATTGCTTGTTGCAATAAGGCACGCCTCTCATGTCGCCTCTGACGGCTTCCAGTACCACCGTGTTGTTTGCGAATTGAGCAATAAATAATTTAATTAAGGTTGTCAACAGAGGTTGTGTACGAGCAGTCCTGGGCAGGGTGAATTCTACAGTCACTCCCGCGAACCTGCTGTTCACAAAGGTAACCCAAGTAACTGAACCTTGTGCCTGGTATCAGCAGCGGGTGAACTGGAATCTCAGGAATTAGGTTCTTTGTCAGGCCTTGCCTCATGACAGATTCAGCACACTACACGGCCAGATAAAGACGTGAAGTTGGTTAGGGTTAACTACACACTGACTGGAGACACAAAACTAAATTACTAAAGCGACAACAAAGACACAGGATCTAAAATTAAAATGATGGTAAGTGACACACAAAAAGGTTAAGTTTGTGACGTAATACTTTATTATGTTTAAAATAATGAGTTAGAAGAGACCCTGCTAAATAATTACACACTACAAGCTAGGTAAAGGAATATAGTATAACGCAAAATTAAAATCAGCAGGCGAATGCGAGCCTGGGAAAAATTAATAAAATGAAATAATTAATTTCCTAGGAAAATTACTAACTAATTAACTAAACTAAAGTATATGCTATTTACAGCCTGATTTTAACAAGGGGCTTTATCCAGGAAGACGTAAATTGCGCAACGACATGCTACAGTGGAGTCGAGGGAAGTTGACTAAGGTAAGGGTAAGTAGGTACAGGAGTGGGATTTACCATACGTAGAGAGCTGTCCCTGGGCGGTCAGCTGAAAGAAGCCTTGTCCAAGCTGGGGCTGGAGTGCTGGCAGCCTTCTGCAAGCTGCCGACTGAACCCCGGGCAGGCTGCAGAGGAGGAGAGAGTCTTCTGCAGACTGGAGGAGAGCTCGCGAACCTTGTGGCCGGCGAGCTCCGGCATCTTTGCTGGACCATGGGGCCGTCCTTCTATTTATACGAAAATCACCCTGTGTCAGCGATTCTCCGGCGGGGGGGATAGTGTAGCCTTCCAACACAGGGGCTGGTTTATCTACCGCTCAATTTCTTATCTCCCCTGGTGGAGACGATGACATTTTCATGCACCCTGGACTAAGGCAGGCAGGCAGTGACCTCAGAAGGGGTGCTGCTATCTTGAGGGTTGTTTGGAACTTCTTGGCCAGGCAGGGTAGCGCAGTATAATTTCAATAAATTTTTATTATTTCTTTGTCGTGTTTGCTCTGGCACGTTCCTTTTTGATTGGACGTAGAATAACATAAATTCAGACACGAAGTTCAATTACTTAGTTGACCAAATAAAGCCTGACATAATTTCAATATACTATTTCCATGTCTCAGAGGCAAATGAATTTGAATTTGTACCACGCTTGGCATGCTCAGATGGGGCGAAGTCGGCCGTAGAGTGCGCATCTCAGTAGTGCAAAAGGCTGGGCTGCGTCAACATACAGACAAGGTGTAAAATTATTCAACTTATTAAGCAGGAAAGCTACAAAAGTGAGAATTCCTTAACAGGGTTTCACTGTAATTTCCTTCCATCATTACCAACTTTACTGGGACCATGTCACTCAATACGTCCAAGAAATATATGCAAGCAGGGAGCAGTGACATTTTTCTAAGGTTGATTTCAAAAGTGCTCACTTTATCGTGAACAACCTTTACTTAAACCTACATGGACTATAGTCCATTCCCAATTGGAAGTGACTTATGAAAATCAACCTTTGAAAAAACACTCTAGGCATAACATGTCACCTGTTTTTTCAATAACCTGTATTCCACAAATATGTAACACTGTGGTTAACTTTAGAATACTGTATTATTGAATAAATGAACCTTTACCTTAATATCTTCTACAACTTGTAATATTTATTTCTTTTTTAAATATTAGTTAACTACTTTGAGTGCAGCGACGTTTTGGCAACAGGTAAGAAATAGTTCACAGTTAAAATATTATTTTAACCTCGTTTTTTTAGTATACTATTTGTAGATTAAACGGTGCCTATCAAAAGATTTAAATAGTCCCGATGGCAACATATCTCATTTTTACAGTTTATAATAACAGCGGAAAATATCGTGAGTAGGCCGTAATGGTACGGTATTGTTTTTTCGAGCGAGAAAGCAATTGAAAAACTATCTGCTGGCGAGGCTTGTCACTCTCTTTCTTCATCTCTTTCACACTCGGGAAATTTCACTTCGCTAGCAAGCAAGGGAATAATACATATTTTCAATTGTAGCATAGTCCATACTCATTACAGCAAAATAATGATTTTTGAATTTGTAATTTACAACTGAAAAGAGATTTTAATGTTTGAATACATATTTTAATATATTTAGATATGATGGCGGGGCAGTTACCTAGTGAAGCTGGCAGACGTGGCGAGCCATGACGTGTGCTGCTTTTTGTCAAACAAAACATAAATTATTCTTACTCCGAAAAATACTTCAAATTAATATATCATGTTTGTAGACGTGTTTTTTAAACCTACCTAGGCAAGTTACGATGTTGTGATAAATCTGTGTTTCCACGGCAGTAATAAATATATGGTTGCAAAGGGGAGAAGGACTCTGGGTATGTTGTGAAGGGTGCTGAAGGGAGTCAGCTGGGAGGTGAAGAAGGCGTATGGCACTATGGTACTGCCAATGTTAGAATATGCTGCAGCAGTATGGGACCCGGAAGTGGAGGTGCAAGAACTGGAAAAGGTGCAGAGAAAGGTAGCAAAATGGGTGAAGGGTAGGTGGAGAATGTAGGGGCCAGAGTATGAAGAAGACGGGAACTATAGACCATCAGTGATGATGAAAGAAATGGGGTGGAGCTCATTGAAGGACAGGAGAAAAGTTGAACGGCTAGTCAGGAAGTAGAATGAAGAGGGAGGATGGGGAGGGCTACATTCCAAGCTAAGTAAGGGGGTATTTAGAGGAAGAGGAAACAACAGTGAGAAGCTTCAGAGGGTGTGGAGGAGAACGGAGCAGGATAGGTAGTCCATGCTTGTGAGGTCTGTGAGGGAGTGGAATGTGTTGAGGGAGGAATTGGTATCTGTGAGCAGGGTTGGTAAGTTCAGGAAGGGAGTGGAAAAGGAGTTGGTTGGGTGAAGGAGAGGTGAGAGAGCTCGCCACCGGGCGGTACCCTAATTGCGAGTGTATGTATGTAAAAAATATACTATGACATGTGTTCGTTAATCATTGCATCTGTGAAATGGTGTGCCTTTGTGCATTGTGGTATATCCACTAGCACTGTGTGTGCATGATTTCAAATATTTGATTAGCACTAGTTACACATTTTAAATGTGAACTGTTTTTATGACGAAGTTATTTATTTACATCCACGTCTGTTTATATATCACAACGTTGTACCTTTGCCCTAAGGGGTTTGAAACACAGTTGTGTAACCTAATTTGCCACAATCCCAGAAGAAAAATACTAAGCCCAGCCCGATAAATTTCAATAAACCTAATAAACAGTAAGTAGCAATACACAGAAATCTGAACGGAATAAAAGTTATCGTAGGCTTATTTGTGTGCATGTTCACCACTATCTTTTAAAGTTTGTATGACAAAAATGAGCAACACGAGTTGTGTGCTTGAATTTAATGTGCCTTTTTTCACTGGTTGTTCCTTTGTTTTAATATTTATTCCAACTGAGGCCGTCCTTTTAAAGAAATGAGCCAAAACATATCAATAACAAAAGGAGTACAGCCCTTTACCTTGCAGTTGTAACACTGTTAAACACAGTCGCGACAAAATACTAATGTGCATTACATGTACTGAGCTACATCGTGGAAAACAAACATGTTAATGTCAAATAACCGTAAGAACTGTCTTCAATTCAGGCATTTTTAAAATGTCATAAAGCTGACCTAAATAATGTTAGAATATTCGTACGGAATGGTTTTTGGAATATGACAGAATTCTTTGAAAAGCTGTAAACAATAAAAAACACATTTGACAAATAAAAGTAGAAGTCACATTTCAATGTTTATTTTTTGGTGTAGCAAAAGCATATGAACATATGTACACACACAATGGAATGTAAACATTGATTTTGACAGATACTACATGGCAGTCACATGGCAATGTTTATTTACATTTGGCAGAAGGATATGAAATGGGCCTGCAAGTAGATATTTAGCAGGGCTCCGAGAAAGCTGTTTCCAATGGGAATGGACTATAGTAATGGTTATGTCAATAATGGAAAGCCATCTTCATTTGCACCTTGTAAATGGTTGCTGTGGGCTAAATGATTTAAGCTTCTGCAAACGTCTGAACATTAGCAATAAGATGTGGTGAGCTGGAATGTTAACAGCATTTCTCGAGTTGTTCATGAGTACACCTTGCAAGGCGAAGGAATAAAGGAATACTGTACAAATACATCAGACATTGTGACAAGCAGTAGATAATGCAACCTACCCTGCCACAGCTACAGTCAAATGCATACACCTATGAAAACCCCCTTATACCTCAAAAAGTGCTAGTGGGATTTTCAAAATAATCACATCACTGAACTTGCTACTTAATAACATGTCATGAAACTGGGAGGAATAAGTATATTCCCATTTAAAAACCAAAGTTGATACTGTTATCCCTGTAATTAATTACATCTCAGAACAAACATAAGAGTGTCTTATGAACTCTGCAGTGCCATTTACAAATTTGAAATAAAAATTTTGATACCTTCAGCAGTTTGGAAGATATTTGGAGTGAAAATCTTAGTTGAATAACCCTATTAATGCAGTACATGGTAACCAAATCATTAGCAGAAATATGATACTTACAACTTTAATTTGATCACTGTTGCACACTGGAGATGGAACATCTTTTCTCTCAGATTTAAACACTTTCATCTCTGTGCTAAATGTCTCCTCATAGATATCAATTTCACTCTTCAAAATCTCCTGTAATAAAAAAAAAAACACACACACACATGCGCGCGCGCACACACGCTGACACACACACACACACACATATATATATATGTATCTTATAAATTATTTATTGATATGATTGTGTGTGTGTGTGTGCATGTGTATACTATTTATTTTTATATATTTATATATAAATTTCATTTTTATACATATTCTTGCAATGTACAATGCTTATTAATAGTAAAGTATTACAAATTATGCGAGGACCGATTCAGAAGTCATGGCAACTATTGTTTATCTCCCTTTGTAAAGGTTCCAAGACAAGCACTACCTCCAAATTAAGACACGTCCATGGACACTCGCATCGCCCCCTCTTAGCCAATCTGTTCGTGGTAAAACAAGAAAAAATATATATATATATTTCTGAGCCACGAACCTACTCAGTCACCCTGCTGGATGCATTTTATAGATGATATGTTCATGATCTGGGATTCAACTGAGGACATTCTCATCCCTTCCTCAACAACCTGAACTCACACAGCCTTCAGTGGACCTACTCTAAATTACACGCCATATTTCTGGCTGTGGAACTAGCCATTCACAATGCCAAAATGGAGACAACTGTTCACATTAAAACCAACCAACCCCCTTCAATACCTGCATTTTGACAGCTACCATACTTTCCATGCCAAGAAATCTCTGCAGTACAGTCTTGCCACCAGAACTAAACACATCTGCTCCACCCAAAATGACTTGAACAAGCTAATGCACTCTTTGATAGTGGCAACCCCAAATACCTGGTTCACAAACAAATTCAGCATGCCACTTCAACCACAGATCCTCACAAACAAAGATCAATAAATCAGACATCCCTCTAGTTGTCCCTTAACAAAAGGCCATGGACAAACTCAGAACCATTCTCAACTGTGGACACAAAATTTTGGCCTCATCACCACTCACTCAAAATTTTTTCTCCAAACCAACCAGATTGGTCTTCAAACGACTCCCAACCTTCGAAACAAACTGGTGCACCCCAAATTCCTATCCCATTTCACAATCAGTAACATCACCACCCCTAGGGGATCTCATCCTTGCAATTGCTCAAGTTGTAGCTCTTGTGGTATACACCAATCTTCCACCTCCTTCAACAGCAAGCTTACCAATCAGACTTATCCTACTCAGGGCCGCTACAACTGTGCAACATTGGGCTCATCACCAACACTCTCAGACAGAGAATTAATGGCCATAGAGCGGACACCAAACAAGCCATAACTGGAGCAGATGTAAATTTGCAGAAGCCAGTTGCAGCACATGCAGCATCTTACAACCAGAACTTTGACTCCTATTACACAAATAGAGTAGTGAGGGCCCTACCTCCTTCCAATAATAATAATAATAATAATAGTGCAGAACTGCGACACTGAAAACTGGTCCAATACATCACCAAATCCAGACAGACACCTGGCTTAAACGTAAGGTAACCCCTCTGCCACATTTCAAATTTCCTGCCTCACTCTAGTTCACCACCTGGTCAGGAGTGCGTGGTGGTTTACAAAGGCGAGCTGCCGCAAGCACCAGATAAGCCTATCGAGTCTCCTGCACTCCTGTCCTTGGGCAGATTGAATTTCTGGGGTAATATTTGCAAGGATGTTCTGGTTATCACCTAAGCCTCTCTCCACGAGACTCAGGGTGCAGAGAACCTTCTAGATCAGGCTAGCATAACTATTTAAGCCACGACGGACCTCCAAATTGACATTCTAGAATTTGGAGGTTTGTGCAAATACAGCAAAGCAATGAGCCAGCAAAGCAAAGACTGGCAATGAGCGACCAGTGGGAGTGATATTGTAGCGTGGCAAAAGTCAAGTTTCCTGCCCTTCCACGGCTCAGTTGGTTCGCTTACACAAATGTTGGTACCCTGGTTTTCACTAAATAAGAAGAATGTATTACCATTTTGGAATATGATCCAGTTTTAATGTAGAAGGTATAACACAGTTTTACACTCACACCGACACGACATATCTTCCTTCAATTTACAGTTTTACAGGTCCACAGCATCACAGTAATCACCCAAAAATATCGGCAGCAATGCTGCATGCCTATTCACAGGTAGTTGTTATAATGCCTACACAAGTGTCTCGTCACTACGATATGTAGTCTCTTCAAGGGTAGTTAATGTTATACGAATAAAAGACACTCCGACACGAAGTCGTCTCGACACGAGGTCTTCTTCTCAAAAGTAGTTGTAATGCAAACGAGTAGAGGGCCAGCGCCCTGCAGCTCGTAGCCAAAGTCTGCGGACTGTGAGCATCAGTACAGCGGAGAGTGTGACTGTCAGGTGGGACTATTGAATTCGATGCATGAGTGACAGAAATAATGTTGTATTTTACGTACAATACGACCGTGCATGCCAAATATTCACTATAGTGAATGTGTCATTATAGCCCAGACTCATTACAGCTGTAACCCACCACCCTGTGTTCAAACTGGTCGTCAGAGTGGTCTATCAAATACAGCAAGTGGCAACAACACACTCCTTACTCACTTCCCTTGGCAGAAGCAACAATGGGGTCGGTCAGATCCCCGGTAATTTTTTTCCGATTCCGCGATAGCAAGATCACTGTGCACTCTTCCGATGAAGCGGTAAACTAAATGGTATACCTCATTTGATTTCAGGGTTCCTTTTTTTTTCTGTCTACATGTTCACTCTCATGTCTCCTCATACACAATCAACTCTCATTTCCAAGACATCTGAAATAGCCACTCTCTCGAAATAACAACCCTTTTCTGGGGGAACCACGAAAACAATTTAATTGAAAATGTTTTTCCAACAACGGCCCCTTCAAAATAACACCCCTTTTCCTGAAAACCAAAGAAAGGTCTTAGAATAGAAAATTGACTGTAACTGTGTGTAGCTGACGTTACGGTGCTTATAACTGCTGATTAATTTGAAGTGTTAAGCAAAGGAAACATATATTGCATTAAGTATTAATTACTACAAAAATATTTTCAAATGCAATAAAGTGTAAAATCAAAGGGTGTAAATAATACTTTCTACTGACTCTGAGAGTATGACTTTGCCAAGACAATAAATACTAACCTCACCATCCACTTCGACAAACTGGAAATTTTGCAACTGCACGTGCTGCTTATCATCATCATCGTTTGAAAAATCAGGTTCAGACTTGATTGGTGGGCATGCACTCTGAATTATATTCTCCATATGGCTGCCTCTCATATTCTGCAAACAGCATGTCAATATTAAAGCAATTTCTACTTTTCTTTAAAGAAGAAAAGCACATGGCATTACACACATACACGGGTAAAGTAAGAAGGGTGCGTGGGGTGCAGCTGCACCCCCCTAGGGGATGGTAATAAATTTTTATTTAACGCCACTGCCTAGTGAGGGACTAGCCTAGTGAAAGGAAAGGCTTTTACATAACGAACAATTTCCAGCAAATCTCACCCATCATACACGTTATCACTTTCAAACAAAAAATACTTGTCCATCTTTGCCCTAGCCACATTTCAACAAAAAGTTTTTGGGTAAATATTTTATACACTGAAAATTTTAGGTCAGTTAAGATTTATAGACTCATGAACAACACAAATACGCAAACTCTAATTAATTTACTCCTACTTGCTCTCATGCAACAAGATTCTTCTCTTCAAAGGGAGCAAATAGTTTCTGCTTAAAAGCGACACTGCGAAAGGTAGCCGAGCCATGCCTAAAATCATTTATAACATATAAAACCATATCGTTTCACTCGCCAATCTCATCACCATAGGCAGTGCCCTTAAGACAACAGAAAATAAATTTTGAACCAGAGAAGACAAGTGGTTGGCAGCAGTGAGAACAAGAAGATGCATCATGTACTTTTTCACATAACTCATCTAACAAGTTATCAGGAATACATAACAACCATTGCTCTTCCCCTATTTCTTTCCTTCTAAATAGTATTCCATTTCGGATGACAAACAAGTCCCATATTATTTTCCTACAATTTCCTGATTTTAATTCATTTAAAACTTTTGCATATTTTTCATCTCTAGCTATTTCTTAGTTCAACTGACCTACTAAGCCTTGGTATAATGCTACTTGTTTTTTTAGATGCCCTCAGTAAAAACTTTGTCCAAATTTCTATCCTCACCTGGGCATCTGGATAGAGCATTTGCTACTACAACAACTTGTGTTTTGCCTGGCTCATATTGTATATTCAAATCATATTACTGTAATGCCAAAATCCACCTCGTTATTCTTCCATGCAATAATTCCCATGACCCTAAAAGGCATAGTGCCTTATGGTCAGTTTGAACTTCCAATGGTTTACCAAAAATATTATAGGTTCTAAATTTTGAGGTCACAGAAATCAATCTCAACAGCTCTTTTACTGTTACAGTGTAATTTAACTCTGCTGTGCTAAGAGCTCTGCTAGCAAAAACTATTGGTTTCTGTTCGCTATCCTCGTATTAAAAAAGTACCGCTCCTACCGCATTACCGGAAGCAGCACAAGTAATATAAAATATCTGGTCTAACTTCAGGTGATGTAAGACAACAGCTCATGCTAATTTTTCTTTCAATTACTCAAATGCTTGCTGTTGCTCTACTCCCCAAACCCAAGTCTTTCCTTCCTGTATTAGTTCTCTCAATGGTGAATAAATTTCACTAAAGTTTGCTATTTAACTTCTTTTTAAAAAAAAAAAAAAACCTGCCATATGCTCAAACTGTTTCCTATTTGAAGGCACTGGGTAACTTAAGATAGCCAACAGCCTCCACTTTCTCTGGAACAATCTTTATTCCCTAGGGAGTGACAACATTGCCGAGGAAATTAATTTCTTCCTTCAGAAATACCGACTTATCTAAATTAACTGTTAATCCCCCTTCATGTAATTTCTTTAGAACCGTTTGTAACTGTAAACAGTACTCATTAAATTCTCCAGGAGCAATTAATATATAGTCCATATACACAGTTACAAATTCTAATACTTCAGGACCTAATACATGCTCAAGCCCTCTTATCAAATGACTTGCACGAAACATTTAACCCAAATGGGAGGCGTGTAAAACAATATGGTGTGCCCTGTACTTTAAATATACAGTATATTTCCTACTCTCTTCCTTTAAGGGAATTTGCCAATAAGAAGCTACAAGGTCAATTTTTGAAAAATACTGACAGCCTTCAAATTTTTGCAATAACTTCTCCATGGGTGCAAGTGCTTCCCTGTCTGATACCAAAATAGTGTTCGATTTCCTTGCATCTAAGCAGTCTCTCACAGCCCAGCTTTCTTTTTTTCCACTACACTACTACAGGGTTAGAATATTCTGAAGCGTGCCTTTAAATTTTACTTGACACTGTACCGTTCTTTCAATTTCCTTGTTTACTGCAGGTCGAATGACATATGATACTGGGTATGGCTTAACTCTAATAGTATTTTCACATTGTTATGATATAGCAGTGACCTCACTTCCAGAATCAATTAGTGCGGGTAACAACATTTGCCATTTGCCTATGACTGTCCCTATTATAACTGGATATCCATTAATTTAATATCATTTTCTTCTTCCCATTCTTTTCTTATTTATTCTGATCCTGATTGAATTAAATTTTTATTGGTTAAAACAGCCAATTGTGTCTCGTGTTTATTTTCTGCCCATTCTACAGTTCTAGTAGGGGGAGGTCCGGGGCAGCAGCCCTCCCCTCCAATTTGTTTAAAGCTGGTGCTGAAGGTGATGGCTGGGGATTAATCGGTATCCCTTTGCTACTGATTTTCACCTTCCCTTTGATCTGACCCTGAATATCTATTATTCTTGATACATCCCGAACTTCTTCGCATGTATCGAGTTCTTACATCCATATTGTAATTACCTTGACATCTCCTACTACCCCAGTACCGATTATTATTTCCTCCATGTCTATCATTATTTTCCGGTGCTACTGATTCCTGCCCAGCTGTTTCCTGTTCCTGTAGGTCATGATTATCCTTCTGATACTGTTTATTCTCTCTATTCCTATGACCGTATCAATTTTCCTATTCATTTCGCCCATCAAAGGCCTCTAGGAAAACCACCATCTCCTTAACTTTAGTCGCACGAGACCCGATAATACCATCTTGTACCATAGCTGGGAAATTGTATACTATGTGTGCAAAAAAATTTTCCTCTGCTATTGGAAGATCAAGGAATTTAGCCTGTAGGTGAAGATATTGTAAATATTCATGGCGAGTACCTTCCTGTAAATAAATATTGTAGGAATTCATCCTGTTGAAAAGTGCAAACAATACTTTTGCGAAAAGGCTGTTTTTTTAACGTCCGAATATTTGTTCCATAATTGTTTGCACCTTCTAACCTAGACAGGAACAAATTCAGTTTGTGTTAATGAGACCATATCAGCTGCTTGACAACCCTGTCACAATTTTTAATAAATTGTATTGCATGCACACCTCTCTCATTACCATAAAATCTAGGTAGGCCCTACCATTTTTTTCAAAAAGTATTTACATCATCAACAGTGTGGCCAACATGCCTACATTCTATCACTCGTCTGTCACCTTGTACAGAATTAATCATCGGTAACATTTCTACAGTTATTTGATACTTGACTACCTCTAACCTTTCCTCCCACTGTTGTTCTATTTCCTTAACCTGTTCTCCAACCTTGTGGACAATATTCCCTATTGTAATAGTTTTATAATTTACTGTCTAAAAATTTGTATCAATATTTTGAAATTATTTTTGTACATTTCCCTGAAATTCATTCGTTTCCTGTCGTGTTACAATTGTTTCCTTTACTGTTCTGCTTTCATTTTAAAGTATGGTAACCAGGCTACTAATTTCATCTTACTTGTCCTTGCAAAACTACAACAGATTATTTATTTTCAGTTAACTTAACATCAAATTGTGCGTGTGCATGCATGTGTGTGCATGCGTGTGTGTGTGTGGTTTTTTTTTTTTTTCACACTGAATTGTAATTTGTACCCCAAGTTTTCTAACGTATTTTCCAATTCTGTAATTTTCTTTTCACTCTTTTCTGCCTGTCTAATTTGTCCTAATTCATGCTTTACCCATTGAATCCCCTGATCGGTGGCCCTTATTTCCTGTTTAAGCTCCTGTATTCCTTGCTCAATATGCTTACTTTGCTTTTTAAACTCTTGAAATCCCTGTTCAGTATGTCTACTACTTTGTTCTAATGCTTGTTGTAATGATACCAAAATATTGTACATTTCTAACTGATTATGATCCGTTTGATTAATTGATTCTCTGTTTACATTGCTAACCTCTGAAACTGAAGGGCACCCTTGCTTAAATTCGCGTCTCTTTCCTGATGGGGCAAATTATCAAAAATCAAAAAATCCCCCTCCCTCACTAACTTGTCCTTCCCCTCTGACGCAGTACTTTAGGCGACGTACTACACAAGAAAAAGGTTATGGCTGCGGGCGCTTGCAGGTGTGAGTTAAATCATTCCACTCGAAGCCTCCTCTTCAAAGGTGGTTCTACAGTTGCTGAAGCATCCTGGGCTCTCCACGTCCAGTTACGCACGCACAACCATCACCACAAGTCAAACGAAAATCTAGAAAAAGGAATTCCTGGGGCTTGCCACCTCCCCCTAGTGCATCGCAGCGACTTTATCAAAAATTTCTGAATAAATTCTGCTGATGGCAGGGGAAAAAGCAAAAGAAGTCGGAAAAAACCGAAACTCGAAAGCTGATTAAACCTTGTTCTGATCCTGGGAACTCGAAAATGACAATGCACTACAGATAACAGGTTGAAATACAGCCCCATGTCAAAACCAATAAGCGCTTACTTTTCCATGTGGCACGAAAGAAAAATTTAGAATGTTTCTCACACTCATCAGAAAAAAAGCAATTACTCATAAGTCTCGACTGAAAAATATTAAAAACTAATAAAAATATCAATGTATCGCAATATTACACTGTCTTGTCAACATTATTGATAAAGGAAAAATATTTAATAATGTTGACTTATTCTAAATGTATGAAGGTATCTACTAATTCCATTTTTGCTCTCTGGTGCACGCACTCTTAGACGTACTATAATTGAGTTAGCAGAGAAAACTGCATATGCACAAAGAACATTTGCAGCACAAACCTACAAGCTACAATTAAATTAGTACATGCACAGGAGCAATAGAGGCTCTCATTACAGTTACAGACTGTTTCTCTTGGTAAATACAACAGTTTTTAAATTAGTACATGCACAGGAGCAATAGAGGCTCTCATTACAGTTACAGACTGTTTCTCTTGGTAAATACAACAGTTTTTAAATTAGTACATGCACAGGAGCAATAGAGGCTCTCATTACAGTTACAGACTGTTTCTCTTGGTAAATACAACAGTTTTTAAATTAGTACATGCACAGGAGCAATAGAGGCTCTCATTACAGTTACAGACTGTTTCTCTTGGTAAATACAACAGTTTTTAAATTAGTACATGCACAGGAGCAATAGAGGCTCTCATTACAGTTACAGACTGTTCCTCTTGGTAAATACAACAGTTTTTAAATTAGTACATGCACAGGAGCAATAGAGGCTCTCATTACAGTTACAGACTGTTTCTCTTGGTAAATACAACAGTTTTTAAATTAGTACATGCACAGGAGCAATAGAGGCTCTCATTACAGTTACAGACTGTTTCTCTTGGTAAATACAACAGTTTTTAAATTAGTACATGCACAGGAGCAATAGAGGCTCTCATTACAGTTACAGACTGTTTCTCTTGGTAAATACAACAGTTTTTAAATTAGTACATGCACAGGAGCAATAGAGGCTCTCATTACAGTTACAGACTGTTTCTCTTGGTAAATACAACAGTTTTTAAATTAGTACATGCACAGGAGCAATAGAGGCTCTCATTACAGTTACAGACTGTTCCTCTTGGTAAATACAACAGTTTTTAAATTAGTACATGCACAGGAGCAATAGAGGCTCTCATTACAGTTACAGACTGTTTCTCTTGGTAAATACAACAGTTTTTAAATCATCTCTGGAATAAAAAAAAATTTCAATGTTTTAATGTTAATCATACCTAATACGTGTTTGTTTGTGTATATGAATAAAAATTACGTTTTCATACATGTCTCCATTTCTAAAGCTTGTCTGGCTTCTGTCGTGCAATATAAGTCTGTTCTCTATTTTACTACAGCAATATCAAAATCTAACAAATATACTGTGCCGCAATACATTCAACATTACAAACAAAACACAATCTTGGTGAAAATAAAAAAATCCATTCAAGTTCATTAATTTTAACATTCATCTGTTTACACAAAAACATGGCAGTATCCCAGTTCTGATTGACACACCCCCACTCCCCCCCCCCCTCCCACACACACGCACAGAAAATTAGAAATTTTTCTCAACTTTCTATGCATCATTCCTGTGATAATTTTTAATGTGTGTGCTGTGCGCTATTGTAATGAGCATAAAACACCACATGCTTTTTAATTTCTGAGAGTATGCTGTTCTCTGTGCTGTGGTGCAGCCTTTAGTCATGCGGGAGTAAGGATAAGGCCCCGTCCACAATCAACGTGGCTTAAGTAACATTACTTACAAAGCATAAAAAGTGAAACCATCTGTCTACAATCAGCGTTAACGTGAAAGAAAAACCCTTTTCTAACCAATTAGAAAAAGCAGACGAATAGGAAATCATTTTTGCAGGGCAATAATTTTTACATGTGATGCATACGTTGGCTAGAGTAGTTATTATGATGTTTCACATCCTCATTGATAGGCGTTAACAATTTGGCATAAGATAATAGGAAATGACCATCTTAGCACCAACTCACCCTAATAAAGCCAGGTAAGTCACCATGTTGTGGACATTATGTCAAATACAGGTTTTTCCTTCTTTAAGCAATGCATGTTGTGTGCAACATGTAAATTGTAGATGGAGCATAAAGCCTGCAGACAAGGCAAAATTTAATCCAGTTACTGTTTTTATTCTTTTATTTCCACTTTGTAAACCATGCTAATTTTTGTGATAAACTGGAATACAGAATATACCAGGGTTATAGAAGTTCTATGACTAATAATAATACTCTCAATTAGGCTACCGCCCGGTGGCGATCACTCCCACCTCTCCGCTGCCCGACTAAACTCCTCTTCCACTCCCTTCCTGAACTTTCCCACCCACCTCACAGATACCAGTTCCTCCCACAACACATTCCAGTCCCTCATAAACCTCACAAGCATAGACTGCCTATTCTGCTCCATTCTCCCCCACACCCTCTCAAGCATCTTACTGTTGTTTCCTCTCCCTATAACACCCACTTTCTTAGCTTGCAGTGTAGCCCGCCCATCCTCCCGCTTCATTAACCACCCTGTACATCCTGACTTAGCCGTTCAACTTTCCTCCTGTCCTTCAATGAGCTCCACTCCATTTCTTTCATCATCACTGATGGACTATAGTTCCCTTCGTCATCATCCTGCCCCTGCCTTCTCCATCTACCCTTCACCCATCTTGCTGCTCTTCTTCTGCACCTGACATAATTTCACATAATTTAAACAATATGTTTCTCTCCAAACACATACAGTTGAAAAATTAAATTTATATTCGTGTTCTGACGTACGGAATCTACTGTACTTATACATAATCTCCCGTACAAAAACAAACAGGATTAGGTAAATTAATATGGTACTTCATACATTCACTTATGCTAAAATGAAATTTAAAATTCAAAATTCGAAAGCAGTAAACATATACCTAACCTATTTTGCATGCTTTGCTTTTTGACAAGGATCTCGCTTAATGATAGGTTAGTTCCAAAACTGATATTGTTACAACAACGTCGCCAACCTTTCGCAAAAGCTAGTATCGACCGTAGTCTTCAGTATCCAATAAACGTTTGAAGGTTGAACTGGTTCAAATATTTATTTGATGTTTGACGATATCAACGAATCAGAATCGTCTACAATAAAATTGTAAATCGAGATACTTTAAAATACGAAGAGTTGCTGGAAACTAAATAGGTTATGGAGATGATTATTTATATAAAATCTGTCTGGGCATGAATCAATGAGTTATATAGTAAACATTAGAGAGGGTGCCTGGGTGATTAAAAGATCTTTGCGGAAGTCATTGGTAAACTGTCCCGCCATTTTCGATTCCATCAGAACATTGTCAGATGATGGTTATTTTCATGTAGACACCATGAATAATACGTGATAAGTTTTTTAATATTAATGTAATATTACGTGTGTTTCGTTAACATCATCATGTTAAATGGCGTTGATGTGTGCGTGCGAGATTTCAAATTATTTATACGTTTAAACGTGTGTTACGTTAACAGCTACGTGTAAAGTGGCATTGCTCGCTCTCTCTCTCTCTCTCTCGCTCTCTCTGTGTGTGTGTGCGCGTGCGAGCGCGCGCGTGTGTGCGTGTGCGCGCGTGCGTGTGTGTGTTAAAAATGCTTGATTTTGCGGTAAATTTGCTTGTTTTTAGAATGCTTAATATTTTAAATTTCAAAGCATGATTTTGGAGCAAAAAAACCTCGATTTTGGAGCAAAAAACTTTGATTTTTCGATGAAAAATTGAGTTGCGCCAGGATTGGCATTACATATCTACTCATATGACCCGTAGGCAACTCGAATGAGAACGCACACCATTTTATGTTTAATGATTGGGTTTTATTAATAGCTCCTACAGGAAGCAAACTTATACATGATGCCAGGCTTAACCAGCTAGCAGGGTGACACTGTACAAACGACCCGAAGGCGACAAAGAAGTTATGTGAAAACTTAAGCCTTCCTGGGCGATGCTATTCCACAGGAAGGGAGAAGTGGAGAATATTGGGTGGCTGCGAAGTACACAAATGTTCCAGTAAATTAATTACTATTGTTGTTAAGTGATTAGTGAACAAAGATGAAGCACTGTCCAAGTGTGCAAAAACGTGACACCATCGGTCAGTACGTTCTACTCCTCGAAACACCACGGTATGACTAACTGTCCCGCATGGCGTGAGGGCCGAGGTTTGGCGGAAAGGCCAGTCGTGCTGACTATTTTCTTACACTCTCAAACTCAAGAAAACACATCCATGTTACTTTAAATGCTACAAAACTTACAAAAACATTTACCCTTGGCCCAGGAACGTTTTTATTGACATATTACACTGTATGAAACGAAATGTGGATGAAAAACGTGAAAATGATAATTAATGAAAAATACAAAACACCTTAATTAAGGCCCGCAGGGCCATCAAATTATTATAGGGCTCCTTAATTGGCCATTTCGTGAACGGGCGTCCTTGAGCATTTCATAATTAAACTTGATTACACTTTGGCCCAAATTTGCAGGGTCTCACTTTAAGACACGTGCATGCGGGCGCACGTGGCTGGCTCAACACTTGCACTTTCCTGCTCACCTCACAAGCACTTGCTTCGGCCCCTGTGGCCGCACTCGTAACTGAGGTCTTCGTGGTTAGACCGCTGTGGTGCACTCTTCAACCGGTGCGTACGAGCGCCTGGTAGAGTGCTGGTAGCTACAGCGGTTACCGGCGGGCAAACGGACTAGGGGGAAGCGGATGGTGTCAGTACAAGTCAAGACGAAGTAGCCAATCAGGGCACAGCGACAGCTGTTGTTGGCGGGAAATTGTATTTACAACTTAAATTTAGTTTACGTTGTATTGTGAAATCATATGGAAGTAATTATTTTAATCGAGCGACAGTATCCTCTCAATTTAAAGAATAGTGGTCATATTTTCTTTGGTGGAAGAGGTTATTGAATTCACTTTAATGAACCTTTTCAAATTGATTGATATAAATGCCTAGAGTTGGCATCGGCTACCACTGCTATAAGTTTAAGTTTTTTAAAACGATTACACAAGCTGTAATCACAAATAATAAAATATAAGTAAATTGTCAATTTTACTCGTTATTTTCGTTACTTACGAATCCTACAATTTTGATTGGATAGACTATATAGTCGCTTATTCAATCATGAACAGCAAATATTCCCTTTGTTCAATTTACATGTGCTTATCGAGTCATTAACTACAATGCTTAAATCTCCAGTCTTTAATTGTAAACCCACTTGAATTTGTTGTGTACTTAAGATATTGTGGGCGGCCTTGTCAGACACCAGGGGAAATTAAGGGAAAATAAGTCTCTTCGATCACAAAAACATGCTTTGGGCTCCAGTGCTCAGGAGCACGAGAATAAGTTGGGGTCATGTGGCCGACGGCTCAATGTGGCCTCCCTGGTAGTCACGCCACCAGAAGAAGAGATGGTGACACGCCAAGTGGTTACCATGCTTGCCTACCACTTTGTGACGATCTCCATTATGCTATACTCCAAGTCATGCCTGGTCTAGTGGGGGCCATTGACCTCCCCCAAATTTTACTAACCACTCCCGAGAGGCTGTTCTGGCCTCCCCAACGCCATCAGTTACTTATGGCTTCTTAAATAAAAAAAAATATTTTAGTAAACAACTGAGACACTGCTGGAATAAATAAAATATGTTGGAATTCCAGTCACATAATTTTATTTAAACTTTCTTTCCCAATAGGGCATTTACATTGCATACTGACGTCGAAGCCAGGTGGGCTCTTAGGTTACAAAAATGGCCATAGGCTTAAATGGTTCTTACAGTGAAAACTTACATCTCGGCCATGTAAAACATGGGCCAGGTTGCGAGGTGGCACTGACTCTGGACTAGCAAACAATCCCAGGTTCCAGTAAATTACATTAAAAACAGAAATTACAAATGATTTGTATTAAAAAGGTTGAAGTGCCTGGAGCACCATGGCCACCTCACGAGAAGACGAGTATGAGACTAACTTTGTTTGGGCGTGAGGCCCCCTGGGTGGCTGCGACTGCCGCCAATAAATCACGTGATGGTGATTTAATAAATGCATAAAAATTAAGTAAGTAAGTAGTAAGTCTGATGATAAGAGATGAATGACACAAACTTTGATATGGCTCTAAAAAATACTAATTATAAAGTTGCAAAATAAAATATCAGTCTGATATGGCCCTCCTCCAGAGGTGATGTGTCGCGTTCGTGTCCCGCCTGAAAGCAGGTGTAGGGCAGGAACTGAAGATGTTGTCCAGCGCCACGTTTGGTGGAGTGAACGATGATGATTGGGTCGTACAGCTGATGGCCTGCGGCGAACTCTGGGTACACGGTCAATTTGAGGGAGAGCTTTATTTAACTATGAATTAAATTACGTTGATTAATTGATACTACCCTTTGAAAAGTGGACCTGGCACTCCAGACCTGCCGGTGGTCGCTACTGCAAAATAAGGCAAGGGCCTTAAATGTTTTATCTTGCAAATGATATGCTCTGTTACAGTTCACTCATGGACTATCTACCTTTTGCAACTGATCTCCCCACTCCTCCTCTCTAGTCTTGGCCTCTCTACTGGCCACACAGCCAGACATAAAACTCATATAATACATATTTCCTCGTTTATTTTTTCATTTATTAATCAACTACTTACATCACATATACACAGTACAGCTCTCTCTCTCATCACAACCACCATAACACATCTAACATAACACACAGACGATTCGTAACTATTACCTACACCACATGGTTTTTTTTTTAATACACAATCTTTAAACTTGTGTGGTTTGCAGCCTGCCCTCCCTGATCTTGTACACAGTTGGTTATTTGTTCTGTTAAAGTCTGACTCTATGTAAACGTCTTTTGATCTCTCCTCGCAATTGATCTGCCAGCTCTCCTGATACTTGCTCTAGCTCATCCTTTAATATGTCTCCCTCATCTGGTGATCTAACACTTGCCTCTGACTCCTCACCTCCTATCCGCTCCTCTTCCTCACTATGTGGGACCGGTGGTATGTGTTTCCCTGACTATCTGCCCTAATTGCCACCTGTTCCTGACAGGGTATCTCATTATTACACTCTGTTCTGGTTCTACACTGACAGCTCTTTACTGGCCCTATCATAAAAACTGCAGCTCAACCCTTGCTGTCCTTCCCTGTTCCTTACAATCTCCTTTGGATCTGGGCCATGAGGTTGTAGGATATCCCTATGAATAGGTAGTTTTGTTCTAAATACTCTACTCATTAGCAATTGGGCTGGTGAATACCCTATATGTTTAAGCGGGGTATTTCTGTGTTCCAAAAGTATGCTCCACAACTCTTTAAATTCTACACTAGATTTTTTTAACATTTACTTGCAAATCCCTACACCTTTCTCATCCAAGCCATTACTTTGAGGGTAATTAGGCCTCCTCAGTTTCACCTCAAAATTCCACTGCTCTGCAAACTGCTTAAAAAGATGGCTGCCAAAAGGGACATTGTCTGCTCCTAATACACCGGGACTGCCATATGTTGTAAATATGCATTTTAGGGCCCTAATCACACTACTTGCTGACTTGTCTTCCATGCCTATTATTTCTAGTCACAATTGGAGTATGCATCAATGACTGCTAAATAGAACACTCCTCCATAAGTAACAATATCAGCAGCTACTCTTTCCCATGGTCTACTAGCAATGGGCCATGGGTGGATAGCCTCTTTATTGTTCTGCCTACTGTATTGTGAACACACAGAACACTTCTTAACAAATCCCTCGACTTCCGTACTCAAATCCAGCCAGTGATTCAACTGTCCTGTTCTCAGCTTAGTCTTTTCAATTCCCATGTGGCCCTCATGAGCCTGTTTTAACAAGCCCGGCCTCATTTCCTTGGGTATTACTATTTTATTTCCCAATAATAGCATCCCCTCCCATTCTGACAGTGCTTCCTTATTTTTCCGGCATATTCCCAAGTTCTGATCTACTTTCTTTTTCGCTTCTGGACAACCCTGTCTGCAGTACTGTTTCACTAGTTTCAATTGGTTATCCTCATCCATTTATTTTTGAAAATACTGTTTTTGTTTGTCTGAGATTACTAAGTTGTCAACACTTACTCTCACTGCATTTGCTACTTCCCGATCCAGATCGTTACTTGTGTCGTTTATACAGGCTCTAGACAATGTGCCAGCTACGTACTGCAGCTTCCCTGGTAAATAGCAAATCTTTAAATCATAGCCCAGCATTCTTCATCTTTGCAGTCTAGCTGACAAATTGTTTATGTCATGCCAGGGGCTTGTGATCTGTGAAAATCGTGACATCATGACGTCCTCAAATAAAATTATGAAATTTTTCTGTGGCAAACTGGATGGCCAGAAACTCTTTTTCTACCTGTGCATGCCTTACTTCATGTTAATTTAAGCTGTGTAAAGTAAAAGAAAAAGGGTGCCCATTTTGCATCATACATGCTCCCAACCCATCTTTGACGGCATCTGCATATTCTGTATGGCTACCTTTGGGTCATAAAAGCACGTACAGGTGCTTGGCTAAGCAATTTTTTTTATCTCGTTAAAACTATCTCTGTGTTCTTGCTCCCACTTCCAGTCAACATCCTGCCTACTACTGTACTGTTGCCGACACCTGGGGTGTTTGGAATGAATTTACCCACATATCTTACCATTCCCAAAAATCACAGTAACTCCTTAGATTGAGGTGGTTTCAAGCCCACATGGCCCGTATGTATTCATCATCCTTTTTTACCCCCCCCCCCCCCCTTTTGGCAAAATATCTGCCCCATGAATCTCACTTTGTTTTTTGAACTGAATTTTGTTAGGGTTAAATTTGATATTGTATTTCTGAGCTCTGACTAAGACAGAAGCTGGCCTATCATCGTGATCTTGTTCTGTTCTCCCTGCAATTATTATATCATCAAAATATACTGGCACGCCTGTGGCCTCGCATTTTATTCAACTGTTATTTTGTGCCCTGATGGAAAACATCCTAACCCTTGAAAACATCTTTGTACACATTGTTAACATCTGCCAGCATACTGAATTGTTTTGTTTTAACACCATTCACAGAATTAAACAAGTTCAATTTTACACTAAACATCAAGACCCAAAAATGCTAGCTGGTTGACAACATCAACTACCACAAATTGTACAATTACATCTGTCTCCACATTCTTTGACTTACACGGTAAATCTACAGTACCTACTACCTCCGTTTTAAAGTTGTTGTTCCCATATGAGAAAATGGCTGTTATTGTTTTCGTAACCTTATCTAAACTTAATTGTTTGTACATGTCCAATGGCAACACTGAGATTTCTGCTCCTGAATCCAACTTAAGGTTTAAAGCATGCTGATTTTTAATTCGAATTGTTTCATACCACACTTTTTTACTCTCCAATCACTTTACTGAACTAAGACACACACTGCTATCGTTGTGAACATCCTCCACGCCCTGTGTTCCTGAAATTAAATATACAGGCCTACCTTGACTATTTTGACTTGACTCCTTACCCCTCACTTGCCAGCACACCTTGGCAAAATGAGTTAATTTTTAACACTTTGCACACACTTTACTGAAGGCAGGGCACTTCCCACGAAGATGCACATGCCCACAATTACCACACTGTGCTTGCCAACCTGCCAGCTTAGGTGCCTCGCTGTATCTTGATTGTTGTACAAACCATGGCGCAGACTGAGTCGCGCATACTGCAGGACTGGCCACCAGTGCTATTTTCACCTCCTATAGAATCTTGGTTTGCCGCCTCATAACTTCTGCCGCCTTGCACACATACACTGCCCTCTGTAAATCTAGATCAGTTTCCATCAAAAGCCGTCCTTGTACACTTTTGTCATGTATACCAATACTATTCGACCTCTTATCATGGCTTCGCTCTCACCATAGTCTCACGACTTAACAGTCGTTTGCAAGTTCGTTAAAAACCCACCAAAAGGCTGTCCTTCTTGTGTGATGTTCCCGAAATTAAAATGCTCCACAATTGACATTTTTCTTGGGTGTACGAAACTGTTAGAATTTCTCCACCACTCTTTCATAATTTTTTTTTTTTCACATAACCTTTTAAATTTAAATTGTTGTACAACTCGAATCCATCATCGCCAATAAAGTTCAGCAACAGTGCAACATTTGTTTCATAATCTTGCTATTCCGGTCCTGCTGCCTTAAGAAAGATTTCAAACCTTTGTTTGAACTGCTTCCAGTTGTCCGCCACATTAGAAGATAAGTTCAACAGGTCTGGTGGGCGACAGAAGCCTTCCATTGCTTTGTCCTAGAAAGCGACCAATTGTTTTACTGTAGTACCTCTTTCATGCTACCCAACAAACCCCAAATCTGACAATATGTTTTATCCTGCAAAAGATATGCTCTGTTACTGTTCACTCATGTAGCTTTATTACTCCCAAATATTTATCTTAAGTAGGGATCACATGATGCAAGATGAGTACCAATATTGTGCGTGATGCCGACCTTGCACGAGATGAGAAGATAGAACAGGTCCTATTTTTCTCGTGCAAGGCGATGCACGTTGCGATCCTATTGGTTCTTGTATGCTGATCATGTAACCTATTGTAAACTCAGCCATAGAGTAAAACAAAATCATAATCTGAGGTATGGAAAGAGGAATACAGGGAAATAAAACATTGCTGGAAAATAACTTTAAAGCATGGATTGAAGTTTAAACAGTTCGCTGAGAATAAAATAATATCAATTATATATTGGAGGAATAGCTTTGAAACAAATAACTAGTTGAGGTAAGCAACTTCATATTTTGTATTATAATACCTTGGCTCTTTGGTATTCACCAGCACTATCAACTAATTTTGATGCGAGACAGTAGTCATCTTATTTATCTGCGTGTGAACTCGTTTCGCATACAATTTAGTTGCATCCTCGTACAAAATATTTCGTACGAAATCTTGTGCGAAATTCATCTTGCATTGTGTGATCCTTACATTACAACCGATCTCCCACCACTTAACTTTTCTTTACAACTCGTTCTCTCTTGCCTTAGACATACAACTCACATAATACATTAAGTGAAAAACGCGTCCCGATGCATAAAGACCTGGAATGTTACCTCAGGATGCAGAAAGGCCTCCCCGCGGCTATATAAAAGAAGTTAACTGTTCCTATATTAAGGCTTACTATTGCGACGAAAATATATGCAGCCTAAATTGAAGAGCCGAAGGGGGTATGAAGGAGCTTACCACCTGTCCTGCCGGTTGTCCGAGTACTGAGGTCTGACTGATTTAAGATGGCCGCAACCTCGCCAAGGTCGACGAGATTCCCACCGAATGCAAAACATGAAAACACATAACTGCACATCTTATATGATTAAAGAAATTAACACTGGACATAATTTTTGTTGATGTCTAGAAACATGTTTGTGACATACTCGTGAACACTGGAGCCCCAGATATGGCTAAGAATGTGACGTCACGAGCATGTCACCGCACTTGAAGGGTGATACATTAAATGAAATGATGCCTTATTCGGCTGAGTCTCGATGGATGAATACTTGTACACTCTTATAATTAACATATAAATGTTTGTCCGGGCCTGAGCCTCTTTGGTGGGCGGGTTGTTGCTGGTAACCATTGTATGATCTACCTCTCCTGCTTTGTGTGTACATTTTGCAAATCCTGTTCTGGCACTGTCGGCTATCTGTGGCACTCTCCATTGTTTCACTGTTTGCTTGTCTGATTCTAAATTCTCCAGGGAGGGGCAGCTCCCTTCTCTGGAGTACGGTGGCTGGTAACTGACCTGTTGCTAGGTTCATGGCCCGACTGATAGTGAACAAGGCCGTGGGCAGATGTTCAGCCCAACTTGTGTGGTTGTTTCCTACCCGCAGGCGCAACTGAGTCTTGAGGTTGAACCATGGGTGATACACAGCTGTTGTATGATGCTGGGCTACCCACTTGGCACACAATTCCCTCCAATACTTCCCTGTGAATTGTGTACCATTTCCTGTCAAAAGGGTGCATGGGTAGCCCTATCATGGGTAGAATTAGGTCTCCAGTACACTGGCTATGTTGCTTACCATCCACTGGAAAATGGGTATGCTTCCATCTACCTTGAAAACGAATCACTTACCACATGTATGAACCTCTAGCCATTAGGGGTGCATGGATATGGCCCCCCATCAGGTCTAGCAAGATGGACTCGAATGGCTCCTGCATTTTCCGTGGCTGTTGTGTAACTCCATCTGCTCTTCTACTCTTGGAGAGGTTACACTCCACGCATTGCCAGACATCTCTGATGATGCCAGACCAGGGGAATTGGTTCTGTACATTCCTTGTGGTTTGTTATGCATCAGGGTGGCCTGCAAATTGTGCATAATGCAGAACCTGTGCTCATGCGCTTTTGGGCATGTAAAGCTGCCAGGTTGCTTCAGGCCTACGCAGTCGTGTCTCAATGCACGTGCCATTCATGCACCATCACTCCTGGTCACTCTGCATGATGGAGGTGACACAAAATTGGATTCCGTACACTGCTGTTGAGCAGCATGAACACTTTTCTGTAAGTCGTCAATCCTGATTTCTGGTTCCTCAGGTATATTGATTAGTTGTATGATTAGTTGATGTTTAATTTCTGCCTGCCCGACTTGTTGAGGAGGCAGTGTTCTGTGGAGACCTTTTGCCCTGGGGTAGTGAGCGCCTGGCTTGCCTATCCCGATGGTCCATTTCTCATAAGTGGTTTGTCACTGTTTTGTGGTTGATTGCGCTTTGGACACTGGTTGTGCCAATGCATTTTGCCTTTCCCTTTACAGCACCGACATGAAAATGGTGGTTCGCGTTAGCCTCCGTTCATGCCCGAGGTTGCTATTGTCCATGCTGCAATTCTGGGATCTGTGTATATCCTTGACTGGAACGGGCCTACTCCCGCTACTTTGTTCGCTGCTGGTTGCACCTCTGCCTGCTCCTCTGCTCTGCATCTCTTCTCCGGCGCGAATGATAGCAGTCTCCCTCTCTAGTCGCAGTGTTCTGTTCTCGGCTGGTCTGGTCCAGTAACACGGCAGAGCACATGAAATCCGCTGTGCTACAGTGGATTAACAGTGCTATTGCTATCCAGTTCTCCGCTCTTACCGTAGAAACAACTACATCAAGAATCTCATGCTCGCTCATGTGTGGATCGAAATTTTTAATTGGCCCTATCTTCCTCATGGCAAACACTATCAGGATTTCACCATGTTTTTGCACTTCCAGCACAGCCCTGCTCTGTGCCTGCAATGAGGAGTAGGTGTTAGCAAATCTACTTTGAAAACTGTTGAGAAATTACACCCACTCTATACCTTAGTGACTGACCGTTCACCACTAATTACTTGGTTCGCCTGCCAATTGAGTCCCTATACAGTTTGTCCACTCCTACTGGCACACACTGTACCTCTCTTAAACATGTTGTGCAGTCGTTTAGGAATGCTTATGGGTCCTCATTTGGTAGGCATGAAAAAGTTGGTAACCGTTGAAATTGGGCCAGAGTCGTGCCAGCTTCGACGACTCTTGTAATGGCTGTAAATAATTTAGGATTATTACTGTTTTGTTGCGGACCCGTAAAACACGTAGGTTTTTACGTCACCTTTTGTTGCGCTTCTGTTCTGAGCAAGGGCATTGAACATGGCAGTGGGCTTTGGTAGACACTAGCCAATTCTGAATGTGTCCATGCAAAGTGATGTGCCCTGTACAATTCTGCCCCTACTACTGACTTGGTTTCTTACCACGGTGATAGTAACGTACACTGTCCGCAGTGGAATCTTCCGGCGGCTTGATTTGCCATTTTTTGCCCGGTCAGACATCTCCAATGGGTTTAGCGCCGGTACATCTCACATTTTACGGTTTCTTGTGGCCCTGATCTGCAAATATTGTGTGTGTGTGTAAATTTTTCCGTTCTTAATTCTGTAGAAAATTTTCCCGGTCGGAAAAGAATGTGCTCGCACGACTTGCATAAAATGCAGCCTTGCTGGTCTGTGGTTGCCTTCTCAGTTCTTCTTTTAAACATTCAGGATGAAAGTTATGTGCACACTACACACAAATACGGTTCCGTTCCTTCTTCCTGCACACGTAATCTGTTTTGTGCACCTGCCCTGTTTCCGATGGGTTACTGTATTTACAGAACTATTCAAATTGATTAATTGAGGTTGGTTAGATTGGCAAACAAATCGGCTGGACAAACCTAGTTGATTCTGCCATACAATGGTGCTGGTGTACCATCTGATGTACAACTCCAGGCTTTGCCCACCCGTGCTCTGTCCGCCTTTGTTATTTTTGAGAACAGACTCATAAATACCAATCAAACCAAGCTGTTTTAGCAGATTTTATTGACCGTAATACAAACATAACTTTGGATTAACTAAAACATTTTAGATCAACACAAAATGGCAGTCAATGCAGTAAACAACCACAACTACAAATACACTAAAAACAATACCAACTTAACAACATTGTGTCCAACACTCTCCCTCAATGTTAAGACTTTAAATACTACAAACTACAGCTATACTTTCACCTTTACTTCAAACCTAACATGCCCTGAACTTGGCAAACATTACTCTGCCTAAAGGCTTAGTCAGAACATCACTGACTTGCTTCTCTATAGGGACATACTCTATAGATACAATGTTGTTAAAAACTTTCTCTCTTGCAAAAAAGACTTTGATGTCCACATATTTATTTTTGTGGTGAAACTGAGGGTTTTTGCACAAATTTATAACAGACTGATTGTCTTCAAACAACCTTACAACAATGCTCGATCCTACCAAGCTTTCATACAAATTCTTGAGCCAACAGGCTTCACTTGTGGCCATGCTAAATGCTACAAATTCGGACTCGGTGCATGACAAAGCAACGGTAGACTATTTCTGAGAAACTCAGGAGACAATACAACCAAAAACTTTATAACAAATCCACCAGTTGACTTTCTATTTGACCTGTTACCTGCCCAGTCAGAGTCTACGAACCCTATTACGCTGTCTTCGCAATTTTCATTTTTGGTAAATACCATACTTAGTTTTAGGGTACCTTTTACATAGCGCAGGACACACTTCAAAGCTATCCACAAATCATCACTAGCACATGACATATCTGCTTAAAATACTGATAACTAAGCATATATTTGGTCTGGAACATACCATACATACATCAGTGAGCCAATAACTTGTCTGCACCTAGTTCAAATTTCGTGACTCTCTGATTCAGTTCTTTTAACATGCGATGGTCAAAATTCTCTTCCATAGGAGTAGAAGCAGTATTACACTGAGACATATTACATTTCTCCAGTAAATTTTCAAGATAAGTAGTCTGATTTATAACAAAGTGTCATCCCTCACATTTTGTGAAATACTGTATGCATTCCCAAATAATGACAAATTTGCCCTAGATCTTTCATTTTGAAATGTTTGCTCAACAATTTCTTTACAGATACCACCTCTTGTTCACTATTAGAAGTTAGTAACAAATCATCAATATATAACAGCAAGTATGTTTTGCAATCACCTTGAATTTTGGTGTATAGACAATATTCATAATCACATCTCACAAAGCCTAACTGTTTAATTACATCATGAAACTTTTCATTCCAATTTTTTGGTGAGTCTTTCCACCCATACAAAGCTTTCTTTGATTTACATATTTTCCTTTTTACTTCCTTTTTAGGTTCACAATAACATCCCTTTGGAAAAGAAATATACACATCACCTCTTATATCCCCATACAAATATGCACTACAAACATTGAGTTGATCAATTGTGAGGTTTTGCTCATTACAAAAAACAAGGAAAAATCTTACTGATGTTAACCTAACAACTGGACTATCACTTTCAGAAGATAACAAATTTTGTTAAAACCCCCTTGCAACTAACCTCGCTTTATAAGACACTAAATTTCCTTTTTCATCTGTTTTACATCTGAAAACCCATTTACAATCAATAATAATGCATTCGCTACGTTTAGTTACTCATTCCCAGATATTCTCTCTCAATGCTATCAGCTCCCTATCCATGGCTTTTCTCCATTTGTTACTGTATACACTAGACACTGCTTCATCAAATGTTTTGGGGTCATCATCAACCATGTTACACAAACCAAGATGATAGTCCTCAAGAAAGGATGGTTTCTTAATGTTTCTTCTTGGTCGTAGATTGTAGTCATCTCCTTCGATGCCCCATTTTCCCTTTCTGTTGTAGCAATCCGTCCTAAATCCTCATCACAGCTACTATCTTGTATACCTGTATTTTCATTTACATCGTCCTCAATTTCCTGCGCATTATCTTCTTTCTCTTTCCCTGCATACCTTTCAGTGTTATCCCCTACAGACAAAACCTCTTTTTTTTTATTTCTTGTCCTCTGTTTTGCTCTTCTACTTCATGCTTCAACTCGTGTAGCAGGAAGACAACATCACAATGTACTTCAACCTTGTTGCTTAATGGAATAAACACTCTGTAGCCTTTGACATCTTGGTCATATCCCAGAAAAACACCTGTTTTTTTTTTTTTTTTTTCGGATCTAGTTTCAACATTTTCTCCTTTGGCATACAAACAGAAACTCGTGAACCAAAAACTTTGAAGTCGTTCAAGTTAACATCCTTTTTGTGATGATCTTCATAAGGAGTTTTGCCTTCAACGGGACTTGGACCTGATCGGTTTAGCACGTAGGCTGCAGTATTTATTGCTTAGACCCAAAAAAGGCTTGGGCATACCCCCAAGCATCGTATGGGCAGCTTCCACTGAAGTTCGCATCTCTCTTTCTGCTCTGCCATTTTGTTGGGGTGTGTACACAACATTTCTTTCGTACGCAATCCCAAAAGAGTCTAGTACTTGTTGTAACTCAGTGTTAGTAAACTCTAGACCGTTATTGTTGCTTAATTTTTACATTCAGTCTCCCATTCTGCTTTCGTGATATATTTCTTGATGCACGATTTCACCTCAGACTTGTGTTTCAGGAAATAAACTTTTCTATATCCTGAGTAGTCATCCTTCAACAATAAAAAATACTTTGCACGACCAAGTGATGGGCTTTCCATTGGACCACATAAGTCAGCGTGCACTAATTCTAACCTCTCTGTTGCTTGAGAAACACTGTTTTGAAAAGGCAGGCGGATGCTGTTTTCCAGACAAACACTCTTCACATACAAAATTTATACTATAGTCAATGAAGTTTATACTTTTCCTTTTCAATAATGATTTAACATGCTGAATGTTTTGATAGCAAAGTAACTGATGCCACACGCTTAATTTTTCAATCCTTTTCGTCACACACACATAACATTCAGAAATGTCAAAGTCAGTATTGCCGTCCTGCTCAGATACACACAAGTTACTCAGATTAGATACGGGGTCAATGTCTTTCATCACTGATTTGGACAGCTCAGAATGTGTTTGTTTCCAAAAAAAAACCATTTAATATAGTTTGTTTACACGTCTAGCAACTGCACTAACTTCTGCTTTGTCATTTACAAAGTTGCACTGCTCACTGTTGGACACTAAATGAAGGAATTTGTCCAATACACAACCAACTGAAAAAAGAATGAATTTTAACTGTGGAACATAAAGGACATTTAGTAATATAGTCCTTATGAATTTCACACCATTCCACGCTATACAACTCCACTGTTCCATGTCCTATCACATCTAAAAGCTTTCCATCACCAACAGGTTACTTTACTTGAGAACTGCTTGTTTTCAAAAGATTTAAACAAATGTTTATTACCACACATATTTTCGCTAGCTCCAGTGTCCATATAACTGCAGTTATCATTCAGTTCCTCTTCCTGCGCTGAAGGTCATGAAAGCATTTACTTCATTTTCTCTATTGTCATTTTTAGCCTTCAACATCCTGCAGTTTGCTATCAGATGACCTCTCTTCTTGCAATAGTGGCAAGTTCTTATATCCTTATTTTTGTCACCGAACTTGGCCAAATGTCCATACTTTCCACAACTGCAGCATTTTCTTGAACTATTGTTGCTTACACTGGCTAGCGCTATCATTTCTTCATCTCTCGAACCTATTCTTTATTCTTCAATCAGAAGTCTTGACGTCAGTTCTTGCACAGATTGCATTTAATGTGGAACAGACTCCCATGCTGAACAAAAGTGTTTGAACTGCTCGGGTAGTGACATAAGGACTTTTGTAATCAACATTTTGTCTGAAATTGGTTCTCTCGCTTGCTTCAACTTTACCCTAATTCCTTCCAACTTAGACATGAAATTTGCTACTGAATCCTCCTTAAACTCTATTCGAAAAACTTTTGTTGACGCAAATGAACACTTACAACAGACTCCTTGTCATGGACTGACTTCAACTTTGACCACATTTCACTAGATGTAGTACAAGATAAAAGATGCGTGAGTGGTCCTGATTCCATTCTTGTAACAATAAGTTCTTGAACTGTTGAATCACTTTGAACCCACACCTTTTTATCCACAGGTTCAACTTCTGCACCACTAACAATTCCGAAAAGTCTTCTTCCTTTCAGAATAACCTCCATCTGGAACTTCCACACTGCCCAGTTGTCTCCTTCAGACAACTTTAAACTCGAACTTAACTCCATGATCATAAACTCTCGAATCCTTGTTATGCTGCAGCTACAAAAGGTGAAAAGGTGACACAAAATGACGCAGACGCCAGTCCATTTAGAAAATCTCAAAGCAAAGTGTCGAAAAAAAACTGCCAATCACGAAAAACAGGCTTGAATAACTGGCCCCATAACCTGTTGAGAATAGACTCATAAATGCCAATCAAACCAAGCTGTTTTAGCAGATTTTACTCACCGTAATACAAACATAACTTTGGATTAACTAAACATTTTAGATCAACACAAAAAAAGGTGGCCAATGCAGTAAACAACCACAACTACCAATACACTAAAAACAATACCAACTTATCATTGTGTCCAACAGTTATCTGGTCTTTGCGTAGTTTTAATTTAACGAATTCTCTACACGGGCATGTTATTTCTGCAAACAGTCGCCCATTTGTAATGGTGGTTCGTTGTTCACACTGCACTTTTGGAAACATAATTTCAAATTTCCCAACTTGCATCTGTATACATCATATAAGACATAGCTGGCATACTAACAGCCATTTTTCCGCAAAAAAAAGTAAAGGTATCACTATGTCTTTATATCACACTAAAAGTATAATGTTCTAATACATGTCAATTAAAATTGATTTCTTTATTTTTTAAACATGAAACTAGTAGGTGGCTGAGCAATGGCCTTGTTAACTTTGGCTACATAATGACACAAACTCAACTGGAAGGTGGAACAATGCTGTTCTTCAAAAGAGCTCAGTTACCTCGTTACTGACTGCAATAAGTGATGATTAATCAAAACACACAGTATCACTGGGCCTTCTGTTGCTAATGCAGTGATATGTCTAACACACATGTGAATGTGTTATATAAAATTTAAAGTAACAACGAAATATTGAAATAATTTTATACATACCCATAATAATATAAATAATTTTTCATATCTTCACAATACATATATATTCATGATATACATATATATTCAGAGGGCAGTGCGTTTATCCCTTGAAATATAGGTACTATCCTTCAGGGGAGAACAAAATCCTCAAACTGATATAGGGGGCCACGATGGCTGGGCAATTAACACGCTCGCCTCCCACCAAGGCGAACCAAGTTCAATCCCCAGCCAGGTCACCGAATTTTCGCAAATGGGAATCGTGTCGGACAATGCTGTTAATCGGCGGGTTTTCTCGGGGATTTCACCTGCCCCTTCTTTCTGGTGCTGCTCCATATTCACTTCAATCACCCTCATCAGCTCTCAAGACCTCGCTGTTAAGAGCCGCCAAAATCTCTTCACTCACTCACTCTTCACTCTAACTGATATAAACTTTTTTGCAATTTATGAGAACATGTAACATCGCAGTACGGTTTACTCACTCGTTATAAACACGAGACTCAAAGGGCGCCATATTGGAATAATAAAAAAAGAAAAGAGTTCAGGTCTAGGAGTAGTTACTTTTATTTTATTTAAAATCCAAACAATTTCACAATCTTCCAGTAATTCAGAGGCCTGAATAGTCAACTTAATGAGACAAACAAAAATCAGCATAGGAGTAATTTATTAAATTATGTCACTTCAAAAACTTGCACCATGAGATAAATTTCTGAAGGCAGGAGGGAAGTTAATTCCCTCCTGACACCCTATTGACCTCTTACAATAGCAGAAATCATTTAGTATAAAAAGTTTGTACGCAGAAAGTACTTTAAGAAGTTGAGGTCGCGGGTGCTTGATTGTGTGGGGGGAATTGTTCCACTTCGATGCGTCTCCTTCACAGTCTTGTAACCATTTGCTAGCGGGCAACAGGCACTCAACGTCACATCAACAAGTGCCTCCCCACTCCTCACACCAAATATGGGCATGCATGGCACAAACTCCTTCCATTGGACATATCAAACTGCGTCGCAGCTAAACTTTATTGAACATCTAGAATAAAAAAATGCTTACAAAAGTAGTAAAAAGCTTTTATCTACGAAGATGATGAAACCTGATGATAACATCAGAAAAAGCAAATACACTGCAGATAAACGTTAGAACATACCCAAACTTCAAATACTGATAAGATATTCCTATTCCACGTGACTGCAAAGAAAATTAAATATTACACTCACTCGAAAAAGAAAATGGAAATTAACCAAATGTCCTATTTAATTGTTATTAATAAATTGCACTGTTACAAACATTTAGAGAATTTCAAATTTATAATTGCAAGGATTGTGCATAATAATAATAATAATATACTGAATCAATATTGCCCCCATGACTCTAATAACTGATGTATTCTTTAATAATGCGAAAGTCTATTTCTAGTGATTAACACTCAGTAATCTCAAGAGTACCAGCAGGCCTACTCTTCTTTCTCACTAAAGAAAAAACATTACATTATTTTCTACATCTTATTATTCTGTCAAGTTTTAGGCAAATTCATATCTTATGGCCACCTTCTAGAGGTTGATCTAAAGATCTTTGTCCTCTTGGCAAGTAAAGAAATTTAGTTTTTGAAAGTGTGCATGGATCTACTCTAACACTCCATTTCCAATTTACTGGCACTGTCAAATATATTCTGAAAGTGGCTGGATTTTAAATGCTTTCTGAACATGTCTTTCTACTTGGAGCTCAATTAGTAACACAAGAATATGTTCATATGGATTTCATGTTGCCCGTTAATTAGAAAATAATGTTCTCAAAAATGAATTTTATGTGGCTGGTACCAACTAGAAACATTCTACTGTGTGAATATATTAATTTATATTCAGACTATCAATAAACAAATTGAAAGCAATAACAATTGTTGTAGCTGCAAGGTTCAGTTTGATTTTTCATATATTTCAGGTGGTGCACACTAACCATAATTGTCTACAGAATTTCACATTTAATTCAATACTCAAGTTATCATGAAATAATAATCCTTGAATTACATTGAAAAACTGTGCTTGCAGATACATAATATTTTCTCTGTCCAGCCACAATTTTCAGTGCAAAAGTGAGGAAATGTAACTTTTGTTCTGACCTGAATTAAATTACCGGGGAAAGAAATTACACGTGGCTTGTTCAGTATTACTGCAGCTTTGAGTACTGTTAACATCAGTTACGTTTGCTGTTTATCAGCTCAAATTGTCAATAAACTATTTCCTTCATTTTCAATGCTTGTTATACATGTACACACGCTGAACAATGGTGAACATCAGGATGTGCACATACTGAACAGTGAGGAACATTAGGACTTTTTTTTACCCACCTTAAATGGCGAATATCCATTCTTACCACAGTAGATATAGTTCACACTGTTGTAGTCTGTGCAAGTCCAAGTATGAAAGTGAGTCTAGAATTATGTACAGTAATTACTGTCCTTAAGACTGTAAATATGTTTTTCATTTGAGATGTGCACTGATTAGGTATAATTTTTTAAGAGATGACATCAACTCAATGAAATGTTATCATTTCATAACGTAAAATGTACTGTTTCTATATGGGGAAAAGTATATTCCAGAAGTATGCTGTATATTAGACCTACATGTAGCACCAGAGTTTGGTTTTTGCTACTACTTTAAATTTACTGAAAGGTCACTTCTGTGCATTTGGGCATCATTTTAATAAGAAAACATAAAGCTACTAAATTTATTACAGTGGATTCCCAAATATCCACTTTGTGGCTTAATTGCAGCAAATAATTTAAAAATAATTTGTTGTAAATGTTTAACAAAGATTTTTTTTCTTCAAATAATGGCTGAACAGTAGAAAAAAAAGGCCAGCAAAATACCTGTGTATGACAAAGCTACATAAGCACGTTAAACAAAATGTATTTATTCCTAAGCTGAAGTTTAATTAAATCACTTAAAGAAAATTTCATTGCGCAAACTGCTCCTGTCTTATATTGAGACGGTGAAGATCTGGCATCACTGCAATGGGTGTGACACGTGGAAGGTAACCACACACATCATGGGAAGACGAACTAGCATCTGTTTACCGTCTGGCAATTGCCGCACATTTTCTAAATGTCTTGATTTAAAAAAATTGGAACAAATCAACGGCAACTACAATTTGCAGTCAGCTCAGCACAATTTTCATATCAGTGGCTTACAGCTCTTGGGTAAAATTAACAAAAATAGACTAATACAATGCAAGGTGGAGTTCACAATTTGTATCAGCATTACAACACTGTTATGTTGTACCTCATGTCAATTCAACTTCATCCTTAATATTTGCAGGAATGTATACGTCAGACAGTGTTGTTATCTGAACATCAATGGCTCAGCCTCCCACAACAAGAACATAAAGAGTTTGCAAATTACAGCTATCAATATGGAGGCTTAAATTAAGTGTAATTTCAATTCCTTGAAGTATACATGCTTATGTTACACCTTCAATGCATGTGGCCATGCACCAATAACTTAACCAATTTATTTACGACAGTCACTCAAAATCTGCTGCACAGACTCTAGAGGTCAACTTCACATACATAAACTAGTGTTTTGGTGGATGTTGACACTTGCGTTGTTCACAAAACCACAGTCCCAGAAGAACACGTCGATAACACAAACCCATCAATACACCAGCTAATATGAATTGAGCTTAATTAAGAATTCTGAGACCACATTAGCTACTGCAATATTTCTCGTGGTAATGTCTAAAATAAGCATTAAGGTTGCTACTTTGTGCAAAATACTTATTAAACATCTTACAAGCAAAACTTCTCTTCCCAGTACGGATTTTTATATAAACTAGTAGATATTTCCTTTGGCAAAAAGATTTGTTTCAGTATTCACAAATAAAAGAATGCGTGGAGCTTCAGGTGATCTTCAAGAGAACTTTTCTGTGTGAACGATTTTCCACAAAACTCACATTTATGATTATTTAGATAAGTTTTACGTGTAAACGATGCACTACAAAAATCACATCTGAATGGGCGTTCCCCAGTGTGAAACCTAATGTGGTGAAGGAGCTTACCCTTCCTGTGAAATGATTTGTCGCAGTGATCACAGGTGTATGGATGCTTTCCAGTGTGATAATTTGAATGACGAGTAAGCGTTGTTTTCCTTGTGTAGATTTTCCCACACATTTCACAACAGAATGGGCACTCTCCAGTGTGAATCTTCTTATGATTCGCGAGGTTGCATTCTCTAAAAAATAATTTGCCACAAATATCACAGTTTAATTTTTTGATAAAATTATGAATTTTAAAGTGTTCTGCCAGCTGCCTCTCGTTCAGATATGTTTTGTCACACTGTCTGCACCTGAATACAGTCTCTCTTGTATGAGTGAGGAGGTGGTAATTACGGTTTATTTCGGAAGCAAGTATATTAGCGCCCAAAGGGCAGGGAAACTGATTTTTTACATTTTGAATGAGGTTTGGGAGTAACCATTGGCTCTGCAGAAACAGTATCATCTTGTATTTCCAACATGGAGTTCCCTGCATTAATGCTGCTTACTGAAATCTGAAATCAGCACGACGAATACAGAATATTTCAGCTGAAAAAAATGTACTTAAAATTTTTTTCACACTTTTTATGCTTCAACACCAAACTACATAAATCACTAGAATCAATATTTTGAAATTCATTAACGTATTTCTATCCAAAAAATAAACAGTCATCTAAACTAAAACTTTTATAATTCAGAGAGTCTTTTATGTCACTCCAATTGTATTGCTGTCGAAACTAGTATAATATTCAATTACTTCATAACATCCTCACATCATTATTACAGCTCTTTTATACACAGCACCAGGTACAACCATAGAAAAATACTCACAAATGTTTCAAATGTAAATAAATATGGGAAACTGCCAAAAAATGTTGGGATCAACATCCTAAAGAAAAGAACACTCAAGAAACATAGAGACACAGGAGGATGGCATACAACAAGCATAGAGAATAAAATAAAATTGTTGTATCATATTACACAGTACAGGAACGGCATGATGTGTACCATTATGTACACAAAGTATTAGCACATGTAAAATATTTACCAAACATGGAAAAAATAAGTTTTGTAAAGTCTCAGAATTGGCCTTAAATTGGAACAATCAATAATCAGCTTTCTGAGTTAATAGTAGATCCAAGATATCGATGGTACAAACCATATTAACTCAGGCACACAGTAAAACATCTGAAAATAAGACACTGGTTCTAGCAGTAGGTTACCTTCACCTTATACACCATAAAGCAAACACACTAATCCATCAATGAAACTTACTAATAATATACAACTTGTATCCTAAGAGATAGGCCAATATTTTAAACCTTACGTCCATTATTTAGGGTTTGTACTGCTTTTGATGTAATTCTCTGTGAGATTGTATTCTACTTTACTAGACAGCCTGAATTTATCAAATGATAACCATTTAGCATTAATCTCTAATAGTGTATTGCTAGTTTTTAAGATAGGGTTGCTTTTAAATTCAATGCTTGCCTATTTGCTACAGCTTATTTTATTTGTGGATTAATATTTCTTAAAAAGTATGGCACTTAGAGATGGAACAATCAGCCTGAACAATCGGGTGTGGGATGAAATTGCCCATCTGCCTAAAGGAGAGATGCCAGCATTGGCTGGAGTAATTGTGGAAAACCACAGAAAACCAAATTGAGGATGTCTGGATGGAGAGAGGAATCAGCCTCCTCACACTGTACCGCCTCTCCACTGTCTTCACTTTGTTTCATTTAACAAGCATTAGTATAACATAGGCAAAATATCCAATTAATAAAACTCTATTCATTGCAAGCCAAATGGTTGTATGTAACAGAAACCTAACTTGTGCTGCATGTGGAGTGAGTTAGAATGTAGGCTCAAGTGTTTTACACAGGAAAAGCAGTAAGATAAATAAGGGAAATTTCGAATTATGGGCACCCGCTCTTCTGAAACAAGAGACTGTTGTGCTGCAGAGGTTGTCTGGTCAACAGCCTATAGCTGCCTTCTGCAACACTGTCTTGAAGTTAGCTGGAGGTGGCGATGGTCATGGGTGCAGAAATGTAAAATTCTCAGACACTGTTACGGTAAGTGGAGCTTTTCGGGCTGCACCATATGCCCCTAATTAGTGATAGATATGTACATTGATATAAATTACGTACTGTACGCGTGGTGAACTATGAGGAGGGGGGCTCAAACGTTCAAACACATTTGTTAAGTGTCACCGGCAGTGCACCAGCAGGTCAGCGGGGGCACTTTCCCATAATCCGTCATGATTAGCACATCATCAAGTAATTCTTGGCCAAAACCATTACAAGAATGATATTCTACTTGTATCAAACATACACATATTTACTGAATTACCTTGCAGTACTAGCTTAATATTACAGTTTATTTTCACATTACAATTTAATCTGTAACTTTCCAACGTCAAACAAGAATCTACAGTGTAATCATGATATAACAACAGATGGTGAGATAAATGATTGCGTAAGTGTGTAACATTACAGTTATTCAGGTTTTTATTTTGCTGTTTGGTTTTGGAATATTTGGTTGTGGTGGCAAATAATTAATATAATTTTCAGATTAAGATTTGGTGGGTTATTTATGTGGAATGCAGTTTATATTTGGCCATTTCACAAATTTTTGGTGTAGAGGTCAGCTGGAGGTTATTATTCATTGGCCCTTAGAGGATAAAAAGTATTCCATTTTGTCGGTCACGTGAAATGAAATAAAAGTATCCTGATTGGTGATTGGCTCTCGTCTCGCCACTGCTGGTTGGATGAGTAGTAAGGTGCGGTCAGCCGACAGCCAATCAGAGCGCAGATTAGAACAGGGTGACACTGAAGGTTAAGTCAAGCGTATTCCTCTTACACAAATACCACCACCACTGCTAAGAATGGACGTATGTGTGTGTGTGCTGAGGGGCCGTAACCCCAGAAGCAAAAAAAAAAGTATTGAGTGTGGTAAGTTAATTGTGCGTGGGTATATGGCTTACCATATATAACTTTATACATACGTTATATATGGCTTACCATATATAACTTTTTTGGACTGAACCAAATTTGTTTCTGCTAAATTATTTCTGCCCATGTATGTAACCACTAGGATGTAGGCAGCCTCATGTTTGCCTTCTTTGTAAATTTTAGATGCAAGCAGTTCATCAGTAATTGCTGCAAGCTTTAAGTTTGTTTTCCCAATACCGCATCGTCATTACAAAATGAACCGGCCCTGTAACGGCAGCAGTGGTAGTGGCCGGCTGACCGCCGCCTGCCAGAGTAATCTTGTAGCGGCTGAATGACAGCTGCCCAGCCCAAGGATCTAGACCCGAACGACAACAGCAAACTGCTACGCCCGGCCACACTGCAGAGGATCTAGGCGCTCGCCCAGTACGAACACACAGCAATGTATTCGCTGCCATCCCTAGCACACGAGTGATTTAATTTTGAATATGTATCTTCATATCTGTTATCAATAAATAAAGTGCTGTCTTTGCTTCTAATGTAAGGCATCTCCAACAGTGTGTTTAGTTACTCTTGTGCGTAATACATCCAATTTTCTAGTAATGAAATGCTAAATAGTCGGCCGATTTAACCTATACCTCTTTTCCCCATAAAAGCTTGTATTCTTCTACAGTAAAACATAAAGCAGAAAAGTTGCTTGGCAAAGAATTAAATAATTAAAAATAAATATTAAATAATACGATACTGTTGTATTTCCAGGTTGTAATTACTAACAGAAGTGTCCAAAAGCAAAAAACTGAGATAGGTTAAAATCATATATAATTAACATGTGTTGTATCTTTTGATATTAATTTAAGAGTTAAAAGATTTAAAAATAATACAAGTGTCCCAAGGAGATAGAATCATTCAGTTAAATGTGAATATAAATATAATAATGTGATTATTTTGAATTTATTCCTCAAGAGAGATAAATAATCTTTACAATGTGTCATATTAAGTTAAAATCATTTAATTAAATGAAATTATCTGCATTCACTAAATAATATTTGAGTGAATTAAAACAGAAGTTTTACACTACATGAATGCGTAAGTTAGTGGCATGCCATGCCAAACTAAATAAAATATTTTATTCTCAATAAATTAAATGGTCAAGTGTACGACGCTCACATTTTAAATGCTTGACAGTAAAGCATAGAGTAGTTATATGGTTAAGGAAATTTTTGTTAGATATAGGTAAGATTAATATTAAAATGTGTTATACATTTAGCTATTCATAAGATGTACTGGGAGCCATAGCTTTGAAAAGCGTACATAATTGATGCAGCAGAAAGCAGCATTACGAGGTACGTGGAGGTAACAAGGTCACAGAGAGGGTATATTTTAATATGGATCGGGATGGAATGATCTTCGCCCATTTTTAACAGTCGGCAATCCGGAAGCTAGCAAACTTCCGTGGTACGAGACGTACGAGAGATACGCTGTACTAGGCAAGTACAAATAACTTGATGCATCGAATGTCAGAAGCGACGTGAGATGGACGACTGAAATTGAATGTCAAGGGTAATGCCTAAAACAAGAACTAATGCTACTGACACATCCATTTCGCTTATGTAGAGCAAACCGATAGGTTGCCCACTTTCATTAAGTCATCAGGTAATTTACCCAGGAGGTCACCTCTTTGATTCTAGCAAGTGTCAAGGGGATGTGAGGATCTGGCGGCCTAGCCACCCTTCCAGGATCACCCATTGTGTTATATTGTGCAGAACTATGGGCTCTATCAGGATGCTGGCCCGAGAGGAGAGAGATAATTTAGGATACTATATTCTCCGCTGTCCTGTTGAGGAGTCACTAAGCAGTAGGAGCCATTGCAGAGAGGTGTTAGTTAAACTTTTGCTGTGGGTCTAGTCTGCTACACAGCTATGCATACTAGGGATTTTTACTGTAGATCTTGTATGCTACACAGTAAACCACAAGTGTACCATGAGGGCACTTTGCGATCCGACCTCCCGAGCATAAAAATTCACTGAGTACAGATCCCTTTATTCCACTAATGTATAGTTTGTGTTAGAAAGTGTTGTGAAAACCTAAGGATAAAATATGAAAGAGTGAGCAGAATTTAACTTGTTGTGGTAAGAAGTGTTCTCATTGCATAAAGCAAAAATTTAGAAAGGACAGCCAGGACAATATTGTTTAAGATTGTAAGTGCTGCAAAGATTTTGTATAAAAATTATTTAATGAAACTTAAGTACATTTTATTTGCAATAAAGTTTATGTTAAATAATTAAAAATAAATAAATACAAACACACACAGTATCTAAACAGCATGCACGCAGTAAATAATTGTTAATAAAATGTGTATTGCTAACTTTAGAATGAATGTAAACATTACATATTACAATATAAATATTTTACCTGGACACTTGTAATAAATTAAATAAGTAAAGAAAGAATGGGAATGTTTTCACCCGCTATGCAGAAATGTTTATACGTATAACATCCACTGAGGGATTTAAAATAAATAAGTACAGGTAGAATTTTACATCAATGTGTAGATGTAAAAAAAATCATTAATTCAGAGTATTACTATGTTTCGAAAGTGTCTCAGAGCAACTTACACCCAATACATGAGCAGGACGACACAATGTGTCCTCACGTCACATTCTAGTCACCCCGCCCTCTGGTGGGGATAGCAGACCAGCTGTCCATAGTGACATCACGCACATGCGAGCAACACTCAGTGCGTGCAGAGTAAGCAAAAGGTTTCAACACCAGGTGATGTACCACACTTCACTGACACATTTACACACATTTTACTGATATCAATGCTATTGTTTACTACTACAGTAGAACCCTGTAAGAAGTTTCAGAAAAATACTGAAAAATGTGCGCTTATTAAGCAGGTAAACTTCTTAAAAGGGTAAAATTATGTATTTGTAACAGACAAAGTGCAAACTTTTTAAAGCTTATTACACAGGTAAACTTCTTAACAGAAAACTTCTTACGAGGGTTTTTGTAAACGTATAATGCTACTATTCATCACACACATTGTTGGTAATTACCTTCCTTTATTTCCGTTAGCACAAAGTGTGTCACACGTACAAGCAGAAGTACCTATACTCTTACACTTGCTCTGTCATGAGTGGCTTGCCATGCAGCCAATTTGCATACGTTCCCTGCATACTAATAATGCCTCCAATAGAAATGTCCGAAATATTTCCTATCCACTTTCGTCCTCCTTCCACCCTCATGGTGATGGAGGCTGTGGTGTTGTACCCGCCAATAACAAGCCTGGAAGACAGCTCTTTTAGTACACTGAATTAGAGCATCTTGCATTGGAAGGCAGATTTTCAATAGCTCCATTTTTCTGGCTAAATAGGAGTTTTCTTGCCTCATCAACATATTCTTCGGTGCTTGTACAGTCATATAGCAAAACAATAAATTTCTTCAATGGTTTTAGCATTTCTTGAACTACACCCTATAACTGAGTAGATCTTTCAGCCAACGTAGAAAAGGTTACTGTGATATCTTGGTACGTATTCCAGGTGTCTCATGCTGTCCTTTTGCTTTTTCCACCAGAAAAAGACACAGTGTTGCACCCACTTACAGCATAAAATATTGAAAGGCAATACACAGATTCGAACTTAAAATTCTTGTTAACTCATGTGCAGCAAAGATTCTGAAGCTTTTCCCAGCTTCAAATACTACCTGTGGTTTCTCAGTGTTTAGACGTTGCCCTAGTTCCAAGATATCTCGACAATTTATTGCAAGAATATCGGTGCCATATATGGTGATCACCTGCTTGTTAATGTCAATAGCTGCTATGGCTGTAACCAAGAAAGAGAAGAGATTTTGAATGCCCAGGCAGCGCTGCATATGTATTTGGATGTCGTAAATAGTTTGTTTAGTTCAACTGTGTTTCAAATTCCATTTACACCTTGCATTCATGTAGTCAATAAAATGTATAGTAGTGTTTGTTATTAACATTTAGAGTGTATTCAAATCAAATGTGTACATATTGTATAGTATATAATAATAACCAACAACTCTTCAAGAGACTTGACTGCTATTCTCTGTGTGTAGGTTGTTGTCATTGCGTGCCTGCTGAATAAGTAAATGTTGACTAGTGGCTGTGATCTAATGAGCCCTATGGGTACGAGTTATATGGGAACCCTTTATAAATAAATCCACTTTTCCAGATGTTATGATATCCGCCATAACAAGTGCCCCAGTCCAGTCACTTTCTAACAAAAGATTTTCAAGAACTTTGAGAATTGCTATCTCAATACTAAGCCCAAAAATCATTAAAATCCACTGTAATAATAATAAAAAATTGACAAAATCAATTCATGTATAATTACACATAATCTGGCAGAAACATAAAAATAACGAAAATTATAATAAGACGGGAAAGATAAATACATTTCTGAGGCTACCATTTTGGATATCCATCATTACTGTACCGATGAAATTCTCTGATGACTTCAATGCCAAAATTAAACATATATATAACATATTATACATATTATGTAGTAAATGAGCACCAAGTTGCATATTTATATCACCAAGAGCACAATTCTTCCAAATATTTTACCTATTTGCAGGACTATTTGATTATTATTATTATTAATTTAGAGTTCTGAGGAATACATCAGCTTCCTCCATGGTAAAGTTTAACATGACGATTAAGATTGCCACTACTCACAAAAGAGTTCTTGCATTCTTTGCAAGTAAAAGGTTTCTCCCCAGTATGGACTTTTGTATGAGCCTTAAGACCATATCCATGGCGAAACCCTCTTTTACACAATTTGCACATAAAAGGACGTTCATCTGTGTGGCGCTTTGTGTGCGCTTGAAGGTATCTTTTATGCACAAATGATTTTGCGCATAGCTTGCAACTGTAAGGCTGTTCCCCAGTGTGCAATGACATGTGACCTCTAAGGTAATATTTTTTTGGAAATGACTTGCCACACAGCTGGCACACATACGGATACTCCCCTGTGTGAGATGCAATATGGGCTTCAAAGAGACTTCTATCTGCATATGGCTTACCACAGTAGCTGCAACAAAACTGCCCAATCCCAGTGTGGGAAACTATATGAGTATGTAGACTCATTTTTCGTGCAAACGATGCACTACAAAAATCACATCTAAATGGACGTTCTCCAGTGTGGAAACTAATATGACTAATAAGCATCGCCTTCTCACGAAATGACTTGCCACAGTGATCACATGTATACGGGAGCTCTCCACTGTGGAGCTTTGAATGAGCAGTAAGATAGTGTTTCATTGTAAATGATTTTGTACACATGCCACATTTGTACGGACGCTCTCCAACGTGTATACTTTTGTGATTTATGAGGCTGCTTTTGTGAGAATATGATTTATCACAGAGATTGCAGTCGAAACTTTGTATAAAATTGTGAATTTTCGTGTGATTTGTCAGCTGCTTCTTATCCTGAAATGTTTTGCCACATGACCTGCACCTGTACAGCAGTTCTTTCTTGTGAACTATGTGCCGGTGATGAGGAAACTGACTTTTACTTCTTGAATGAGAGTTGTCATTAATCACTTGCTCTACAGGAACACTGTTAATATTACATTTTGAATGGTGGCTTGCAAGTTCTTCTGGGCTAGTGAAAATTGTCTTACAGATGGGACAAACCAAAAGTCTATTATATTTATGTTGATTCTCGTGAGTTGTTGGAATATTTACACACTCTGCTAACAGTGCTTTCTTCAATAGTGTGTCCTTTATGGTGGAACTACAGGTCACACCACCTTTCATTTGCAGTGGGAAGTTCCCTTCATTAAAACCACATGTCTGAACCTGAAACATTATAAGAAACACAAGTACGAAAAAACATAAAAACTAATGTACTAATACATACTGTAGTTTGACAATTTATTAGGGGGGGGGGGGGGGGGGGGAGTTGGCAACACACAACACAGCAATTGAAAAAAAAATGTTTTACTTAAATTACTTTAACATTTGGTATGCTACAGTACAAAATTACATAGGTCACTGAAATAATTGCAATAATTTTAGCTACTTATTTCTACATGAAAATAAAAACAAAAATAAACTTAAATCAAAATGTTTTTATTATGTTTAGATGCATCTGTGTTACAAGCATTTTCACTGTTTTTAAAAGTGGAATAATTAATATCCTTTAAGATATCCCCACAGTACGTTGCAAGTTACCTGATGTATATTACCAGAAGTAACCAAAAAATATTGTGATGGAGGCGAATTTTTCAAAATAATACCACTCTACACACAAATTAGCCCAACATTATAAAGGAAATTTTTTGAAGCCTGGAAATTTGTCTTAATTTGGAAGAAGCAAGGTCATTGCAGTATGGCTTAGTTTAGTTTATAGTCTATTCAAGGTTCCATGTGTTTGCTTGTTTCCTAAATATGTCATGTTCATAAGCATTTTATACTTCTGTTAACATAAAAATACTATTTTTTTTTTTTGTAAAATTGAACTTTTACTCATATGTTATCTAAAAATTTCATTTTAATTATAATTAAAATGAATACAAACATAGAGAGAAAAGTTGTATTGATAATGCCTACTAAGAAATAGTTCTACTGCAAGATATTATTTAACTAAGTAATCATGAATGCTGTGTGTCCTTGGTGTAATTTTTTAGATTTGGTTAAGCTTAGTTTTAATAGGGCAGAGGAATATTCTGGAAGTATAACTTTAGCAGGGCTTCAGAAAAGTTGGCAGTAACCTCGAACGGACTATATACACTATGCATGCACCACAAAAAGAACAAGACATCAATATAACTAACAAGTCTATCATCCTCTACATGGATGCAAATAATTTTGAGGAAGTTTTTACTTAAAAGGTAAGATGGTAGATAGGTCTTGACGTCTTATTCTTAACTATGACTCAAACACAGAAAACCTAATATTGTAAAATGGTGTGCAACCACCTGCTCAACAGAGGTAGAATTCATAGTATCAAATTTGGTTGTAATCAGTATAAAGACTTGGTAGACAGTGTTTACAAACCTCAAATGGTTACAGCTACATTTTGAAAACAAGTAAGTGATGTATACTATGTGTCTGGACCCTTAGGCTGTTCCTCGCACCATCATCATCATCATCAGCCCACGCGACCTCCTTCGTCACCACATGTGACAGCCAGAAGCATCGGCCAAAGTTCCACGTGCGCGCACCAAGTGTCATGATGTAGTGCATCAATGCATTTAGTGTATATTATGAATTTATTTTTCAAATGGCCTTTCTTAATCATCATCATCTTGTGCAGTGCTTTGTTTTTTTTTTTATTTATTTTAATTTATCATGTGCAGTGCTCCGGTGTTTTGATTCAGTGTCATGCCAGGTGTGTAGCACTGAAGTGCTTAACATGTGTTTATGTCACATGTACAGCAGGTTGGTCTATGTATTATTAATATTATTAGCGCTCTGCCGTTCGGTCGAGTAGGATTTTCGCATTGCTTGCTCCAGGGTGACGCATGTTTTACTACTGACTTTCGCGATCTACAGTGTTGAAATCACTTGTGCAACCAGATTTTGGGGTTTTACATGCTCCCTAGTTCTGATCAGTGTCATATACGCGGTGAACCGTTTTTCGGATGACAGAAGTCAGATGAGTGTGCGGGCTCATGCGGGACGCGCTGCCATCTTGCCTGCACAGGATTAACTACTGAGGAAGAGTATCGTTGTGTAAAATGTGAGAGGAGGTTCTAACAATGTTTGGATTATCTTCTAGAAAGAAAACTACTCATGCTGAAAAGCTTCCTGCAGGTGATCCAAAGGACATTACAGTAACAGTGGGTTTGGAAGATACCAATCTACAACAAGGTACGTCTAATATAATGGCCGCGAACACGGACTCAGGATTTCAGCCTATGTTCGAGGTGTTGTGTAATAAACTAGACAAGCTACCAAAGGAGGTAAAAGACTTAAAGGAAGAGAATATTTTTCTATGTACAATGTTTGAAAGTGTTCAAGCAATGAAAATAACACAGCAGTGTACTAAATGTGGTGTATTTAGCCCGAAATCTGAGGTGCAGCACTCTTCTTCTAGCAGCCAGTCAAAGAAAACGTACAGCGAAATGGCCCAGATAAAAGTAAATTTTTCTGCTGCCAGTAGGAATGGCCCGGTTCAGCAGGGCAAAAAACAGGCAATAACACACACTGCTAAAGAAGCTGAGCATACCGGATCGCCCAAGCAGCCGGCTGCTGATGCAGACGGATTTGTGCCAGTCAGCAGGTGTGGCGTAAAAACATCCATGGATGGCAGCTCGACGATGGCCAGGCCAGCAACACAACAAATTCAGCTAGGTGTAAGAAATAACGTCAACCTGAAGATAGTCTCCAAAACAGCGAAACTTCGTATGAAGGCACTCTTTGTATCACGGTTCGCACCAGAAGTGCAAGAAAACAAGATAGTAACTTACATCAATCAGGAACTAAAAGTAACCAACCTTAAAGTGGCGAAACTAAAAACTAAACTTAACACTTATTCAGCTTTTTATGTTGCTGTCGTAGAATCAGACTTTCATTGAATCTATAATACAGTTTTTTCGCTGACAGGTTACTTGATCAGCCCTTTCTGAGTCATCATCGCCGACTGTTCATAATGAAGTGGCTGGGGAAGTTGTAGATGTAATACCTTAATTGATGTATTGGCAAAGGGAGGTGCCGTCTATGTACATACAGTAGTCACTCGATTATCCGCGACCGGATTATCTGCTTTGCGGCTTAACCATGGCATATTCAGAAAGATAAAAATAAATTTTGGAAATTACCTCAAACACTGGCAGAACGAAGTTATTTAATAAAACACCCATCTTAACTAAAGAAATTCGTAACAGGTACTCTCTGAAAATAACTGTGGAATGAAATATGTTTGTTTATCAATGCAAACGCATGTCAAAATGTATTCCTAATGGGGCGATGAGCTTAGTTACGTTGCAAGATAGCGAGCTGACAACACCGCACAACTAGAAGAGCACAAAGCAACAAATTAGGTAGCCGTGATAACAACTAAACCCTAACTGAAACTAGTGGTGTCCTGAAGAAACTTGGGGAGTTATGGGGTGTGGGTTTGACACAGCAAGTCTAAAGTATAACAGGGGGTAGGGGTGCAACAACTTTTCTGGGATTGCAGCGCATGCTTGAAGAAGTCCAACATTGTTGGTTGGTGATCAACTGGTGGTCTCTTGTTCGGAGAGCAGAAGAGAGCAAACAGAGAAGAGAGAGAGCCTTGGCACGACCTGCGCAAAGGCGAGCTGCTGATGTTAATGAACTGCCATTCTGCAGTTGTGCAGGGACATATATTCGCCTGCACTGGGGGTGTCTTGAAGACCTTCGTCCTTCAGGTAGCTTCGGCGAGGGTGGCTCCTCCCTCGTAGGTGGAGCCGTACTCTGCAGTCATCTCTCGGGGGTAGCTGGAAGTCGATCTTCCTGTTGTGAAGGTGGTATTGGCTGCATAAGCTCAGGTGTGACTTCGCTGGTGAGGTTTACTGGTATTTTCCCATCTCACAGGGTTTTAAAACGGGGCAATTTAATATATTCTTCCTTCAGGTGCATTACGGTCTCTATGCATCCACCTTGTTATAGGACACTTAATGTTGGCTTGGGTAACTGCCATTCAGGGTTGTATCACTTGTAGAGCACGTGGCGTGCACGTGATGATACGTAGTTGCAGCAAAAAAAGAAATGGTATATATAGACGCATCACGTGTCAGTATCTAGTTTTTATTCTTAATCACACCGTTGTTACAATGTTACATACTTTAAGGAAACCTAAAAGTTCAAGTGCTTTGCAAGGCACAGAATAACTAACAGACTTTTTTCAAGGCCTTGATTTTCAAGTGCTGTAAAAACGTTGGTCCTAAATGCATTACATGCAGTTTGGTTCTCTTATAGGACATGAACTGCTCATGGAGCCGTAAGCATGTTTCAACATACACAGAGAAGTTGCTGCAGCTGGTTTTTCAGTTAACTACGAAATTTTTAAATACCAACCCAGAAAAACTTCCTTGTTTCTAACAGCATATCTAACACACACACTTACTGACATGTTCTCGTGTACAGTTAACAGCAATGTAGTAAAATGAGTTCAGTGTTACTAGCAGTGTATTGAAACTGTGATTTTTATGTTTGGTATCACCGAGTTTGTTTAATATATATTTGTAAAGAGATAATAGTAAAAATTTACATATTATTGATATATTTAGGTTCATCACTATTTCATTTTAAAAACTTAAAAATTGGAAAAATTTTAAAAACTTGTTATTAATAAGTTTAAAAATAAATTAGTAAAATTCATTACAAAATTTATTTTGAAGACCACATAGGGCTTAGCTATGAATCACCAGTGGCCCATGGACCACAGTTTAATAGATAACCACATGTTAAGGCAAACTTCCATTTTTTTCCCCCCAGTTTTAGTAAATACCAAATTTAAACTCTCATAGCTAAATAAATCTCTGTTATGGCAAGGTTCACTGTTCACAGTTCTTTAAAACATACTTTGTCATCTTCAACTGACATTATTAGTGAAGTCGAATTTTGGGGATAGAAGATGTTGACCCTTACCAAATCCAGATGAAATTCAAAGCTAAACTGTGAAATCCAGGACAAAAGGAAGCCCAAAATCACCCAAACTTACATTTAACGTCAAATATAAGCAGCAGCCGAAAGAAGAAAACAATTCAGATTGCCGCCCGAGACCGGTACTGTTTTCTTGAGTTGTCTGCCGAGTTAAGACTGTGAGGGAAAAAAAAAAAAAAAAAAAAAAAACTAAGCTTACTGTGGAACTAGACTTCCATCCAGTTTCTGAAACTGAACATGAAACTATATATTTTCTATACCTTTCTCCTTAATCACCAGAAGATAGTGATATTCTTACTTGTACAGGAAAATTATTTTGCCTAATCTTCAGAAACACAATGCTAAATGTTTGTAATTGTCAATGTGAGGAGTAATTCAATAAGGAGCTCTTTCCTTATTAGTCTCTCATCTTTGCTACACGTAATGACAAGAAGGAAAATTGTTGCCTAGCAACCAGCGCAGCATCCTTGCATCCTTCCTCTCCCAGTCAACTGGAGTGAGGCAGGTGGCCTCCACGCAGGATCAAACTTTCACCCTTTGTAGGATGGGGTCGAAACATTTGTTTGAAACCCAATATTTTCAGTTAATTATATTTTTGATACGGATAGTTCTCACCATTGAACATTTCCCTTGTGGAAGAAAATGCACTGCAGATGTGGTGTTTGCATGGATTGAGTAATTCACAATGTTCATTCACTGCCGCTGTGATGACAGAACTTCAACAGCAATACAATACATATATAGGTGATGGAAGAAAAAAAACAGTTCATATTGAATATGAATTTATTTACTCTTTTTACATACTGACGCCAGCTAACAGCCAACAGCGTTAAGACCATGACGGCACTCACCACTCATGTGACACGTGGGCATTCACGTGCGCAAAGAAGCCGTAACCTGAACTTTCCAATAATGGAATATTGATTTACTTTCCAATAATGGAATATTGATTTACTTTCCAATAATGGAATATTGATTTGAAGTGTGAAATTATGTCTCTTGTTTATTTTCAGGTTTTCAAGTGTCTTAAATGTTTAAAATGTATGTTTGATAATATCGCAAAATGTTTGTTTATGAATTCAAAATGTGCGCTGCGTGAAGATTAAGAACATTATTACTCTGGCGTGGACACCGCCATAAAAGACATTTGATGAATACAGAAAATTCACAATTTAAATCTAAAATGTAAATCCATATTCAAATTATTTATGTGCCATTTATTTAAGATTATAAAAGTTTTGCTCGGAAAGCATAGCACTTCTGCTTGTTTGAATCCTGTAGGCAGCCATGGTAGGTCCACGCGGCCCCGCCTCTGGCCAGTCCGTTGAGGAGAGCTGGCGAGATAAGATGCTGTCACGTACGCACTACAAACTTTTTGCACTGATGAAGATTACAATAGTTTCACTTTAGTATATCGGTTAATCTTTGCTTTGCGTACGTTTTGCCAGCCATTCCCCAGCATTATGCTTCCACTTAACTTAATAATTTGCACCCTTGCGGCTTTTTCAATGTAAACGAGGAGAAGGGGGAGAAAGATGTTGGAGAGACCACGTGGTCCGCGCAATTTTGAATCAGGCGCCATCCTCCTATGTTAAAAGGGTTTCAGTGTAATTTCTGTATAATTGCAGTATGCAATTTTAAGGGCTTTATTTTCATGTATGCATTTCATGATAATTTTCATGTTTAATTGTTTTACGGCCACATCACTTGCGACCATGTGGTTAATATCTGCGCCATCCATGTGCTTTGAGGGTTTATTTGTGTAAAATCATGTGCGCCGTAATTTATTTCAGGGTTTTATATATTGATTCATTATCCGTTCCATGTAATTTTCATGAAATTGATACTTTGTATGTATAACCATGCAGTCTGTTCCAAGATTGATTTTCCCGCCATCAGGCATGCTAAAAGCCTATCGTCACAATCTGCAGAAAAACATTTTTGCCATCACTAATAAGAGTTTGTCTGAACAGAATTTGCAGTTTCTATGGAGAAATATTGAATGTCCATCTGCACCACATGATTTGCTATGAATCATATCCAGCGCATCCCCGTCATTTAAGCTTGCTTTCACGCATCTGCATGTTTATTGTGACCATCCGTGTCGTGTCCCATCTTATTTTGTATGCATTTGTGTCATTTATGTAATTTGTACAGTGGCATTGTTTCCGTCCTAGCTGACAATGTGTATAGACCGTCACCACACTAACCACGTGCGGCAAGACGAGCCCCGACGAGTCCGCGTTAGTGATGCCAAACAATCACACATGTTTGTTCATTTCATAATTCTTTGTGCCCTGTCTTCAGGAAAAATCAACTGTCCACCCTAGCGGCTGTCGACCTCTTACCTTGTGAAGATTGTGTTTTCTAACACCACAGAGAAATCATCCATCTAGGAGTGCGCTAGAGTAATTGGGGCTGGGTAGCACCCGAACAGAATTAGCTATACACGCACGAGTTTCATAAGGTTAACTTTGGCACGATTTTGTATGGTTGACAGAATAAAAGCAAGTATCACAGTGCTTATCTTTCTTTGTAGTGACAGCAACCTCTCATCACTTTTCAGTGATAAAAGTTTAGTAAAGATGTTTAGCAATGAAAAGTGTTTTGTAAGTATGTTCGGGTGAAACGGACACACATAACCCACAGCATCCCTGAGATCCCTGAGTCTCAACAGTGCGGTGACTGGGAAACACCGCTGCCGCCCATCTACCATAAGTTTATTGTGTCACCGTTCGTCTCGTGTCTCACCCGACGGGGGGGGGGGGGGGGGTTGTGTGTGTGTGTATATATATATATAAACTTCTTTAGGATTGGGTAGATGGAGTATGGGATGTTCATAAAGCAACACACTCTTTGAAAATAATGCACAGTATTTTTAAAACAAAACATGAAATTACATGTGTTTATCATGATCATTGTATCAGGGATTTGGCAAAATTTATAACAACAGACCAAATTAGTTCTATAACATTCCATGCATGTTCTTATAGTAATTAAATTACAGGTTATTTAATTATCAAGTTAGTTAAGACAACTAAACTTATTAAATGTAATTTTCAATGAGCATAAATGTGATGTGTACAGCTAAACTTATTATTCTTAGAACAAAATCCCCTAGGGGTGTTGGAAGATGACAATTTGCATTGAATGAAACAAACAACCATTTCAAATAATTTAATTTAAAGAAAATGGATTCTAAATAACTTCTTTGTAATGTACAGACTACCACAGAAAATATTTAAACATTCTATCCTGAAAAATTAACTTCCCTTCACAGATTGAACTAGCAGCATTTGTAAAATGTTAAGCAAAGTTTTTTTTCTCTTCAAGCAAATGTAAGCTTCATTACGCTCACAACGGTTTAAAATTTTTACCCAAAAACAAGGAGTAGCTCAATATTCTCTAGGTGTTTCATCTCAGAATTTTCAAGGCAACCTAGTTTAATATTTTGTCTTGTGTCTGATATTCTAAAATAGGGCACTTAACACTTGATGTATAGTGAATAAAAAGTTATCAGCAGCACAGTTACATTAATAAATTGTCACCTAGTGTACTAAAACAGGGTGCTTAAAACAAAATTGATATAAAATCAAATGTTAGTAGCCCAGTTACATTACTGATGTGTGGTATGTGTTCATAGGAATTCAACCCACATCTAGCATCATGTTCCAAGTGGTTCTTGTCACTGCATGGTGGCCCTGCCCTTGCCAAATGAGGTTTTGAAGCGACTGAAAGATGGGCATGCAGTGACCCAATTTTATCTCATTTAATTCTCTTGGCCACTCGCATACCTTCACTGGTTCTAGCTCTAATGGCTCTAGGTTATAAAGTGGTCTGTGAGCTGGGCAAAGAAGAGTTCAAACAAACCCTGTTCTTCCAATGTCTGCATCACCCCTCCCAAGGAGAGTACATTTCTGGCTTCTGCCTGCAATGAAAAAGTTGTGTGTTACACTGTGCCAAGAGCCATACCCCCTGTCATGAAGTAAGAGCACTGGAGACTGGCTCTGGTGAGAAGATGTATGTTCACTGAATGGGGACAGGTGGCGAGGTCCGGTGAAATATCTCACGTTCTTGGCAGGAAGCTAAGCATAGACTCAAGGGCAACAGATGGAGAACCGTCAGTTGAGATGGTGCTCACTGCGACTTCTTTGGCCCTGTGTCCTCCGTGCCTGTTCTTCCTGCAGGGCTCTCTCCTGCTAGGTGTATGGACACGCAGGAGTCAAGTGAACATTGCCATTATATTCAGGCCCATGCCACCATGATCTACTCTTTCACCAACACTAAAGTACTAATCTGCTCCTTGCACTTCCCATGGTCAGAGCAGCATGGGACAGAATGTGCAGCAGTGTAGACTTGATCCCCACACTCCCTGAACTAGAGCCTGTGACAGTATCCATCACACAACATATCCAATCCTAGTACTCTGATAGGCAGCCTGTCACAAATTCCCATTTCTTCAAGCATGTTGTAATGCTGCTCATACTGCCCAGAAAAGTTGGGATGATGGGCTACTCGAAGCAGATGGCGTAAGTTTTCAAGCCCTTTAGAGTTCGGCAACTAGGTGAGTGCACTGCAAGATGCACAAATACACAACTGTATGCAAGGGGGCCGCAGTGATGCAGTGGTCAGACTACGCACCCCCCACAATGGCCAACTGGGTTCGATTCCCAGCAGGGCCACTCCTGGATTTTTGCACGTGGGACTCATGCCAAACAGCAGCACTGTCCGCCGGGTTTTCTCTGGGCTCTCCCATCGCCCCTGTCCTTGCATTCCAGCATTACTCCATATCCACCTTACTTCACTCTCATCTGCTCTCAAGGCCAAATGTCTAAACTCTACATCTCTATGCACTGTTCACCACTGCCACTCCTACATGAATCACCCCCAAGGCATTCTGTCATGTGTGCATTGTGTGCCAGTACCAGACCACCATCTGGGGGAATCAGTTAGGTGTCAATCATGTTTTACTGCTGTGCGATGTGTACTAGGCCTTCCATTGATTATCATTAGCAATGACATGACAAACTGTTCCACAGGTCTAACTCGTAGTACTACCAGCATCCGTAATCGTAAGTTGAAATTTAGTGGCTCAGAATATGCAACACTTACTAGCTGGCCTGCTGTACACTTCCTAGGGCAATTTCAAACACTGACAATAGTCACCCTAGATGATCATTGCTATGCTTAAACCTTATAATTGCATCACGCCTACCACAAGGGAGTCCTCGAACTTTATTACAGAGTCTACTGCCCACTACCTGCCGAGGATCAAACAGTTTCCCAGGGTTCTTGTGCCTTGCTTTTGATATCCGTCAGGGCAGTATGATGGAGTGATATCAAAGGTGGTGGATGAGTACTCTTGATAGCAACAAGGTGTCTACTGACTTGGAGCTTTGAAATTCCAGTCTAATTACAGTATATTTCCTGTATGACTTAATAATTTAATGTGCTATTAATTTCATACTACTAACATTTCCCAGCCTCCCCAAATAACCAACTGTACTTAATTTGACACAGTTACTTTCCAGAACCATAAACAGTAGATCTAGTTATTCAAACATTAACTGACAGTCATTCCATGTACAATGTACAAAGACTGCTAACAATTAATTAAACTACAGCCAAATTAAAAGACACATGTATTGATTTAAGGAAGCCAATATGTATAAATAACGTAAATTATATTAATGTTAATCCTTACAAAAACAATTGGCCTCCACCATCCCTCTCATCCAACTCTTTCAACTTTCCCTTTCTTTTTTTTTTTGTGTTCAAAATAACACTATACAATTTTAGGTGAGAACTGAATCACAAAAATGTGCATATGTTAAAACTAAATAACCTAACAAGAAAAAGAATTTGTAAACACAAAAAAAAACAATAGTTTTTACTCACCAATTACTTAATTTAGAACTTGTTTCAGTTTCTTAATTTCGCTTTCCAATGTCTCGGCCTCCTCTTTTGCTTGTTGTATAGTATCCCTTTTTCTCAGTTATAATACTCTGATTTCGTCAACTGCCCTTTTCTTCTTAAACACTTTATCATCTTCTTGAGTCTTCTTTTTCTTCAAGGCTTCAATTCTTTTGTCGAATTTCTGAAGGCATGAACCATTTGTTTTGTTATAGTAACATCTTTAACTGAGCCAGCAGAAATAACCAAATCATAAATTGAAAGCCTCAAAGTTGTCTTCAAGCAAATTTTCCACTAAGCATTGTTTACTTGATGGAAAAACTATGCTCTACAGCAGAATTTGCATGAAAGAGGACGAGGATTTTCTTAACAAAATTTAGAAGTGCTTTTGATACTGTCTTCTTAGCAAGAAGTTGGTACATAAAAAGGTCAAGTTGGCCATTCTTACAATTGAAATTTTTCAGTTGCTCATGTATGCTTTGTTTATCTAGGAAATCCAACTACCCCCATTTAGCTAAATCTGCAGCTTCACATGTAAGTTGGTTATGTTCAACCAGAACTTCTAATGCTGCATTTAATCATTATTTTCTTAGGGATAAATTCATCAATACTTCTGGGGAAAAGCAACTTGCACCTCCGACAAGTTTATAAGATAACGGACATTTCTTCATCAACTTTAAGCATAATTCAACAAGGAATGCTCGACAGTCTTTCTTGAACTGCAGTACTAGTATTTATTTTACTCCTTTGAAAGCTGATGATGCTGCAAATCCAATGTCAAGAGACTAACAAGTCTTTAGGTTACATTTTTTCGTTAAATCAATACTAATTAATTTCTGTGTGCTTGTTGCTGTGGACAGGATGTCTTAATTTACAATCGTGTTCATCAAAAACATAATCAGCTGGTTGAGATAGGTATACATGAAAGGAAGGAGTGACCGGTTGGTTTGGTAATCTGTGAGAAAGGATTCTAACTCTACTTAAATTGAACTCGTAAACCCCAGCTTAGCTGCCAACAGTTAATCTTTCACAGTCTCTTTTAACTTTTGGAAATTTTCTGACTGAGGTGGATTTTTTTCCCACAATATTGATGTACTTTTTTAGATGAGGCAGCATTACACCAGCCCTTTGCAAAACCTTAGAATTCTTGACCCATCTAACACAACAAACTTGCAGTGGAAAGAGTGAAAACTGAGTCAAATACTGATAGTCAGCATGTCTGGTTGGACAATTTTTGAACAGGTAGTAAAGGGACTTAAGAAAAATGGGGATTTTCCAATCACATTTGTCATGAGCAGTCTTGTATGCACCATGAACTATGTGCAATGAACAGGTCCCGAAATTCAATAACTTAGGATTATCAGGAGAGTCTTCTCGCAAGTAACTTTTCAGGTATTTTAAGAACTTCACATTGACTCTGGGCCCATCCATTGAAACTTGTATCATGGTCTTCTTCAAGCCCTGTTCTTTTAATGCACATATGAAGTTCATTAAAAGATCGTCTGCCATTGCATGAAAAAAAAAAAAAAAAAAAAATGAAGTTAAGAATCTTGTCTTCACTTCATTCACACTCCAAAATCGCACCACTATATCCATTTAGCCCTTTTGTGCCCCTTTATTTAAACTTTCGTGAATGATACAGCATAGAAATGACATTATTTTACTGTGTTCAAAAGTTTGTTTTGAAAAAAACTGGATCAAAGCCATATGTTACCATACAGCCTATAGTTCATTTGAAACTTTTTTGCAATGTCACTGTTGGTGAACATGTATTTAGAAAAATCACATGCAACCAAAGCACTTCAAGCAGAAGCATGAGTCATGATCATGTCAACAGTTCTAGTTATTTCGATACACATAACTTCATATTTACTTACAAACCTATGCAAGATACAGTGGCCTCAGGAAAAACTCAGTTTTAAAACTTTTCTGACAATCATGATTTCGGTTTACCACGGTTCCCCAAAATCACTCCAGGCAAATACTGGGATGGTTCCCTATCATAAGCCAAGGTTGATTCCATCCCCATTCCTGCCTCTCTCAGCAACTTGCTCTGTCCTTAATCACAGTCCACAAGACGTTAAGCTTTACCCCTATCATAGTGCCCTGAAGATGGCTCAAATCCCAGTTGCACATGTGATACATGATCACCGTCTCTCTTTGTTACCATATTCAAATGCTGGCTCTGTTATCTGTGCTGTCATGCTAGCAGTGTTGCACCGAGTAGGGGCAGGTGAGGAGTTGCCACTCAGTAAGGTATGAACACGCAACCTTTCGGAGTGGTGGGATAACAAATATTATATACTTAACACCTAATGGTCCAAATTCATCACACAATGTCGACTTTGTCAAAATCATCTTTGTGACAATATGAAGTACACATTTTGGAAACAGCCATGACTCCCTGAGCTCCTAAAAGTTATTTCTGTATTGTGTTTACTAATTTTGGGACAGAACAAAATATTTTAGTTTTAAAATTAATACTTGTACTTGAGCACATTGGCACAAAACACTTTTCATGATTGGGCGAACTGCTTGTTATACATCTGATCACAACTGTTGCTTCAGGCTAGCTGGTCAATGCTACTCCTGTATCAGTTAATGACATAGCAGCAATCATGTTGAGAGTGCATAGTGTTTTTGTGGTCATTTAAAATACTGTACACATTACTTTTTCAAACAGTTGTAATTACCTTTGGTAACTTCCAAATGGAACAATTTCACTTTACAACTTATTTTTTAATGTAGTTTCAAATGAGTGTTATAGAAAAATGCTTCCCTTTGTCAGCAACTATTAACTCTTGCAATTATCATATTTTAGGTTAGCTTAGCAAATTAATAATAATTTAGTAACAGAAAAGTGAAGATAAAAACTTCAACAATATTTTGGTTGATTAGGCATCCATACAAAAATTCAGGAGATTCTAAAAATACCATGAAACGTCTACATCACACAGCATGAGGTTTTAGTGGAAACAAACAGTACATGAGAATATTTTGTTTTGCGGCTGGCATCTGTGTGCATGTTGGAAAAAAAAAAGTATTTATTTCAACTGTTAGTTAATGTTTGGAAGATTTTTTTCATGGGTCATCAAATCTTTTAGGTGAAGGTAAGTAAGACATAAATTTAAATGAGTTTTTTGTAATTTTTGTAAATTTTTAATGTACTAAATAACTTTTTACATATAGAAGGACTATATGATGATTCTAGTTTGATTATTGTTATAGTACATAACCTATACATTTGTCTACAAAATGGATAAATATAAAACAAAATATTTGTATAATTGTAATTTTTGTGTTTAAATTAAACAATTCACCACCAAACTGGGGTAACTTGGGGGGGGGACACACACACACGCACGCACGCACGCACGCACGCACGCACGCACGCACGCACGCACGCACGCACGCACGCACGCGCACACACACACACACACACACACACACACACACACACACACACACACACACACACACACATATATATATTCAGTTTTGGTCTACAATGCCTAGAAGATATAAACGAACTCTTGGGGCCTGAAAATATCACCATTTCAGCAAGGAACATGTACAGAAAGCTGTTGATCATGTGAAGCAACATAGGATGTCACTCAGGGAGGCGGCAGAAGTTTTTGGTGTGCCAAAATCGACAATACAAAGGAGGGTTTCTGGCAAGAATACTGGGATATATAGATGTCCTCGTATTTTATCAGACGATGATGAGAAGGCCCTTACCGATGGCATTGTAGCAAGTAAGTGGGGGTTTCCTTTAACTACATATGATATTCGGATTCTGGTTAAAAGTTATTTGGATCAAACTAGTGTAAGAGAAAAACGTTTCAAAAATAGCCTACCTGGGAAAGATTGGATGTCGTCTTATTTAGAGAGAAACAAGGAGGTTAAGTGAAAACATAAACAGAGCCAGGAGTAAAATCACATCTGAGCTCATCGAAAACTATTTTGTTGAGCTTGGGATGCTTCCTCTGCATGTGGTGTACAAAGCAGAACACCTCTATGATACATGGATGGAAGTAGGACCGTGAGGAACACATTACAACAGATGTAAGAGTGGCTGGTTTGATGTTACTATTTTCCAAGATTGGTTTTTTACCATAGGTCTTCCATAGTTTAAGACATTAGGAGATGCCCCTAAAATTCTTATAGGTGACAACCTAGTTAGCCATGTTTCTGTTAAGAGTAATTCAACACTGCCAAGAAAATAACGTTAGCTTTGTGTTGACCCCGTCTTACAGTACCCACCTGTGTCAACCGTTGGATGTAGAATTTTTTTGCCCATTGAAAATTAAATGGAAGGAAGTGCTAAGACAATGGAAGGAAAAAAATTGAGGCTTTATCTCAAAACAAGAGTTCCGAAGGCTTCTTAAATGGATCATTGACAGTTTGACTGACAATGTTGAATTAAATTTGGTTGCAGGATTCAGAGGTTGTGGTATTTGGCCGATTGCCAAGAATGCTGTACTTACAAAATTACCTCTCCGTAGTGACACAGTACAAATACCCTGAGATGCAAGAGCAAATATTGCATGGGTCCCAAATTTTAAAGAATTCTTGAAGAAGCGTGAAAGCGAGACTTGTACAGCTACGAAAAAAAAAATGAAAAAACCAGAGTAAATGTCACACCCAGGGAAAAATGTCTGTATGGATAGCCTTGACGACGACACAAGTGTACCACGTCCTTCTACATCGGCACTAGCACCGACACCTCTTGCAAATATGAAACAAAGGAAACAAGTGATGAGTTCCACTGACTCTGAAGATGACTCCCAAACTCCAGAACTGTGGCTCTTCGCCTGATGAAAATAAGAATCGTGGTGATGAGATTTCAACTAGATGTGCACCTGGAAAACTGAAAGATGTGACTGTGGGTGATTTTATACTTGCCAATCTCATTTATGATGAAGGCACAAAGAGAGAATGGGTGAAACAATTTGTCTGTCAAACTGTGTCTGCCAGTGATGAAGGCATATATCTTTGTAAATTCATGAAAAACTATCGAGGTTCTACAAACACATTTGTTTCCCATGTCATTGATGATGCAGCAGAAATTTCCTTGAAAACATGAGCAAAGTTGTGGTCCCTCAATCTATCTTCAGGGATCGCTACACTTTTCAGATAAGTTAGGTCTCGGCTTAAGTTTGAAAAATGATGGTGTTTGTTTGGTTTTTGTGAGGGTAATTTTCAGGAATTTCGAACATTCAGCAGGAAATAACTTAAGGTTATCTTTCATAATTATTTGGGTGACTGGATTGTAAATACATTTTTGGTATAATGATAATATTAATTGTGCGCTGTAGCTTTGTTATAATGTCTTATATCATAAGATTCATAAGACCTAAATAAAAATAATTTTAACTGAATATAAATGAAACTATATATTTTTTTTAATTGATCCAATAAAACAAAATAGTAACTTCATATAAGGTTGAATTACTTTATTTAACAGAAAAGATGTTCCAAGTATCACTTTTAGAGGTGTATCATAATGTCTTTATAAAATATGTAAAAATTAATATTTTTCTTTGTTTATCTATTAAAACAAGATGAACCCACCCAGACCCATCTCTTTGTTACATATAAAGTGATTTATATAAAATTGTATCAGAGTAATTGTACTTTGAAGTTGAAAACCACCCCAAGTTATCCCGTTTTACGGTACCCGTGGTGACTTATCCTGAAAACTGGGTTCAAACTACCTAAATGGATGAGACAAGAAGGGATACAAACAATTACAAAACAGACATTTCATTGTCCATCTTTATTAAAAACTGTTTACACAAAACATTGAGTTTTCATATCATTACATACAGGAATTATTATAAATCTAATTAACATTACTCACACTGCTTCAATGCCTCTCCAAAAAATATTTATATATGTATGACTAGGGACCAAAATACAGTAGACCCCAATTTCATGAAATGCCACAGTTCCTTACAATGATTTTGTAAAATCACTACCTTCATAAAATTGAGATACAAACAAAATTGTTTTTAAAGTGCAGTTTTTCCAGAAAAACATGTTTAATTGTCTCTGTCGTAATCCAAAATGTTTTTAAAAAGAATGTTTAATTTACGCAGATGACTTACAAATAAAATGATACCCAGAATTGTATTGCTTGACCTCCCCTTGCTACAAAAAACATTTAGGAACCAAGCAGCACTAAGTTTTACAGAGCATAAAGTACATTTTCTGCAACTTCTTGCAGGAAAATCAAATTTTTTACTGAAATATTTATTTATCTCAATAAATGCACATCTTCCAAATGACCAAATCTCCTATAACAGCATAAACAACAGCCCTTAGTCGCCACATAATGCATAAACACCAAGCCCGAATACTGTCGTGTTATTTTGCAGGAAGCACAAGTGGAATGTCACGCCAAAATCAAAAGAAGTCTTTCCAAATTATTAATTACTAAAAGTTGGAAAGAAAAAATCTAAATTGCATTATTTATTCACCTGTGTCTGAAAAATCAATTAAATGTTTTGAACACTTCAAAAGGCATACACCTGCCACATAAAACGGTAGTCAATGTCCAAGCAAGTACAGCATCCGTTGTTATTATGTCAACAAACATATAAATATACAGCTTGGAGGGAAAAGGTGTAGTTGTCCCCACAGCCAAAGGCAAACTCTATAACTCCCTTTACATGACAGGCTTTTATAAATGATAACTTTTTTATAAATGAGAATGACTGTTTCAAAAAAAAATCTTTTTAATGGAAAAGCTGCACATAGTTACATAACAAAGAATAGAGATCAATAACTCAGAGAACACATCCATAGAACAATCACGTAGAGGTCAACATCCCCCCCATCAATTTAAAATGTCCATAAGTTTAAATTGTCCAAAACTATTTATGAATAGTCCACATATTGGCACAGTTTTCATTGCTTGGCATATACCAAATTTCTTCTAGCCCTTCTGATATCAAGTCCTTAATGAAATGATATTAAGCATCAATATGGCAAGTTCTTTTGGGGTTTCCAGTTCCCTTAGTGATAGATATTAATTCTAGAGTGTCTTCCAAAATACATATTTTGATGTCATCCATTCACAGTGGCAAGCTACAAGAGAGAGTGCTGCGTACTCTGCCTCTGTAGATAATCGTACAACTGTTCGCTGCTTACAAGTTCCACACAAGACAGTTCCACCAAAAGCTTTTATGCAATGTCCAGAGACAGGCTTTCAATCCTCAGTGTCGTTGGCCCAATCTGCATCACAGCAGGCTTTAATTGCCCGTCCTTCAGAAAATTCCAATTTATAGTTTGTAGCACTGCCCATTTAAATGTTTCAAAATTCTTGAAGTCTATTTAAAATTCTCCTTTGTTGCTCCCACTTGGAACCTACTACGATACTATAATTGACAGCATAACAAATGCCAGGCTGTATATTAAATGATACGTACATAAGAACACCTATCAAACTTCTATATTCAGTCTCACGTTTTTCATAAATTGCTTCTCCATTTGTCTTCAAAATTAGATTTTTTCCATTAATGTGTTGATAGTCTTTGAATCTCGATAGCCAAATTTTGTTAAAATCCTTTGGATATATTTTGACTCTGTTTCATAATTTTATTTCTCTATCTCTTTCTACTTCTATACCAATGAAAATCCTGATTGGTCCCATATATTTCCTTTTGAATTGAGACTTCAAAGTCTTTTATACAATGTTAAAAATTTTTTCAATTAATAAAATGGCATCCACAAAATAATTTGATAGATAGATTAAATATTTCGGATGGAAGAAAAAACTGTCTTCATGTCTGGATCTGGAAAATCCCAAAGAAAGAGTAAGTTTTGTAAATTTGTCATTCCAACACCTGGAACTCTGTTTCAATCCCTAAAGTGACTTTTTTAGTTTTCTGGCTGATCCAGATTACTTAAAGTGTCCTTCTGGTACTTGAATATAAATCTCCTCTTGCAAGTCTCCATTCCAAAATGCTGTTTGCATATCAAGAAGCTCCACTTCGAGATCCTTAGAATTTGCCATAGCTAGTGTAATACAATTAGTACCAATATCTGCCACTTGTGCACATACAGTAATCAATTCTATATACAGTAGTCGATTAAAACTTTTGGCTACTAAATGGGCTTTGTATACTTCTAGATTATCTAGATATAACTTTTTGAGACTACCCATTTGCATGTTATGGGTTTCTTTTCGGTTGATACTACTTCTTGAAACCACGTCTTATTCTTTCGATGAGCAACAGCATTTACTGCACTACAATGAAGCTTCTTTAACACAAACCTCAAGGGACCTGAATTACTGTAGTTTGTTATAATGATGTTTGTATTAATAGGTATCTGAAATAATTATAAAAAAATCTCAAGAAATGAAAATATTTACTTTGTGAGGAAAACAAGACATTAGTATCACCAGCATAGCTTAACCGAAGGAAGAACCAGCGGCATCGACAGCAACACACTTAAGACACATTCGGTCCCTTACGGACAACCTGAGAGTAGAGCTCGCCCCAAGGTTAACTTACGTTACACGCACCAGCTAACTGCCTATCCCACTAGCTTTGCACAGGACACCTTCCCCTGTATTAATGTAGGGTGTTTTACCTTCCGCATAGCCCATGGTAAATTAGGAGACAGCACCTCTGCCATCTGTTATTTATTTCCTTTGGATCAATAAACACCAAGCTTACCAGATCTCTTGACTTTCACTCTGAGCTTCTTCCTTACGTCATATCAGAGCTGGAGGACTCAGCAGGAGACCGGGTTTTGCTTTTCCGAACTTACACGAGCAACACACCACCCCACCACATCCTTGGAAGGCTAACCATTTTCTGCCCCGGAAGTGAACAGTAGAGCCACGACACTAGGATACCGTCCCCTGGAAGTTGGCTTGCCAATCCCCTGGAAGTTGGCTTGCCGGCTCGAAGTCGCCCCCCACCTCAATGTTCACTTTGTGGTGTTGAGGCGACGATCTTCTTGGAGTCCGGGGAGACTAGTGACCACTGGAATCTCACCTCACCAGTATTAGAAGGCCACCCATTCCTTGCACCATGTGGGAGGAACAGTAGAGCTATGACACTAGGTATGCTCCCTGTGGGATAGACTTGCCGGCCAGGGTGCTGAACTCTCACCGCTCACTGGTGGTGCCGAGAAGGTTGCATTCTGGTGCAGGGAACTCTACCCTTGTGGGACAACACTGTGCAGTTTCCGCAACCATCACCCCGCAGCTCGCGCTGTCTCTACCTGGTAGAGTCGTCGAGAGTGAGGCGGTGTTGGCGGCAGTAATTTGCACCTACACGTGAACACATACGCGTCTACTGCCAAACTCCCGCAGCCCCTATTTTTGTGCCTTAAGCCATACATCCGTAGGGGTTGGAGTTGAGAGAAGGGCCAAGAAGGCGAGAGCTATTTCCAAAAAATCCCCAGGGGCTACATATCCTTCCCAGTGGATTTGGGTTGCTTAGTCCACGTGAGCAAGCTGCACTACTGAGATGCCTCACCGTACCAACACCCACCGTCACGCCCGTAGACTTGTTCGAGCCACCCACCGAGGTCGCGGAAGGATAACACCCTATAGTGCAGGAGGCACTGTTTGTCATATGACCCACCAGCACACCAGAACCGCAGTCGAGTACCGTACCAGAGCTTACCACCCCCCAGTCGAGTTCTAATCCGGTAGAGGGAACAGAAAGTGTGTCGGCACACATTCAACCACTTTGTCGCCGTATTGCACCATCATTTAAACCTGCACCATACTCTATAAAGGTTGTCAAGCCAGACTTCGTACCGAGTCGCCAACCTACTAGGCCCTTTTTTTTATGGTTTAACGCTGTTCATAATGATAAAAAAGAAAATAAATTTCCCATCTCCATTTTTTCAAATGAAATGAACAGGTAGTGTATGTAGAAGAACATGTTGCTGCCAGAAAGACCAACAGGTAAACACTACATTAGAAGTCCTTAATTAACAGCTGTAATCTTGATCCAGCACACAGCTGGTTAGCTGATTGGCTGGTTGCAATGACACGTGTTAACATGATGATCAAGACTGCTCTTCCATACAAAAGACTTCTCACAGATGTAGCAAACAAAAGGTTTTTCTCCAGTATGGATCCTTGTGTGTTTAATGAGAGATTTCTTTTGGCGAAATACTCTGTCACAATAAAAGCAACTAAAAGGACGTTCATCTGTGTGAAGTTTGAGATGTGCTTCAAGATGACTTTTCTGCGCAAACAGCTTACTGCAGTAGCTACAGCGAAACCGCCCCATCCCGGTGTGGTAAATAACGTGAGTGCTGAGACGAGATTTTTGTGTAAATGACATACCACAAAAGTCACACCTAAATGGGCGCACTCCAGCGTGTATTCTTTTATGATTAAAGAGACTGTTTTTGTTAGCAAGTGATCTGCCGCAAAGATCACATTTGAATTTTTGCACAAACCCGTGAATTTTCCCGTGTTCTGCTTGCTGCTTCTTATCCACGAATGTTACATCACATTGTTTGCACCTGGATACATGTTCTGATGTATGAGTTAGTAGGTGTCTATACAGATTATAATTGGACATAAGTACCTTGTTGCAAAAAGTACATGGAAACTGACTTTCATTATGCAAGTCCAATGTGGGAGTAATCACTGGCTCTATTGGAGCATTGGTGAAATTACAATTAGACTGATGGCTTGCAAACTCTTCTGAGTTGGAAAAAAATGACTCACAATTGAGACAGGCCAAAGGACTATCACATTTCTGCTGAAACTCAATAGTTTGTAAACTTTTTACACTCTCTGATAAGAGTTCTTTTTTCAAAGATGTGCCCATTACTGTCAAACCACAAGCGGTATCACCTGGAATTTCCAATGTGAAGTTTCCTGCATTAGGGTCGCCTGTCAAAATCTGCAAACAGTACAAGTAACATGAGTATTCAAAACCCATACGAAACAAGCATATACATATACGATGAATATGCTTTTGATAGTCAAACTTTGGCTGTAGGTTAATGAGAAATACATACGAAATTTTATGACTGTCCTAATATTTCAGCTATCCAATATGTACTTGCAAGAGAATTTATTTATAACCAACAGATCAAGCTACAAACACTTTAGATTTATTGTACACTAAATCATTTTTAATAACACTTTCACAGGGGCACTTGGGAGAAAAAATCATACTGTATCATGTTTTCTGTGTGCTGCTAATGCACAGTACCAGATATTTTCTGGAATTAAAACACAAATTTTTTGAAAACAACATGCGAATCAGTTTAATATCATAACATGATGCAACTCTTTATTTTAAATTAAACATGATTATTAATCTTGTCATTATGAACCCAGTGAAACTTCTATATCATAAAAATCAATACAACATAAAAGTAGATAAGATATGTTTATTTGAAAGTGTGAGTTATTCTCATTTACTGATGGTTACAAAGTGGCCAATGTTCTGTAAAATTAAATTCTGAGTTGCTAACATATGAATAATTTATAATTGACAGAATATCTACAAACACTTAAAAATTGTCACTTCCATTAAATTATTTTATGGAAATAGTTAAGGGATACTTATTTATAACAATCTTTAAAAATTTCCTTTGCAATAACAAATGTAGTACTTTAAACTATTTTATTACATTAGTAAAGACAACATAAATATTTTATTTGTTAAAAATTAAGGCTGATTGTGGTATTAAATTTTAATAACTTTGTAGAGAATTGTTATAATGATTTTATGAACAATCTCCAGATACAAAATGCGTGTTTCTGGTGAAAAAATAGTATTTATGAATTTTGATTAGAAAAAATTTAAGGAAAACGTTGCAAATACAATTTTTTCACTACAAACATGCATTACGTACCCAGAGATTGTTAATAAAACTATTTTAATGAATATCTACAAAGTTTTTAAAATTAAATACCACAATTACCCTTAATTTTTAACAATAAAAATATTTAAGTTGCCTTTACTAATCTAATGCAATAGTTTAAAGTTATACAACTGTTATTGCAAATTTTTTTTAAAGATTGTTACAACCAAATATTAAAGTACAGTATTCAGAAACATATTTTTGTTTTGAAAACTGTCACTGATTTCAGATTTTTCCTTTTGATCCAACATCACATAAAAACTAATGGGAAAATCTTGATAAAATATTAGCTCTAAAACAAACTTAAATATCTTGCCCTATCTCTATACTTAGTAGATTTTTATAGGCTGTTCATGTGGTTAACCGAGCACTTTTGTAATCAACCTTTGAAAAATGTCACTGCCCCTACTTGCATTTGTTTTTATGGGCACACTGAGAGACACGCACCCAATAAAGTTGGTAGTGATGGAAGGAAAGTAGTTCTGTGTTTCGAAATTTAATTAAAAACTTCAGGTATACATTTGTGAATACTGAAATGGTTTCTTTTGCATTTTTAAAAAATGCATCACAGTGCAATAATCACAAAATTTTTACAATATTTAATTTTGTAATAATTTCACAACTTCACTTGACATGTAAATAAAGAGATCAGACCCATGGTGATGTTAATTTTACATATGACACAAGAATATATAATAAGCAAACATATAGATCTTAAGCAGGGCTTTGAAATTGGCTCAGCCTATTTTATAAGAATATAATTGCTAGAACCTTACATCATAATATTGTTAATTACTCTATTGGATTGCTAATGACGTGTGTACAATTATGCTGAATAAATAATAATGATAATTCAGATGAACATAACAATAAAATTGTAGCAACAACAATAATAAACAGGTGGAAATAAATCATGCAGACTAGCTAACTGAAAGTATAACTGAACAAAATTAATGTCAACTGATGTTGGGCTCCGTATAGGATGTATCTCATAAGCTGGCGTGCAACTAGTACATTCATCAGCATACAAGAATACCAAAGTGATAAAGTGTAAAAATCAATGAAAAATGTATGACTAAAGAAACTGCCAAGTCTGTAGGATAGAATCCTCAAGCATGAACCTGAGATGGCCATGTCCGTCAGATTTCAAATAAGTATTGAATACTGCAATATTTTCTATATTCTGATCATAAAACATATTGGAGCTGTACATGACATAACCTTTTTATTGTTAGTATTTTTTTATAAAATTGTAATATTTAATATCTGTGACTCTCAGCACCATTTGTGCATTAGGGGACCACACATACGTTAAAATCACATAGTCTAGAACGTTCAGATAACAGAATAAACAAACGAGACCACATAACTTAGAAATTTCACATCTTAGAACAGTCATATAACAGAAACACACAACTAAGAACTAATATTCGTTAGAAACACAGACAACAAAAAAATCACACCAGAAAAACACAGGAGTTAGAACAGTCATACAAAATAAACACAGATGTTAGAACTATCGTACGGCAGAAACACACAATTTAGAACCACATATATTAGAAATGTTATACAACCAAAATTCACATCTTAGAATGATCAAACTGAAGCCGGCTAACTGCCAGCAGTGCTAAGCTCATGACGGCGCTCACCACTCACGTGTCACGTGGGCATGCACGTGCGCAAAGAGGCCCCAGATTGAACTTTCCTATAACGGAATATTTATTTAAAGTATAAAATTATGTTTCTTGTTTATTTTCAGGTTTTTCAAGTGTCAAAAGTGTTAAAATGTATGTTTTGTAATATTGCACCATGTTTGGTTATGTTTGTGAAATGAGCGCTGCACGAAGATTAAAAACAGTACTATTCCGGCGTAAACGCCGTCATAAAAAGACATTTGAATAATACGGAAAATTAATAAGGAAAATCTGCAATGTAAAACAATATTTAAATTACTTTTGTGCCATTTATTTTGATATATAAAAAGTTTTACTCTGTGTGCATAGCACTTCCGGTTGTGTGAATCTTGTAGGTAGCTGCAAGCCCTGCCTCTGGACAGTCTGTCGAGGAGAGCTGGCGACGTAAGACGCTGTCACGTATGCACTACAAACTTTTTGCACTGGTGTAGATTACAATAGCTTCACTTGAGTAAACCGATTAACCTTTGCTTTGCGTACATTTTGCCAGACATTCCCCAGCATTATACTTCCGCTTAGCCTAATTATTAGTGTCCTTGCGGCTTTTTGAATTTTAATCGAGGAGAAAACGGAGTAAGATGTCGGAGAGGGCACGCGGCCCGCACAACTTGAATCAGGTGCCATCCACCTATGCTAAAGGCGATTCAGTGTAATTTCTGTATTATTGCTGGATGCAATTTTAAGGGCTTTATTTTCATGTATGTATTCCAGGGCAATTTTCATGTTTTAATTGTTTCATGAGCACATCACTTGTGACCACGTGATTAACCGCCGCAGAGTCAATGTCCACGCCATCCATGCACTTTAAGGGTTTATTTGTGTAAAATCATGTGCGCCGTAATTTATTTCAGGGGTCTATGTAATTTGTATTCTGGGTTTCATGTAATTTTTCATGTAACTGATGATTTGAATGTTTGATCACGCTGTAACTTCAATGTTTGACTTTCTTACCAAGGGCATGTTACAAGCTCACAACCAAGTAAATCTGCGAAACAATAAATATCCCAGCAGAAATAATAATTTATCTGGACAGACTTTGTAATTTTTACGGAAGAAAACTGAGAATTCATCTGCACCACATGATCCGCTACGAGACTTATCCAGCACCATCCGTGCCATCTAAGTTTACTTTCACGCATTTGCATGTTTATTGTGACCACTCATGTCGTATCATAACATTTTGAATACTGTTTTTAAAATAAATGCATGTGAAGGCCTGTTTTGTGTTTATAACAAATTACAATTGGTTAAAACGGATCACAACTTAGAGAACTATACGAAACATTTTATTTTTAAGTAGCAGCGGAAGGTTTTCATGTTTAAGTTTATATTTTCCCATAGAATATGTGACAAAAGAAGCGCTAATATTCTATAAGTGATAGGCTAAACAGTTACTTTACGTTAACCATTCTATATATTTACTCTATGGTTATAATGATAAAAGTTACATTAAATTAACTGGTTATATAATAAGTTACTTTTTAATGATTAATTTCATAAAGCATGAATCATACTATTTAGTTGCTAGAATTTGAATAGCTGTCATAGTTATCTTTAAATTACAAATAATTCTTGTGGTTACATTAAGTAATTATGTTTATTGAATTCACAAGATGTGTTCTCAAGCGTAAAGATCAACTATTTTTCACGCATATGGCCTTTTACTCGCAATTCCAACATTTTTACGTTGCTTTTGGTAAAGACGAAGACACTCGTAAAACAGCAACAATTCTTTCTTTCTTCTTTTTTTTTTTGTTTATACTACAATTTAACATTCTTCACGTGGTTATTTAACAACACCAGTGTAAGGCCTCTGTTCATTTGAGCTTGAAGTAAAAAAACTAAAAAGTCTTCATGTAGTTATAGAAATTTGCTACCTAAACTTTTACAACACTTTTTTACTGTTATCATCGTAATCTAAATAGTTATATGAAATGGCTAACTAACAAGTTACCATTTTTAACACTTAACATTGTCATAATCGCTACACGTACTCACCATATTTATCTGAACGGTAAATGTGTAGCTTAATGACGAAATAATGCCTGTTCTGCAGTAAACAGCAACATGTAAATGTTGCTATTTTTAAAAAAATTGGGAACGTATTTGCTGATTCATGGGTATCAATTAAACAGAACATTAGTAATTGTAATGTAACAGTTACATTTTTTTAACGGAAAAATTAAATGGTTACAGTAAATAAAACTGATGCCTCCATACAATAATTTAGTTTACTCTGTACACATGATCACGTACTTCTGAAAATTCAAAATTATTTTAAAATTCAAATTAGTTTGTAGATTAACAGAGGAATTAATTTAAGAGCAAAATACATAATTTAATTCTTATTTATTTTATTTGCATGTAAAATCGCTGCAGAGAATTCCAAAACAACCAATTCACTGAAAACCAGAAATAATTTGTGGTAAGTCATATATTTTCTCTTGAAGAACACTGGTAAACCACCTGTGATAACATTACAAGAATACTGCGCCTGCAATCTAATGGATAATGTTTCCTTCAAGAGCTCACATCAGAGGCCATGTATTTCCAGTCAGAGACTCTGGTTAACTTGTAGCAGCAATGTCTGTGAGTCAGTTCACTACAGACATTGTAAAAACATTGTCTTAAAAAAATTTAATATAAATCTCCAAGCAGAACCACATACATTAGAAACATACAACCGAAATTCACACTTAGAATGATCTTACAGCAGAAACACAGATGTTAGAACGGTCGTACAATAGAAACACACGCTTAAGAACTATCATACATGAGAAACACACATATTAGAACTGCCGTATGTTAGAATCACGAAACATAGAACTGTGTTTTGTTAGAATTTCCTGTCTGGTTCCAAGGTATGTGGTTCTAAGTTGTGACAGCACCCTGTGCATAAGAATGGCAATGATGCGCAGGTAGCACTCTTTTCTTTTATGAATAGGCAAGGCAGTGCAAAAAATAAATAAAACATTACGAATTCACCAGCTCTTTGATTTCTCTTTTACGTTCCTACACATGCAAAAATTCAATCAAGTGCTTTTGTGGCTGACAGGTGATTTGCGGGACCGGCACCAATTTCCAACACTGCGTATTGCCTTGAAAGTTAACGTATATACGATGAGTAAAACAATAAACTGATACTAACAATCACACTGAATGTAACAATGTCATTAATAACCAAAGAGAAACTGTGTAAGGGAACCTTGTTATCACACTCTCTAGAATATCATTGGCCAACGAACTGTATCATTATTCTTTGATCAAACAGTGCAATGAGAAGTGTTAGGAATCACCACCCTGGACACTCTATTGGAACAATTAACATTACACACTTTTTATGCTACAGGTATTAAATGAAAGCAAATGTGTGCCAGTGGAATATGGGATGCACTACACAAAAATACTAACTCTCAAAACTGACAAGTACATTACTTATATAAGCATTACAATTTAAATGAGGTAACAGGTGACATAACCACTACAAATGTCATATAAAAGTAGCCAAAAGGTGTATTGCAAAGGTGCCTCAATTTTTTATATGTTCACTAGGTAACAGAACTAGGAGTTGAGCTCACAATAGGCATTTCCCACATTATTAACTTTTTTAGTCAACAGATGAGCTATGTACAAAGTAATGTTTATAAGAGTTGAAACTCCAATCCTTTCTCTTAATTTCAGCTGCAGACAAACAATATAACATAATTAAGTTATTTTTTATTAATGATTTATGAAAGACACAATGTTGTGGTACCACGAGGTGATAGACAGGAAACTTAATACCCAATTGCAGTTTGCGTTTGGCTCGAAAAATTCAAGTTTCTGTATCAATTGCAGGACATTCAATTGGCAAACAATGACAGTGTTTTGCTGTTTTTGAAAGAAAACTCATTGTAACATAAAATGTAAAAGTTAGGTGTGTTCTAATAATACATTCCCCAGAAATAAGAGATAGGAGTGCTGATTAATAGAAAAATTAGCATATAACCAAGCAACAAATCTACCACAGATAAGATGCCCAACAAAATTAATTGTTTACAGTTTGCTAGAAAAATAAGTGTGTTCATTAACGAAAAATATTTTAAAAGGTAGGCAGGCATGTTCCAGTTGAAATTATTCCTCAAAACATCAGATATGACCACAAATCACTGTCAAATTTAGCATAAAAACTAGATGACGAATCTGCCTAAGAAGAGGCACCCGATGAGATAGTTTGTTAATTGTTTGCTATTAAATAAGACTTTAATCTTTCACAACTAAACGATGTTGAATTGACCTTTAACACATGTGCAAAACAGTTAATTACAGTTTTAGGATGTCAATAATGCTTTTATGGTCTTATATTTGTCTCACGCCTGTGCATAACATTAACACAAACAAGGCCAACATAACTGAATTACCACCACACAGTAAATATAACATTTAACTGCAACATAAGTAAATTTAGGTAGACACAACTCAAGATGCATATCCTAGTTCGTAATTTAGGTTTTCCAATGTCATAACACTACTACGTACATGTATGGGATTCCATCAACTATTCAGTATGTTCTGTAACAGGTCCTAATTCTTAATTATATTTACCATTTTCACAACATAAAATAACATATATTGTGCAGTTTTAAAAGTAAGAAAAGTAATTGCTATCTTACACACTCGCATCTCTGACAGCAGCAACTTCACTACTAAGTGGCAAAACTTCTGAACAATTTGTTTTGGCTCCACTGCTAATGGACAATGGACCCCAACTAAACTGTATTTTTAAGTGAAGACTAAATACGTAATATATCACTACAGACAACGTCCACATCTCTATGGTCTTACTTCACAATCACTATTTTACTACGCGTTATGAACTCGCTGTACCAGCAGACACTGTCAGCTTCTGGTTCCAGTAGGTACCTATAAACTGCTGATTATCTCCACAGCTGCTTTCATCTGTCATCATGTCAGGGCTTGCTTCATCAGAACTCCAGTCATCTTCTCTCCCATTAAAAGCATTTCAATTGCAGCCCTTTCTGAAACCCTTCACCACCAAATCTTCAGGAATCTTTGACAAGGTATTCAAAAACCAACTATTTATAGAGACAAACGTCACGTCATTTGCTCTACTGGTGCCATTTCATGTCTGTCATTTGCTACCCATTAAGTGTATTGCTGCCTCGGGTGTATTTTGTATTGATACAAATGTCACAGACTGAAGCATAGATGTCAATCCTCCCAGTATTATTACCTCATCAATTTAGCATGATTTTACACACCTCATTTGTATTCCAACATGGTAATTAACAACAATATTACAATGTAAGGTAAACCAGCAGTTGTATTTACATTAGAACCCACCAATATTCTAAGAGATTTCAAAAGAAAAGGTTTATATATATCAAACTGCTCAGCTTCCTCCTGATACACTGTAATATATATTCAAGTATTTAAGGGGACAGCAGTGGTGTAGTGGTTAGACTACTCATCTCCAACCAAGGCAAAACAGGTCTGATTCCCTGCGGGGTTGCTCCCGGATTTTCGCAAGTGGGAATTGTGCCAGATGATGCCGCTGGTCGGTGGGCTTCCTCAGGAATCTCCTGTTTCCCTTGCTCTAGCATATCAACGCTGCTCCATGCTCACCTTGCTTAACCCTCATCGGCTCTCAAGACCTCAATGTTAAGAGCCACCCAAATATCTTCACTCACTCAAAGTATTAAAGTTGGTTTAAGATCTACTTGTCGATTAAAAATTTTATCACAATTTGTCTACTAGTTTTGCATGACAAGAAAACCTGATAGTCATAAAAATTTTTTAAATAGAAAACATTTTCTGAATTACCTGGTAATAACAATCTTTAAAAAAAATCTGCAATGATCATACGTACATTGATTAATTTTATAATTACTACAGAATGTTTTTCTAATTAAAAAGCAATGCTGATGGTATTAAATGTTACAAACTTTGAATTAAAAAATTCTCTTTTCACAAATTTTGATCACGAAAAAAGTAGGTGGAATACACTGAAATATACATGTCCAAAGCAGTTTTTAAATTATATTTAAAAACTTGGTATTAGAATTATGTATATTTCATGAATAATATTATGCTTTCATCATTCATTAAATTAAATTCCGAGTCACTGAGCATCTGAATAATGTATTCGCAAACACCTCAAAATTATCACTGCAGTCAAATTGTTTTAGGGAAATAGTCAAAGTTGCTATTTTATTTTGTATTACTTATTTGTGACACAGAAGAGTATAGGCTATTCACAGTAGAGTTCACAAAATAATACTGGAAACTAAATTTTCAATTGAAGACTTTTCCCTCAAGCTGATTACATATTACGATATTATATAAAGCCAAATCATCATTCTAAGATGCTGGGAACATGACAATCTCAAGATGACAATCCTTTCATAGTGAATACTAAACAAATTTAATTAAAAAGATTGAAAATGTGAAGATAATAAACAGAAAAGTAAATCCCGCAATATCTAATTGATAATACGAGGTAACGTACCTTCTTCAATTCGAGAAACAAGTATTTCCATGACCTGTTCATTTTTGTGCTTCCAGTCTTTGAATGCTGTGGTGTCTTTTTCCTTTACCCAATCTCCGACGACAGAATCAAACAGACCTTTTGATTTTAAAGAAATTTTTAGCTGAAATTTTCCAAACAAAACAGTTGTCTTTGTTATTCTGCGGTTTTGAGACCGATTTTTTCTTCTCGCACATTTTGGTTACTAGTTCACACTGCTCACACAGACTTTGACAGACAGTTCACTTAACAAAGATCACAGAAAAATTTTAAGGTGTCCACTTACACCCCGACTGTAACTAGTGGCTCCACGCCAGTAGTAAACCCTAACAATGCACACATACATACCCAAGCTCCTGTCGAGTGCAACCAGGGTCGAGGTAACAACACTAGCGAAACCACCCACTGGCCAGACGCACCATCCTGCTCGCTTGAACTCCGTCTCACACCCTAAGCCTGCACAACACAGAGTTGTATTGCCAGAGCCGAACTTTGTACTAAGCCGGCGGCCTACTAGGCCAGTACTGTATTCTGGTCGGGCACCAGTGCCAAGAGACAACTAGCCACCCAAAGACGCAGACAGCCAATCAGACAGGTCTGGCACACATCAACGTTAAACTAAAGCCCCCCCCCAACACTGTTTCCTTTTTCCTTAGAAATAAAATAAACATAACCCCAACAAATTTAACTTGGTAATCACAAAAATAAAACAGGTTGTAATGCCAAGCTAGCAATAATATCCTACATTAATTACTGGACGGAAGTTAGCTAACATTAGTCTTTCAGTGCCTATCATGACATGAAACATGAGGAGAGAAGAAAATGCAAGTGTGCATTGGACTCAAAACATTTGTTTACAAATGTCTTTTCCTTCAGTGACAAAACACCTGTTGTCGAAGGATACATTGTGGCCGTGCTACTTTCCTAGAAATGTCAAAATTTACCCCACTTACATGATATAGACTATAATATAGCATTATTCAGTATGCCTGAGTGCCTTCTGTTCCCTACCACACCTGTACACAAAAACCTGTATAAACAACAACAAATTTTATTAAAAAAAGAGTCCACCATCTCTAGGAGTGAGTGAATAGATTTGGGCGGCTCTTAACAGCGAGGTTTTGAGAGCCAATGAGGGTGAAGTGAGGTGAGTATCGAGCAGCACCAGAATGAAAGGTTGGGGGAAAAGAGAAATCCCTTAGAAAACCGCCGATCAGCGGCATCACTCAGCATGATTCCCACTTGCAAAAATCTGGAGTGAACCAGCCGGGAATCGAAACCGTTTCACCTTGGCGGGTGGCGAGCAGTCTAACCGCTCAGCCAACATGGCTCCACCATTCCTTGGAAGTGAGTAATTCTACTAGTCACAGATTTCATGGCAACAAATATATTTTCCACTAAAATTTCTTGCACACTATACCACTGACAAACTGTTATAGTTTAATGCTATTGATAATGATAAAAAAATTAATAATTTTTCCATCTCCATATTTTTTAATGAAATGAACAGGTAGTGTATATACACGTGCCTACATTGCAAGAGGCATAAACTCACCAGCCACATTTCACACTGGCATTTGAAATGCCCCTATTAAGTCTTCAAAATATCAGAGTATATCAAAATGTGCAAAACTCTTCGGCACCTGCACAATTGGTACTCTTGACTGTATTGCAGCATGTTTGAAAACTTGACTCTTTACAAACCTACTTAAAGCATTCCCAATATACTTATATAGAAAAGAATAGACCTTCCAGATGACATTGTGAGGTTATTTTCAAGACATCACACAAGTTATAAACATAATTTTGGAGCCCTTCAACACTTATAATAACTGCCTTGAGAGAATGTTGACTTTCAAAATGTACCAAAAATATACCTACATAAATACAAAGGAAACTTACAGAACTTCACTGGATACTTTCCACTAATAATATTTCTTGCCATATAAACATAGCCTTAGTTATTATGGCTAACAAAGACACACACCATAAAAACTGATATCAATCTATTGGAAGTTATAAGTAGAGGTGCTTCAAAATAGTCAATGCAATGAATGCTAAATATAAATAGATGCTAAAATTTTCAATAACTTCTATAATTTGCTAAATAAAAAAAAATCTCATCCTATAGGATAACTCCAAAAATAAGATGCCCTAAAGTAAAATTACCTCAGCTATAAGTTGTTTCAATCAAAATGCCTTCCTATATAAGACCCCTAATGTAATTCTTCAAATACAAGCTGCCCCAAATTAAGATGCACTCAAATTCAATATGCCCAAAAAGTGACTTGAAAATTATGCCCTGAAATTGACTTGAAAATAAGACATGTCTAAAATAATTGCAAATCAAGACAACAGTCTCCCCATCCTCAAAGAAATGGCTATGAAAGAAAGAAATTTACATTTCCTGTTTTACTTCGATATTGAAAAACAGTGCTTCAAAATATTTGAGTAAATATTTTATTCCATCGTTTATTTTGACTTTTTCAAATATTTAAAATATCTATTGAAAGTAAAAATATAACTTAAACATTATGCTTTTATTCAAGGAAAAAAATTTATCTATATTCTACACAGTAGTTGGTAAGAAATTTTTTGTGTGCTACACTTCAGATGCAGTAAAAGAAACGGAAGTCACATTTCCTTCCTTCACTTGCGTATGTTTTTTCTGATTATGAAACCCTACCAGTTAATTCTGACTTAAGAGTTTCTGAAATGCCTTGTACACCAATGAAATACACATGCTGTACAATGTATTAATATTCATTATTACACTAAGCAAATATACCAACCTAAATTTCTTAGTGGAAATATATCGGCCAACTAAAAATTATGAGTGAAACAATTTCTATAATTTGTGACTGTTTTTCAATACATAAAGACACATTTAAAAATGCTATTTTCATGTACCTCTAGTTATAAGCTTTAGGTTTTATGTTAATTGTTTTAAGTTATCAGTAAACTGACAAATTGATTTCCAACAGTCACGCAATCTACTGCATATGCTTTTGTGACCAAAATAAAAAACACCTTGATTATGAGTTATGTTATCCTCTTCTGGGGTTTACAAATTCTTCACAGAGCATGTTACTGCCACACTGACTGGCACATAAAGCCCTACTTTAGAGGTCTTTAATTAACAGTTGTGATCTTGATCTCACACAGAGCTGATTGGCTGGTTGCCATGACAGGTGTTAACATGATGATCACGATTGATCTTCCATGCAAAAGATTTCTCACACAGGTTGCAAACAAAAGGTTTTCCTCCAGTATGGAATCTTGTGTGGTTAATGAGATATTTCTTTTGGCGAAATGCTCTGTCACAATACACGCAACTCAAAGGACATTCATCTGTGTGAAGTTTGAGATGTGCTTTAAGGGTACTTTTGAGTGTGAATGATTTCCCGCACAACTTGCAACTGTGTAGCCCTTCCCCGGTGTGTGATGCCATGTGAGCAATGAGATAATGCTTTTGTTTAAATGACCTGCCACACATCAGGCACGCAAATAGGTGTTCTCCCCATGTGAGATACAACGTGGGCTTCAAGATGACATTTCTGCGCGAACCGCTTACTGCAGTAGCTGCAGCGAAACTGCCCCATCCCAGTGTGGGAAATAACGTGAACCCTGAGACAAGATTTCTGTATGAATGACTTACCACAAAAGTCACACCTAAATGGACGTTCTCCAGTGTGGATTCTAATATGGCAAATGAGCCCACCCTTCTGATGAAATGACTTGCCACATTCATTGCATGTGTATGGACGTTCTACTGTGTGAAACTTTGAATGAATAGCAAGATCTTTCTTGCTTGTGAATGTTTTTGCACACAATTTACAACTGAATGGGCGCACTCCAGCGTGTATTCTTTTATGATTAAAGAGACAGCTTTTGTCAGAAAGTATTCTGCCGCAGAGATCACATTTTAATTTTTGCACAGACCTGTGAAATTTCCTGTGTTCTGCTTGCTGCTTCTTATCCATGAATGTTGTATCACATCGTTTGCACCTGTATACACGTTCTGATGTATGAGTTAGTAGGTGTCTATACAGATTATAATTGGACATAAGTACCTTATTGCAAAAAGTACATGGAAACTGACTTTCATTATGCGAGTCCAATGTGGGAGTAATCACTGGCTCTATTGGAGCATTGGTGAAATTACAATTAGACTGATGGCTTGCAAGTGCTTCTGGGCTGTAAAAAAATGACTCACAATTGGGACAGACCAAAAGCCTAACACATTTCTGCTGAAACTCAATAGTCTGTAAACTTTTTACACTCTCTGATACGAGTTCTTTTTCCAAAGATGTGCCGATTACTGTCAAACCACAGATGGTAACACCTGGAATTTCCAATGTGAAGTTTCCTGCATTAGGGTCGCCTGTCGAAATCTGCAAACAGTACAAGTAGCATGAGTATTCAAAACTCATATGAAACAAGCATATACATATACGATGAATATGCTTTTGATAGTCATACTCTGGCTGTAGGTTAGTGACAAATCTATATGAAATTTTATGACTGTCTTAATTTTTCAGCTATCCAGCATGTACTTGCAAAAAAAAATTTAATACCAACAGATCAAGCTACAAACGTTTTAGATTAACTGTAAATTAAATCATATTTATAGACTGTTCACAGTAAAGTGAGCACTTTTGAAGACTTAGTTACTTTTTTTCTTTCAGCCATTTTTATACTTTATCCACCTTTACAAGTAAATGTTACTATGTATGTAACACACAATGTGTGTATTCCACCACACTCTGAAGTTAATGCAGAAGGCTAAAATAAAATATATTTATTGACTAAATTATTATTCCAAATGAGAGGGCTTTCAAAAGTGATCACTTTACCATGAACAGCCTATAATAAAGCTTTCACAGGGGCATACCACCTTGGGAGAAAAATATACTGTATCATGATTTCTATGTGCTGCTAATGCACAATATACTGCATTTTTTCCTGGATTCTAAACACAAATTCTTGAAAACAGTGGGAAATTAGTTTAATATCATAACATGCTGTGACTATTTGTAAAATCGACATAACTATTAATCTGTCATCATGAACCCAGTTAAGCTTCTGAAACTAAAAATAATTTTTTAAAATTTAATATGGAGCAGCTTAAAATTACTTGTGCATTTTGACTGATCTAGTATGGGCTATTTTGTGGTAATTACAAACATTACAAACTCCCCGGAGACACACATTCCTGGTGGCAATCTCTCAATCACTATGGTTTACAGTGGGAGGAGTTCTTCCATGCTTTCCAGTGCCACTTAGGAGGGGCATTCACATCACATCAAGCACAAAGTAAACTGACTATGTGGTGATATGGTCAGCAAGTTGGGAGGAGCACTTAGACCACCTGTGACTTGTGTTCGAGAGATTGGCCATCAACGGCATCAAGTGTGAAACTGCAAAATGCCACCTCGGAAAGATAAGGATCGACTTCCTGGGGCATGTCAACGACAAAGAAGGCAACAAACCCAACTCCAAACAACTGCGGCTGATTGACGAGTACCCACTACCACATACGCACAAGCAGCTCCGGATGTTCTCTGGGAAAATAAACTGGCTCTGGAAGCACATCCAGGTCTTTGCCATCACCACCTGCTGTCACCGACCTGCTGTCAACCCAGCAGCGGTTTCAATGGGACAGTCCTGCCAATGACCCCTTCCAGCAAATAAAGTCATATTTTCCAGTGTGCTCGTTCTTGGCGAGGTACAATGTCACAAAACACCTTTGCCTGCAGACTGATGCCAGCCAAGAAGGACTTGGTGTAGTGCTCTACCAGTGCAGTGACAAGGGCGAATGTCACGTCATTGACTTTGCCAGGGCCAAGTTAGGACCAACTGAGCGGAGGTACGACATCAACGAATGTGAATGCTTGGCAATGGTACGGTCCATCAAGAAGTATACTTGGAGAACCAGTACTTCACACTTCGCACCGACAACCACTGCTTAGCCTGGCTCCACACATGCGCGAGCCACACAGTAAGCTGACTCAAGCTTATGACTGTCACGGAACATGTCCCGAGCAGCAATAAACCAGCTAGCAAACGCAATGTCTAGGTCACCATGCGCCACTATCGTCTTACAGGATGACACAGAGTGGGAAGAGATATTACCATTAACACCAACAACGTGGGAACCACCGAGTGAGGTAAGCCTTCACCAGACCAATACCATTAACAATGACCTCACTGTATGTGATCTATACCATGACATGGTGCAACTAGAGTGCGCACTCATCAGTGAACAAAAAGACTGTTGTGCTCAGCAAGCTGTCGAGTGTTGGCACATAACAGATGGTCATTTAAAACTAGTAACCATGACATGTGGAGAGTGTTTGTTCTCCCCAGCATTAGAGATAAGGTACTGAAACATGTGCACGATAGCAACGTAGCAGGACACCAGGGGACGGAGCAACCAATTTGCAATATGCATGAACATTTCTTTTGGCCCAGACTAACCAAGCACGCATGCAGGTACGTGCAACAGTGTGAAGTGCAAAGAATTCAAAGCATGGCGAGTTAACAGGGTACAACAACAGTTCCGACTGCTCACTAAGCCCTTTGAGATGGTTTTCCTCGACCTCATGGGGCTCTACCCCAGGTTTTCAAGGGGGAAGAGAATTCATTGTGGTGGTCCAAGACAAATTCTCCAGGTGCACTGAGGCACATCCCGTCAGCCGCACACGAGCCACGAGTGTTGCCAAGTTCCAGCAGACTGACTTATTCCCCAGGTGGAGATATGTGCAGAACCTGTTTTAGGAAAATGGTACGCAATTCACCAGCAAAAAGTGGCAAGAATTGTGTACCCGTTGGGAAGTGCGACACCTGAAGATGGCAAACTACCACCCACAGCCAACCCCATGGAGTGCCACAACCAGAAGCTCAAGACCCATCTACGGCTCCGTGTGGGTAACCAGCACAGCACTGTGGCCGACCATCTGCCGGCCGCCCTCCTTTGGCGCGTAAACACAGCCATCAGCAAGTCTCCTGCCAATGTCCTGCTGAGCCACTACCTCATCCTGCCTGGTGAGTTTGAAACCCTCGCGAGCAGGGGACAGTGGTGACCAGGTCAGCAGTAATGCCCGACGTGAACTGCATCGTAGGGAGCACAGAGAGGTACGGACTGACCAGCAAGGCTACGTCACGTGGTGACTGTCGACCACAAGGCGACCACCACCTCAACTACAACTTAGTCAGCACGTCTACGTCAGTGCGCACCCGTACTCTGCAGCCCGCAGAGACTTTTGTGCTGGCTTTGCGGTGAAATAGAGCGGGCTGCATGCAAAAGTATGAGCCATTAGACCCACCACTTACCTGGTCCGGTTTGGCAGAAAGATGTTAGCCAGAGCTTGCGTGCCTGATATGCAGTAATGCTACCGCATCTCACACCGCAGCCGACTACCCACATCAACATCAGCAGCAGCCGCACCAGCATCGTTTAGGCCACCAAAGGGCTCCATATGCCCTGTGGCCCTGAAGATGTCAACCCTCCCCAGTCGATTACCCTTGGCAATGGCTACCCCACAACCCTTCAGGAAGTGGGCCCCATAAGTCCCTTCAGGATACGGAACAGTAGAGACAGGGAAAGTACTCAGCTACCTTAGTCGAAACTGCCACCCTTTAGTTTAGAACCAGGTCCCACTTTACCTGGAAACTTGCGTAGTCTATTACTTGCGGACAGCTCGAGGTAGTTAGGAGGTAGTGCGAGCCACCGTGTTCTATTCCTCCCGGAATAAACACGTTCCTCACCTACTCTGACTTTCATTCCTTAGGTGCCGATGAGATTCCTAGTAAATACCACGCCGCCGAGAGGGAAGCAGGAGACCGGGGATTTGAATTACTTTTACCGCCTAGTGTAGGAGTGCAGGCTCCCCAGTGTACCAAACGGCAGACCACCCGACTAGCCATACTTCCCTAGGGAAGAGAGACCACCAAACCAGGTTGCACTCCGTCCACCCCACCCCCGTGAGTTGCCAGAGAAAGTGTTTGGCCAGCTCTGTGTTGGGTCTGTCCGCTCTAAGACTTAAAACCATCGCTGTTGTTGAAACAACTAAGAAAAGCTGCTCTCCAACCACTGCACTGTTTGTGTTGCCGACTGGAGTTAAAGTTAGACTTGGTGTTGGCCCAGCTGCTGCAGTAGCAAAACACTTTAACCAGGGACCAGTTCATTGCCTGCTCCCCTCTTGCTTAGGCAGGTTTTAGCACCCCCATGCCTTACAAAAGGAGTGGTAAAGAATTGCAGGAGAGGAAGGTATCTACTACTTACAAAGCTACCTGGGACTGCGCCCAGTTTGATAAGGCGCTTTGCCAGAATAACCTCCGGGAATGAGCTCATGCTGCCCACAAGTAAGTGCCCCCCCCCCACTCCCAGATCACTCACCATCTCTTTCTGCAGCATCCCATAAGATGCCGGGGAATCCACAGTGAGTCGTCGCAGCATTCCGCCATGGAGAGATGGTACCAGTGGGCCTAGACTGCCCATGGTTTAACATCCAGTGCTACCCAGCCTGGAATGGACCTCAGCCAGCAGCTCCATCTGCAGCAGCCCAACAGCCGCCGCCCAACCACCGGAACAACAGTGCCTGCCAGCCGCCCCAGTGTCGGAGCAGGTAAACCAGTGGCCTCCGGTAATATCACCAGGCATATAGCCAGGCGGAATATTTACTTTGTTCCAAGCCAATGGGCGACTCAGCCTTCCCGTTATACTGGTCGGGCCCCTTTGGCCAAGTAACTTGTGTTTTAGCCCCCTAACTCCTGTGTGATGGGCCTGCACAACAGACACTTGCTACTCCTGTGATGTGTATCAGCTAGCACTGCAGAGCACCATGCATCAACAGTTTGCTAGAAAATAGTTGTGTTCATTAATGAAAAATATTTTAAAAGGTAGGTAGGAATGTTCTAGTTGAAATTATTCCTCAAAACATCAGAAATGAACACAGATCACTGTCAAAATTACCACAAAAACCAGATGGCGAATCTGCCAAGATGAGGCATTCGATAAGATAGTTCGTTAATTGTTGACTACTGAATAAGACTTTATTCTTTCACAACAAAAATTTATTGAAGTGTACTGCATACATGTGCAAAACAGCTAATTCCAGTTTTAGGATGTCAATAATGTCTTTATGGGCTTATTTTTGTCTCACGCTTGTGCATAACATTAACACAAACAAGTCCAACATAACTGAAATACCACCACACAGTAAATACATCATTTAACTGCAGCATAAGTAAATTAATGTAGAAACATCTTAAGTTGCACTTCCTCACTCGTAATTTAGGTTTTCCAATGTCGTAATGCTACCAGCCCCAAAGCTGAAATCCTGGTTCCTGTGTACAAAAATCCTCGAACATTAGGTCAACATGTAAACAGTAAATAAGCAAAATATTTTGGACATACTACTGAAGCAATGGCGTATGACCAAATTATTTTGTTTAATTATTCACCTACATTGTAATAATCTTTCAAACAAATGAATCAGTGAAACTGACACAAATCGGCTATGGGTGCTAGTGTCACATGTACGCAGCAGCCACTTTGAGCAAAGCGCAAAAAAAAAAAAAATCTAAAGTTTGGGTTTGGATTTTTCTACAGTGTTAAAAATCAGTAAAAACAGATAGAATCTGATAAAACGGCAGGCCTGTACTACATAGATGTATGTGATCCCATCATATATTCAGGGTGTTCTGTAACATGTACAAATTCATAATTCTATTCATCATTTCCACCACATAAAATATCATACATAGCACACTTACACACTCGCATATCCGGCAGCAGCAACTTCACAACTAAGTGTAACTTCTGAATCAATTGTTTTGGCTACTGTACTAATTGACAATTGGCCCCAACTAAACTGTATTTTTAAGTGAAGACTAGATAGGTAATATATCACTACAGACAATATCCTCATCTCAATGGTCTTACGTCACAATCAATATTTTATTATGCTTTATCAACTCACTGTACCAGCTGACACTGTCAGCTTCTGGTTCCAGTGGGTACTTATAAACTGCTGATTTTCTTCACAGCTGCTTTTATCTCTGTCACCATGTTAGGACTTGGTTCATCAGACCTCCAGTTACTTCCCCATTAAAAGCATTTCAATCGCAGTCCTTTCTGAAACCCTTCACCTACCAAATCTTCAGGAATATTTGACAAGGTATTCAAAAACCAACTATTTATAGAGACAAACGTCACGTCATTTACTCTGCTGGTGCACTTTGTATTGATACAAATGTCAGAGACTGAAGTATAGATGTCAATCTTCCCGGTATTATCACTTCATCAATTCAGCCTGCTTTGATTTAGTGTGATTTTACACACCTCATTTACATTTCAACATGGTACAGTAATTAACAACAGTATTACAAAATAAGTTAAACCAGCAGCTGTATTCACATTAGAATTCACCAATATTTTTAAGACATTTCAAAAGAAAGGGTTTATATATTTCAAACTGCTCAGCTTCCTCCTGATACACTGTAATATATATCCAAGTATTTAAGGGGACAGCAGTGGTGTAGTGGTTAGACTACTCATCTCCAACCAATGCAAAACAGGTCTGATTCCCTGTGGGGTTGCTCCCGGATTTTCGCAAGTGGGAATTGTGCCAGATGATGCCGCTGGTCGGTGGGCTTCCTCAGGAATCTCCTGTTTCCCTTGCTCTAGCATACCAGCGCTGCTCCATGCTCACCTTGCTTAACCCTCATCGGCTCTCAAGACCTCAATGTTGAAAGCCACCCAAATCTCTTCACTCACTCAAAGTATTAAAGTTGGTTTAAGATCTACTTGTCGATTAAAAATTTTATCACAATTTGTCTACTAGTTTTGCATGACAAGAAAACCTGATAGTCATAAAAAATTTTTTAAATAGAAAACATTTTCTGAATTACCTGGTAATAACAATCTTTAAAATAAATCTGCAATGATTATATGTACATTGATTTATTTTATAATTACTACAGAATTAGAGGTAACTAAATGTTTTTCTAATTAAAAAGCAATGCTGATGGTATTAAATGTTACAAACTTTGAATTAAAAAATTCTCTTTTCTCAAGAACGAACTGTATTCAGAAATTTTGATCAGAAATAAAGTTGGAGGAATACACTGAAAATATGCATGTTCAAAGCAGTTTTTAAACTACATTTAAAAACTTGGTAATAGAATGATGTATATTTCATGAATAAGATTATGCATTCATCACCAAGGTTTTTCCTAATGCAACGAATTAAGTAATTTAAATTATATAATTATGTTAAAAGCTAAGTTTATTTCAAGTGGGTGTATAATTTTCATTTGTTGATTGTTGTGATGATGCTAACGCTCCTTAAAATTAAATTCCGAGTCACTGAGCATCTGAATAATGTATCATCAAACACCTCAAAAATAGGCACTGAAGTCAAATTGTTTTAGGGAAATAGTCAAGGTTGCTATTTTTATTTTGTATTACTTTTTGTGATACAGAAGAGTATAGGCTGTTCACACTAAAGTGAGCACTTTTTAAATCCCTCCCATTCGAAATAATAGTCAATAAATATCCTTAGATGTTAACTTTTCAATACGATGGAATATACACACTGTTTATTACTTACATGGTAACATTTAATTAGAAAGGTTATTAAAGGATAAAAAATGGCTGAAAGGAAAAAGTAACTAGGGCCTCAAAAGTGCTCCCTTTACAGTGAACTGCCTAAAACTGAGTTCATAATGACAGTTTATTAATAATTTTGCCTTTCAAATTTTATTTACAAAAACAGGCACCTCGTGTTGTGATGTTGCCCTTATTCCCTATGTTTGAAAAAGATTTGTGTTACAATTCCAGAACACAAGATTGCATTGGAACACCAGCCATATTTGTGTTTCTAATAATGTTTGCAGGTTTCAACAGGCGACCCTAATACAGGAAACTTCGCATTGGAAATCCAAAGTGATCCCATTTTCAAAACCATACTAGTTTTATGTATTTTTTGACATGTATTTTGGATTAGCAAACAACCATGGATTTAGAGAATTGATTCTATTCCTTAGCCTAGGTACAGCACCCAAGCAGATTGTGAGAGACAATGTAAAGAAATGGAGCTTCTCTTACCGGTAAACCAGGTGAAAATTTTTTTCTATGTTGCTCATACTATGTAGCTTGCTACTGATGATGCTGTAGCAGAAGTTGCTGTGAGTCACCTCTTGAAGAAATGTATTTCTATTGTAGGTCATTACAATTACAATACCAGGAAAAGTGAAATACCTCAAGCCAAATGATGAAGGTGCACTGGGACAGTGTTTTATATCATGTTAGAACAGCTTCAAGATCAGAAGATATCAGTATCTGCGGAATTACATAGCAATGGGAAGGATAGCCTAACAAAACAAGAATGGCATCTAATTGAAGGCTACGTTGTCATCTTGAAACTACTCTTCCTGGCTACAAAAGAGCTGTGCCTAGAAGTAGAGGTGGACAAAATGCGCAAACCAGGTTTGTGGGAAATATTTTAAGTCTGGGCAAATCTTTAGTGCTGGGCCGATGCCGATAACTGCCATTCTTATTCTAAGAACTACACTGACACATTGGCACTTAAAAAAGGGGATGGGTGGGGAGAAAAGCTACCCTGCTGAGAGATAATCATCTACAACAAGTGAAAGGGAGAGTGAGATGCCGTTCCTGGAACCCGAATGTGCTCGTGCTCTGGGGATAAGAATCCTCGCGTGTGGCAGTGCCTAAACCTACAGGGCTCACCGCGGAACTTGCCATTCTCATGTTAAATGCGGCCCGAGTAGGTTCTAAGTTGTTAGTAGTGGGAGCGTAAGGATCCAGGAAATTTCTGAAGTTCGGTTATTGTGTATTATTAACATAATATAAGGTTAGTTTCTTTATTAAATTATGAGTTTCATTTCGATTTATGAGTTTTACATATTATTTCTCAATTTAATGATTTTGATGGTTTTTTTCTTTCCAGATTTGTTAATAAAATGTATCAGAAGCAAATTCGTTCTTCAGGGTATTACCCTAGGAAGATATATCGTAATATTAATTGTTTACGTTGCCTTGACTTAAGATTAAAAATATATTACTAACATATTTTTTTGAGTGTTACTTCTATTCTCCGATTTCGAAGAATTCGTGTGAAATTAATGTACCTATTGTTTTGTATGTTTACTTAAAGCATCAAGTAGTACATGGTGTGTACCTATTGTTTTGTATGTTTACTTAAAGCATCAAGTAGTACATGGTGTGACTTTAACACAGATTTCCATCAGCTTTCCAAAATTCTTTCGTTTATGAACATAAGTGAACAAATTATTGCATGAGTAAAAAGTTTTTTTTTTTTTTTTTTTTAAAGACACCAAGTTAAAACATTCAAATGTACTGTATGTTGACAAATTTCTCAACATGTTTCAGGGGTAAAATTTTTTTTATGCTAATATCTCATTTCTAAATTACAAATTGTAATGTATTACAATGTTCATCAACACTGTAAAGGATTTGTAATAAAAATTTTGACCTAAATTTTCAGTTCTGGGGAATTTTTCCATCCTAGAAATTTTGTCCACCTCTGCAGAAGATGCTCCCACTACTTGAGTGCAAAGAACACATGTGAAATTACTCTAGTAAGGTAAATCTTGAGGTCATTTGCATTTCACTTTCACTCCATAAAAGAAGCATAAACCTCTGAATTGCCTCTGAATTTGATCCAAAGTTTAAACGTACTGTTATGGAAAGCCATAAACAGTCATTGGCAAAAAGATTAATTGTTGAAGTCAACAAACACGCAAATACGCCTCCCCAAGTTCTTGTATCTACACATGGTCTGCGGGGATTTTTGTAGACAAATGTACAGAAATAAAACTCCAGGTATATCAGATGGATACAGTAGAAAATGGGGCAACAACATGGTAATTGTTAAAGTCCCTGCTTTTCCAAAAACTGGAAAAAAATTTGTAGAAAGTTGTATGAATTGACAGTACTAATCATACTGAATATGAATTTTGTGGGGACATTACGATTTTCAAAGTACAACTATGAATTACGATAGTGCGGAGGACTATGATAATCATGAAAATTGTGGGGTAATACAAGAAAAAAAATTATAAAAATAATATTTCAATAGGGTTGCTTAACAACAGTAAATGTAAGAATACTAACATAACTTGACCAAAAGGATATGGCAGGAATAGGCCTACATTATAAAATGTACATGGAATACATAAGGCCTAACCAGCAAAACATTGCACAACTGCGCATCCACGTGGAAAATGTGTTTGTCTGACTTTTGTTTGTGTGTGCTATCTACGAGTACCCCCTTCTAGTACTTGTGCATTTTCTATTTCTTTAAATGTACGCAACAACTTAACTTCACCATAGATGAATCACAGGGTGTGTGCACGCCTACAAGTTATAACACATTGGATAAGTCCAATAAGGACTTACAAGCGTAAATTACCATTATTTAAACCACAGCTAAGAAACCCAATGTAACAATCCCATACATTTGTACATTTTTCATACTAATAAGTGTTTTATGATTAAAATTATGGTCATTTTATGTTGAGAGTCTGAAATGCACGCTGGTGCTAACACCCTCCGTGATTCACTTGTTAGGTCATTTGCATTTACCACGTCTAAGTACCAACAGTATGTGCATTGCAGTTTCCATGCTGAGATGCAATATAACACAGTAGAATGCACTAAACTGAATATAATTTCCATGCTAATATACAACATTGTACAACCTAATAAACTAATTAACCGAAAATAACTGACTTTACTCACCAAGTAGGCTGCAGATACAACTTCTTAGCAGCCTGATGTTATCACCATCTGCATATATGACTTACTACCCCCGAAACACTCATTATTGCACCCTCCACTCGTTAATCAGATGCCTTCATATGGTCAAATTACGGAGGAACATGTAGTGCATGCAGCAACACTCCACTTACCACCAACAGTACTACCCGGCATACAAATGTCAACTGATTGCTGTATTCTACAGTAAAGGTAATAGCGAGCGCTAGAATTTTGATGCACCTTCATTCACAGCAAAATGACATTACAGGACAGACATTAACATGGTACTACATGTAAACAACAGCTCTCAATGCCTGGTACAAAATCAAATTTTTTCTGTCATGTGCATGGGATCCATTTTAATAACGTTGCATATTTCAAGAAGGTAGGCTGTGCAAAAGTCAAATATACACCTTTCATACCTCTTCGGACGTTTCCTTCACACATGTCGTGATTCTTAACAATTAACAAATACATTACATACACAGAAAAAATAAATAAATAAAACTGGTAGGTCTTATGTGTAATCTTCTAGACTGAGACATTCCTACATGAATCTGTCATAAGTAGAATTTACAATGCTTTGGTATTGAGAAAGAATAACAAAATAAGATTTACTCATCTAGCCTTTGCTGAACAACACTTTTTTTAAATATTTTGACGCACGTTGCTTGCCTGCACAGGCATGTCCACACTACTTGCTGACTTTTTCCCATCATCCAGCCAGTAAACTCATATGGGCAAGTCACATGCCGTCAGGAAATAACACCCATGCCTACAGAAGTGCTCCCAGCCTAGTGAACCATTATACACACTTGATGATTAAATTGAAATTATACTGCCCACTCAGAAGTCGACAAGCTGTCACCTTTTCCCTCCTGAGAAATTGTATTATCCAACGAGTCACCGACACGCTGGATCCAGAGAAACTAGCCACTAGAGCCTCATGGAGAGGCAATAGATATGTCAACAGCCTCCCGCCGAGGTGATAAGAAATGTGTGGTGCGGCCCACAACCATAATTTAAACTACCGCTGTGAGGCGAGGCTAGCCAAACCAGCACAACTCTGACAGCTTACAAGCCAGAATTTTCCAAACAAGGAGGTGCCACACTGCAGCTCAGGACATTTTGCCTGTCGGTCCTCCAGCTTGAATAAGGCTGAAGGCACCAGCAAGAGACGTGGTGGTCACCCTGACCTCGCAGTCTGCAAAAGACCTACCAAACAGATTTAACCGGGGTTGTGCACGCTCACTAGGCCTTCCATGCCAGTAGAAGCACTTTGAGAAAACCCCTGAAGGAAGAAAGCACGGGTCTCCTGTGACGCCGTCAACAACCGAGGACACCATCGTCGTGCCGACGTCCCTTCTGGACTCCCCCCCTCCCTCCCATTTAGAAGCAAGTATATATTCTAAATTAATTTAATTTCTTTTGCTTTGGCGTTTAAGCATGTTAGCCTTCACCTGCCATAAGTAATTTCTTTTGTAAATATTGTAAAGAGCTATGCACTCAGTCCTAGTTTGTGATATAGGCCAAGCTTCAGGAGGGCTTGAGTATCCCCCTGGATAAAGTGAGAGCGCACATTTATAATTATTTTTCTAAGAGCCACAAGTTTAGCAGCACTCAACCGCTAGGCTCTTTCGAAACCGAACGTTCTCAGACACTCTCAGCCTGCATAAGGTCAAGATAGTATCCCTCCCTCCCTCCCGTCTGAAAATGACCAGGGATACTTACGGAACTAACCAGATCGATCAACCTATGGTCGGATACAAACCCAGGACTCCAGGTCTATCTGTCACTCATTACCTCAGTCCCAGTCTGAAGTAAAGACCGGACTCAGGAGGGCTTGAGTATACGCCTGGCATTCATTCAGGGGAGTACGCTCCTGTGTGTAATACATTCAAGAAATGCCTTACAATACCAAGGGTTAAACTAGTAAAATAGGCCAGTTAGCCCATCGGGATCTTCAACGAGAACTAGAGGTGCTGCCTACGAGTGTAAATTCAGCTACAAGTAAATCAGACCTCTCCAGTTGTCGAACCTCAACTAGGACCTGAGATAAAGCCAAGTGTCGAACAGCCGCCCTCAGGTAAGGATTGTAGATCCTACTGAGACTCCCTTCTTGGCATCGGCTGGCCCTGGCATAATCTCGATTATATTGATAAGTTAGTCGCAGCATCTCATCCAGAATCAACCCAGCTGCCTCACCCTTGCACCTCAGCACAAGCACCGGCTTGCGTAGTTCACACCGCCGCAGGAAGAATACTAAAAATACGAACCCAAACAAACCTACCCTTGCACATAGGTGAATAAGTCTTAACCGGGCCTTGCATAGTCTTATTTCCTCCATTAACACCTCCCCCCCATCCTCTGGTGATAGCTGGCGTCACAATTTTTGACCGCCTTCAAGGTGAGCTGGACCAAATCAAACTCCCTGGGAGGTAGACATTCGTGGTCAAGCTCACCCTGGGGTTTGATTCCTCTCCTCCCATTAAGGTCCCTCCACCCAAACAGTGTATACCTAAATATTCCAAGGTGGGATGATCCACGACCCAACCAGGCAAACCCACTCAAGAAAAATATAGACCCTTAAAAGGTGGGGCAACCAGAGCTTGATTTCTTTAGGAGGGAATCAGCACCTACCCATCTTAATAGACCTGCCTTGCATTAGTGGGAACCCAGAGTTGCAAGCAAGGAGATATTAAGCAGAATAGTTAAGCAGCAGCAGCTGCTGCTGCTTAACTACCCTGCTTAATCCAATATGTACATTAATACCCAGTGAGGGTTTATTCTGCAAAGAGGGACATGTAATAACTGTCAAAAGTTTGTAAATATGGACAGCATAGCTTGCTTATGAAAATGATATATGTTTTACTTATTATACCTTAGTCTTAGAAATGTTTCAATTTTTAATCATAGTCAAATTTTTGAAATGTTATACATTTTTAGGTTTATTTGAAACTTTTAAGTGTGAATAATTTCACAAAATAATATAACAATACTTTCTTAGGGAATATTAAAAAAATGTAATTAAAAAGATTCAAAATATGAAGAAAATAGACAGAAAAATAAGTTTGTTACATTATCTTGGTTGCTTTGCATTGCAATTCTCTTCACCAGTACTGTATTATTTGCAAGTGAAGAGATTTGGGCGGCTCTTAACATTGAGGTCTTGATTGTTGTTGAGGGTGAAGCGAGGTTAGTATGGAGCAGCGCCATAATGAAAGGGTGAGGAAAACGGAAACTTCTAGAGAAAATCCGCCAACCAGCGGCATCATTAAGCATAATTCCCACATGCGAAAATCCAGGAATGACCCCACCGGGAATCCAACCTGGTTTGCTTAGAAGGCAGGAGAGTAATTGACTCACTACACCACCATGGCCCCTATTTGCAAGTGAATCAGATCTAAAATTAGACACTTCTGCAGTACATTGTAGCATTGCAATATGTAATAATTTATATTTTTGGGAATTATTTTTATTTGCTACATTTTTCTGTTAAGAATAATAGTTCATTTAATATTTAGAAGATCGTGGCAATAAGAATTTGTTTGTATTTTGTACACATTTGTTTATCCAAATTTATTATTTTATTCGAGTAAGTGCATCAATAGTATAATGTCATCACAGGATGACAGTGCAACTTTTTCAAGGGTTTAGTAAGCGAGACACGTAGCGGCAGGTTGCACCACATGATGAAACTAGTGTGTACTGATGTCACAGTTTGCCCACGTGACCCAACACAGCGCACATTTTAATACTGTGAATTCAAGACCCATGTTAGAGTTCACGGGCTATTTTATGACATTAGCTCACTTTGCAAAGCTACGATTGGACCACATTTCTTTGATGCAACATTTTAGGCAGTATATATAGGGTTAGTGCAGCCTTACTGTTGTCATAAGTACCACAGTTTTAAGAGTTCGCACAGTTTCAAGTTTGTCTCAGTGTGTCAGTCATTCAGTTCAGTGATATAGTGTTAGCTCAGGAGAGTGAGTGACCACGCTGCCATTTTGTCTCTTGCTTCATTTTCTTTCATTTATTACGACTGTCAATTGTTTGTGAAGGGACAGTAATAAATGCCAGTGAAATTTAATTGATCTTTTAATTTTTTCTATTGGCGATCCTAACAACAACAACAAAATGCAACTGTTTATTTATTATGAGTCTCAAACTTTAACTGAGCTAGTCCAAGCTAGTGTTCTCTGCGAACAAGAGTTACGTCCAAGAACCATTACAATGTGCTTGATTATCTGCCATCTCACTCAAGGTCGCAGATGTTTCTCCACGCACAACTGCCATTATCATTATCAAAACTGATTAAAAATACATTTAATAGTGATAAAATAAGTGTTTAACTGCTTTTGATCTTAATTGGCATGCCACAATATGAAAAAAAAAAAAAAAAAAAAAAAAAATGGAAAGTGGTTAGAAATATGGTCAAGATAGCATTTTCATAATGCCATGAGTTTATTGAGAGAATGAAGGGGACTTGCCCTCCAAAGCCCATTACCACCCTTGAGAGGAAGAATGTGAGAGTGCTACGCTGGTTGCTAGGCAACCACCTCCTCCTCGCCCTCCACATACGGGAAAGAAAAGAAGTCATATTGGTAATGCAAATGAATCACCCAAAGAGTGACAGTAAAAGCTTCTCCTGCCAAGCAAGACAGATGTTCACATGTACGTGTTCACCACGTCTAGATAGGAGTCTTCATTTCTGAAGTAATTGATGGTACGTATTTTATTTAAAACTAGTGATGGGTCGAGTCGTTTTTTTTCGATTCCGGTGCCGATACAGATTCTTTGGTCAATTCTAGATTCCGATTCTTGTTTCTATGTATTTAATTTTTCAAATCAGGTTCAATTAACTCAATAGACCTAGCAAAAATAAACATCTATGCTTTCTAAATAAATACTTAAAATTTTAAAATGTAAGACGACACACAATAAATTTGCTTTAATCCGTTATGTGTTTTGTACCAACTTGTCTCAAATTTTATTACAAATGTAAGGAAAACAATACAAAGTAGACCTAAGTACATTTGTTGTCAGTTTTTAGCATCATCATAAAAAGTATTCATTACACAACATTTAGGACACCTGCTTATATATACTAACCGAAACCCTTACCCTAACATTGGTACAAAAAAAAAAAGACCCGGATCCAAACGCTCCCACTACTAAGAACTTATAAAATATTCACGTCAAATTTAACATGGGAATACCAGTTCCGCGACAACACTCCATAGCATAAGTGTTGCCACGGAACTGGCATTCCCATGTTAAATTTGACATAATTTTATTTCAAGTTTTTAATAGTGGGAGTATTTGGATCCTGGTAATTTTTTTTTTGGCATTATGACCACTGATTCTGATTCCATTTCACTTACAGAAAAGAATCAATTTTGATCCCGGTACTAAGAATCGCAAATTCTTAAGGATCGAAGAATCGATTCGACCCATCACTATTTAAAACCATATAATTTTTGAGACAGTGGTGAATAAATACAGTCATTAATATTTTGTTCTTTACACTCTTCAATAATTAATAACTCAAAATTACATCCTCTGACTATGCCGTAAAATTCCACTTGATGCTTGCCACAAGTTACGTCACGACCAGGCACATTACTTGTGAATTATTTGGTGACAAAGGGTTGTTATAAGTCTTTCCATGATAACAGTTTATTCAGAAGACTTGTGTTTACTGAAATACATCATATTTTAGTCATAAATCCTCAGAATGGACTTTACATTCGCTAAAACTTTCAAGACACTAGAAGTTGGTAAACCATTTTTGACGACAAGGGGAGGTCAAGTATACACTTTCAGGACATAATTTTATTCTGAAGACATCTGCCTATTGAATTAACAAATCCTCTGATTTTCCTGCAAGACGCCTCTGATAATGGACTTCTGACCCTCTGTAAAACTTGCATTGCTTAATGTTTGTAAACATACACTTTTAGGATATAATTTTATATTGATATAAATTAATATTTTTCTCACAAGAAGTCACTGAAAATAGACTTCCCACTCAGTAAAACTTATGCGCTGTTCAACGTTTGTAAATATTTTTGGCAACTTGAGGAGGTCAAGTACCGTATTTTGGTGCGTATAGGCCGCATGCATGTGTATAGGCCGCACCAGAAGTTTTTGAAGAAAAATTAGGGATAATTAATATTTCAAGTATAGGATGCACTGAACTTTTGTATTCCTGCAAATATTGTTAAATCACAATTCCATACAAACACAATAAATTCTGACTTAATTTCTCCACTACAAAACATTTGCGATGGAAAATTTGTGTTATGTTGCAATGTTTATGAATATACATCGCGTGATTACTATTTCACATATGGTAATGTGACTTGAGAAAGCAAAACCACAGCAACATGTTACACAAAATTGCATCTTATCAATGTGCACTTGTAGAGCCACGGCAGGCATGCAAACTACGTAAGATATCTTTCTCTTGTACAGTAGAGAAATTATTCTCTCATGTACAACATCTATGGGCGAGCTCCAACATGTTTCTATTGTACATGTGCGGGATGAAGGTTATTTTGTTTATGAATGCGAGTGAACAAATAACTGCACATGATTTTTTTTAATTTTGAAAAAAAAATATTTATTGCAATATCTTGTATATAAGCTGACATTTTTTGTAGTAATTTTTTTTGTAAAAGTGTATAGCATATACAAGCCAAAATATGGTATAGTTGATTCACGATTACTCTGGCCTTTTCTGAAGCCCTGCTAAATTTCTATTTCTGGTTACTAATTACGTATCCTTCCTCTACACGTAAACGTAAACACTGCCATGTGACTTCTACTTTTATAACTGTCAAATGCATTGGTTGCTGTTTACAGCTGTTCAAAGAATTATGTCATACTGCAGAAACCATTTCCTATGAATGTTCACAATTTAAGCCTATAACAATATTTAGGTCAGCTTTATAACTATTTGGTACACACGATATAGCACGTTACCCATAACACATTAATATTTTTCCAGGACGGTGTTTGTTACAACTGTGGCGGAAACAACAATAGTATTTAACCTGTTGTTATTAATATGTGTTTGGAATAAAAATTTTAACGAAGGGACAACCAGTCCAACGAAGCGACACAGTAAATTCAAGCATCCAACTCGTGTCGCTTAATGTACATCGACAAACGCAAAAGATAGTGGTGAACATGCAAACACATACGCCTACCGTAACATTTATTCCGCTAATATTTACATGCATTGGTACTTACTGGTTTATAGGTTTGTTTTATTATTTATTTTATTTCATCTGGGTGGGCTTAGTATTTCGTTGGGATTGTGGCAGACATTCAAATCACAAAAATGTAAGCTCATTACACAACTGTTTTTCAAACACCTAGCTGCGAAAGAACAACATTTTGATAAACAGACGTAAATATAAATAATTGACTTTGTCATAACATCATTCATGGTTAAAACGCATAAACTTTGCACATATTTGAAATCCACACACACCTAGCCGGTGTAACGATTACAAAGCAGACACCGCGCTCGTTTACATGCTACACAGTGATCACAACACATTTAACCCTGCCGTGGAAACACACATTTATCACAACATTGTAATTTGACTAGTATGTTTCAAAAACACGAGTATGAACTTGATGCTTCATTCAGAAATACACAGTGTCATTAACATGTCGCCACACCACTGCCAGTCGTAAGGCACAATAAAAACTGGGAATAATCGCCCGCCATGTTGGGACGAGCACGAGGCTAGGGGAAAGCTAATCAAATTGTAGATTCTCCTTTCCACACCACGTCTGCAAACCTGCTGGATTTGTAAGCGCTGTGGATTTGTAAGCATCGTGCTATTGCATCTAAATAACATGTAATAGGTATTTAAATACTACAATCTCATTTCAGTTGTAAATTACAATTTCAAACATCATTATTGTTGCTGCAATTAGTATGAAATGTGCTGAAATTAGAAATAAGATTTATACCCTCCTGCTAGACAGGTGGTACGAACTTCCAGAGAGAGAGAGAAGAGAGAGCGATATGATCCACTTCGCTCATTGAACTTTTATTCCAGACGAAAAAAAAAAAACCACAGTGTCACTATAGCGAGCCTACGCACTGTAAGTTCCGCTGATATTTTTAACTGCAGCAATAAAATGTGTGTCCGTCAGCGCTACCTAACAATACAAATATATCAATTGGCAACGTTTAATTTACAAATAGTATACATAAAAACGAAGTTAAACTATATTGTAACTGCAAACTATTTCTTACCGGCCGTTGCCAACACGTCGCTGCTCTCACTGTTGTTCATTTGTATTAATACAAAATGAATATTACAAGGTATAGAAGATACTAAGTAGATTATTAATCTATTCAAGAACACAGTACTGTAACGTTAATCACAGGGTTATATAATCGTGGAATACAAGTGATTGAACACAATAGGTTGACATGTTACGCCCAGGGTGATTTTTCAAAGGTTGGATTCCAAAAGGCCGAACAAAGCATAGACTATATATGTTTTTAGGATATAATTTTGTTCAGAAGATGTCTAACTATTATTAAATTAATATTTCAATTTTGCAAATTGCCAAAGATGATTAAACACTGATATCACTGGAAGAAAGTACTAATCTTTTTTAGGTCAAATATGATTAGTTTTAAACTTCAATTTTATGAAGGTAGTGACCACAGCCTTTCGCCTTCGACACTGCTTATGTTTCAAGCAAGGGAAAATAAAGGCTGGCTGTTCTGGAAAATTTACATACGTACCTGCAATTATACAGTGCAGATAAGATTTGGAAGCTGTGTCATTCAAGCTGTAAAGTGTAATGTTTATTTTCTGTCTTTTTTACATGTGTTTAAAGATAAGGGATGGACAAAAATGTTCTTTCTCAGTTATCAGTGAATATAACTTATCCTAATTTTAATATTCGTTATGCGAACAATAGTCATGTGTGGAAAATGCAACTGTCAGATGCCCTGCACCATATTTTACAATCAACATGAGCATAACAGCATTCAGTATACACAGGCAGCCAATGAAGGAGTGTATAGTAACACTGCATTAAAATAAATGTATATACTTATTTTAATAAAACTTAATATTTGGCATTGAGTGGCTGTACATACCTTTCTTAAAGTATTATTTTATTCTGAAACTGTCTGATATTGAAATAAATCTATATATTTTTAATAAAACTGCTGATTTTCCCATAAGAAGCAATTGAAAATGGAATTTGTGATTGAAGAAAATTATGCTGCACTACGATAAAAAATTTTTTCCTGGCATAAATGGAAGGTTGTAAGGTTGTAAGGTATCCTTGCGATATCATTTTATTGTAAATATGTCTAATATTGAAATAAATATACATTTTTTAAAAATAAAACTGCTGATTTTCTTGCAAGAAGCAATTGAAAATTGAACTCTGGCTTGCTGAAAACAACACTCTATTTAAAATTTGATGGTGGTCGTACATAACTTTCTGGGATATCATTTTATTCTAAAGATGTTAAGATATTATAAAAGATTTCTATTTTTTCAATAAAAAAACTGATTTCTCCACGAGAAGAAATTTAAAGTGGATTTCACAATTGCTTAAAGTTGCATGCCACTCAATGTTTAATTTTATTTTTTGTAACAAGGGGAATCATATATACCTTTGTGTGTATCACTTAATTTAAAAAATGTCAGCATATTGAATAAAATTAATATTTCCTTTGAAAACACATTTCTATTCCTATTCATTTTAAGATGTTCATTTAAACTTTTATTCCATAGTTTTAACAGCTGGATCGTTACTGATCATGATAACTAGTCATTTTTATGAATGTTTGCAATTTCATGCGGTGGAAAATCAACGATCATTAGATCTCTGCAGTGGTATGTTATATGATAACTCATTTAGAAAAGTGAAAAACAGATTTAGCAAGAAAAACCATTACACACTTTTATTTTCACAGTAGCTTTTAAGAAATAATTCTTATTTCTTCTTTACTATTTGCAGCCAACAAAATAGGTGTGTATGCATAAAGGTTATGTTACCACGATTATGCACTACCATCACTTTTATTCACATACCACACGGCCTTGTATGGCAAACACATAGGGGAAATTATAGTGTTTTATTTCTGCTAACACATTCAAAAGTATACAATTTCAGTACATTGATGAGCATGAGACAGCGACACAGTGAACACGAACAATACCAACATGGCATCATGTTATAGCTGTGCTGGAACGTGAACTATGAGTGCTAGTAGTATCACGTTACAAGAGTTTACAACAAAACATTTGCATTTACAAAAAGTTTCATCTACTATAATTTAACTGACCGTAAACAAATTCTGTTACCAAATCATGACCATAGTAGCAAGAAATTGCAAGCATGTGCAAACAGTTTGTATTACATTAGCAAATAGCACTGCAAGTGCACAAACCACACCTCAGCGTTTGCAGAATCTACTACCAATTTAAACTTTTGGCTTCACCCACGTCGAAAACAATGATGATCACTGAAAATATCTAGCGCCAGTTCACTTGCCCGGTGTTACTCTGCCAGAGAGCCACCAGACTTCACGTCTCGCCTTTGCAGAACATCACACTGTCCGAAGAACTACTGACTTTTTCAAGTTGCATCGGTCTTAAGCTGTTTAGTCGAAAGCTCTGCTCTGCACGACACTGCCATGCTGCCTGTCAGCACACTGAAGCCCCAGTGCTTCCAGCTACCTTGTAGCGTACTCATATATCACGAGCGTGATTACTGCATACTTGGGGTTGCCCTCGCCCCAACGCTGTCACGTCTTCCGAGACACAGGTAACTATACCAGAGCACCAGCCCTTCAGGCCTTAGTCAGGATACAGAATGGTTTATGTGCATTTTAATTGAGCAATCAATAAAACAGACATAAATCGGACTTGGTTGAGTTGTCTCTCCAGCACTCTGTATTCTTACAACGTGTCCTTTCTTTTTCCGGTTCATCATCTGTCCTAGTAAGACTCTTCTAAGGTTAGCCACGAGCCGATGCCTTGTTACTTTTCTCTTTTATTGACAGCTGTCTCGAAGTGCAGCATAGGAAGCTTGCCTTCCTGGGCCTCATTAAGAGCAGTTGTCTCTTGGACTACCGACCTTTCAGTAAATGCTTGGGTCACACAGCGATGTTCCGCGCACCAGGTTTCTTGTTTGGAAATGACAGCCCAACTCCCAACAGGAGTCCGGCTCTTCGTGATACATGGGTCAGACAGCAACGTTCCACGCACCAGGGAGCCATGGGAGTAGACGCCCTTTGCTGTCTACTGTAACCTCCAGCTTGGAACTTGGGTCGGATTGCGACGTTCCACACGACAAGTCTCTGGGTTGAAGATAGTACAGGCCTCCCACTTCACCTGTCCTCCGTATCACTCATTCCATCAGGCTGTCTCTACCCCTTACTGGCCACCCACTATTAACTTAACTGGTTACCCCACCACATTATGCGTCATTATAGGGCTGATTTCAGCAAAGCTGCCAAGCTAGGTTTCGCTCAGACTGGGGTACGAAGAGAAAGCAGCCTAGTTGACAAACAGGTATACCCCAGGAAGAAAGAGGAGGCTGCACGTCAAAGAGGGCCCAGCTCGGCAATCTCCACTTCTAACCTCCTCTGGCACATACCCCGCACAGTATCTCCACTGCCCCCTACGTCGCAGAAGAAGACACCTACCTTCATCCGGCCAGCTAACTGTATCAGGTTAGTCATAGTCCTTAACGTCACTCCAGCTTACAGTCCAACCAGGACACCCACTCACCCATCGCCCGCCTGCGCACTACCCAAAGCTCAATGCACAATTATTGAGATAGCCAAAGCCAACAACTCAGGCACCAGGAAAAACCCCGTTCAAGCGCGACAATGTCTTCACCATTGTCCAGGGGGAGAAGTACCTCAGCCTTACCCTCCAACCACAAATCCCACTAAGGGTAAGTGACAAGGCAACAGACTCCATAGTAAGCTGTTTCTCATGGAATAATGTGGTAAAAACAACCGTTTAAGAATAAATATAGAACCAGATAAACAAATCCCAAAACCCCATAAATATACAGTACATTTAAGTATGAAATGAAATCCCTATTCACCACCTCCAGTACATGAGGTGAATATATATAGTAAAATTCCTCAGGGTAGCTAGCAGTTTCCACAAACACATTCCCTAACTTTTCCAGGTTAACTGATTTAATATATTTTCCTAACTATCATACGCGCCAAAAATTATAAATATTTGTTATGTTGTTTCCTAAAAAAATTACACATTCTTTTTACGGGTGGTATTAACATAGCTTTCCTTTATGGATGCTTTCCTATGTAAAAACTAGGGATGGGTCGAATACAATTTTTGGCAGAATCCGAATCCATAGTAGGAATCCTTTAAAATACTCTCCAATCTCAAACCTGAACCTAAATCGCAAACGGAAACAATGTTGGTCAAATCACGATGATGAACGAAATAGTAACAAAAAAAATACTTTCGGTGACAAATTTTAGTGGCATTATTTTCATCTGACAAGAGTTTTCTAAAACAATTTTGCTAATGCAACTAATAAAACTTTATTCAAATTAATTTCTTAAAAAATGAATTGCATAATTGTATCATTTTTAGTGAATTGTGCTTAAAATACTTGTAACAGCACGATCGAAACTTAAGTTTTACATTGAAGTTTGGTGACAGCGAAAAGGATGCCATGTTGTTTGCAGTTGTCATTGAAGTCCTAATGTATACAAGTGCAGTTTTCTCATTCCAATAACAATGGGACAAACATAAATCTGTTTCCTGTATCGCAAATACGAAGTCATAAGTAAAGTATTCAGGAGAAATTAATGTTTTTACAAATATTTATTGATTTTATCCACTGCGACGAAGTGAGAGTGTAATCTAAATATTTTGGTAAGAGAAAGCTAACCTCGAATCTTTACTCGAATCCCGTCTTCAATATTTGAATCCTAGAATCTTATGGATTTGAGGGATTAGACGAATCTTGGATTCGAATGACTCATCCCTAGTAAAAACTTATATTTATAAAATATTTTAAAAAAGTATAAAGCTACAAAGATGGCACATAGAAAAAGGTGACAAGTAATAGCTTTCTTAGGGTTAGAAACTAAGTAATGATACAAAGACAAGATAATACAACATATAAATCCAATGGAAACCACTAAAACTGCAAAATTGCAAAATATTCCTCTTGAACTTTAAATCATATTTTCCACTATAACAATGCTACATGTGTCAACAAAAAATAGTTCAGCCACAAAAATATGTATAAGGTTATTACATATACACAAACAAAATGGTCACCATGCTTATTCTTGCTACAAAGGTGAAGTAAACTCAAATATCAGTGTGATTCAGGATATGGCACATAGTAGAAGTGCTATGATCAAATATCTATGGTATTTTCTTAATAAATATTTTTTTCCAAATTCCCTGACTTTACACAAATTTCCCTAATATTTCCCTGACTTTTCCAGACTTTCCCTGACACTAGCCACCCTGCAATACAATGCGCTTCACATTAACGTATCTTTCACTTGAAAATAACATTTTCAATTCCTCCCCCCAATCCCCACCCCAAATGTCAAATATGTAGAAATATTTGACTTTTAGCATAGAAAATTTACATTAATTTCCAGTACAATGAAGATTATTTTATGTTGTGTTTTCCAAAATGGGATTAATTAAATGTCCATATGCTGACTTTACAGAAAAGTATTGAGTGTTTAACCATTTCCAATCCAAATCAGGTACGAAACACAAAAATCATTCATCTTGCCGAGTCACGTTCAGTATATTGTTTAACCGTATGCTGCAAACAATCAATTCTCACAGTCGACTCACAACATCGTCGATCTTCATGTGTCTACCTAGATTAATGATGTTGACATGCAGTACCAGCTTGAATTATTTCATACATAAAAGCATGAATGTATAAATGGGGAACCACATATACATGTTTTCATACTGTATTTCATAAAATACAGTAAACTTCCTTATGAGAATGAATCATTACTCTCGAAAAATCTACACTGATAAATTTTAACCCCAAGAATCTGGAAATTAATGTCAAAATAGAACCCCCCCCCCCCCCCCTGAAGGCCGTGTTTAAACATCTCCCGCATAAAATCAAAATGATTTTAATATGAAACATTTTAATATGAATCAATTGACTGACATCTCACAAATAAATTAATACCCAGAAGCATACACTTTCTAACCCCTTGTCCCCAATAAATGTTTATTAATATTGAGTGGCACATTTTACCAAGTGCGATCATTTTCTAGTGTTACTTGCGGGAAAAGTAAAGAGGATTTGTTACTGAAATAATTTGTTTAAAAGCTAACGTCTTTCGAATAAACTTTTTTCAGTGTTACTTGATAAGGATAAGTGGTGTGATATTTTCGAAGGAAACTTAATTTATTAAGCAATGTGTATTTGCAAACCATGCATTACTTTAAGTTTGCAGGATATCATTCATGGAGCACAAGTTTTAAAGATTTAAAAATAAGACTTTCAGTATCAAGTACTTTGATTACTGCATAATTTAATGAAGCCCATGTTGTAGTGGAAAAATAAGACTTTCAGTATCAAGTACTTTGATTACTGCATAATTTAATGAAGCCCATGTTGTAGTGGAAAAATAAGACTTTCAGTATCAAGTACTTTGATTACTGCATAATTTAATGAAGCCCATGTTGTAGTGGAAAAATAAGACTTTCAGTATCAAGTACTTTGATTACTGCATAATTTAATGAAGCCCATGTTGTAGTGGAAAAATAAGACTTTCAGTATCAAGTACTTTGATTACTGCATAATTTAATGAAGCCCATGTTGTAGTGGAAAAATAAGACTTTCAGTATAGAATGTATTTTCATTATTACATATAAAAGTTGAGTCTTTATTCATGTACACTATAAAGAGATTTTACTTATACAGTATATGGTAAACCCTCAGCGAGAGAGACTACTTACGATTTTTATATGGTCACTGCTGGACATTAAGGATGACTCATCTCCTGGTTTTGGGATAAACACCTCTGATTCTGTGCCAGATCTCTCCCCAAAGACTTCAATTTCGTTCTTCACGTTGACCTGCAGCAAAAAGGAATGGACTGAAATAACAAAAAAAATATAACTTAAATGACAAACTAAAAAAAAACCACTGTTAATAAAAACTGCTTTAATATGGAATAACATTATAAAATGCAGACTGAAAACACAAGTACTCACAGGGCGGTACGCATAGATGGACACACACACAAAAAAGTTTGACAAACACATTTTCCATGTGGATGCACGGTCGTTACATTTTGCTGGCTATATACCAGCTTCTTCAGACATAGAGTCATGGCAGCACGTTGCAGTCTGTTGAGTGGTGATTGAAAAACAATGAACCTAGCGGCCACGAGGCCAACTAGGATGAGGTGGAAAATATAAAATATGGTGGAGGAGTTATCTTATGTTTAAGCCAGGTGCCTGTCTGGATTTTGTGATGTATTGGTGGACCAGTTCCCAGCATTACAGTTCCGCACTGTTATTAGACGGTAGTAGGGCCCTCACCACTCTGGTTGTGTAAAGTTTTGATTGTGAGATGTTGCGTGTGCTACAACTGGCTTCTTCTGTAACAGTGTAAGTCTTGAGTGTTGAGCCTGTTGTTGAAGGAGGTGGAATATTGATGCATAGTACAAGAGCTACAGCAATAAATTTTTAATTATGCTGTTTTCAGAAAATTGACATTTTAAAGTTATTTTACATTGCAAGAAAATGGAGACAATAAATTATTTCTCACAAAATCCTGCTAGGTTCGCTAGTGGCGACTGTTTGCCAGTTTCTCTGAGTGTCCGTCGAAACCATAGATTCAGCTTGGCGAGTCACATCAGTGATAGATGGAGCAGGCTTTGACCACTGAGTACGTATTAGGAAGATATGTATTTCACCAACTGTCCTGATGAATAGTAGTGGCGATTGCCTTCTTCTCTGTCACAACATTACCAAGATAATGTGAAATTCAAGTGTCTGAGTGAAATTAACTTGAAAATAAGTTAGTTTCCTGCCAAAAAAAGTAACTAGTTTAACTTACAAGTTATTTGATTGTAAAACTAACTAGTTAAGTTGAAAATTCTGGAAAAAAAGTAACAAGTTAGTACCCATGTCTGACTATTGCAAGGATGAGGCCCCCTGAGGGAGGTGAAATTACTGATTGTGGCATTGGGTGGCAGTTCAACCACAGATACTCAAAAAAAGATCAGCAAATCAGACATCCCTCTGGTTGTCCCTTGCAACAAGGGCATGGACAAACTCCAAAACCATTCTCAACTGTGGACACAAAATTCTGGCCTAATCACTACTCACTCAAAATTTTTTCTCCAAACCAAACAGATTGATCTTAAAATTACCCCCCCCCCCCCCAATCCGTCGAAACAAACTGGTGCACCTCAAACTGCCACACAATGCCACAGTGAGTAATATCAACACCCCCAAGGGGTCTCATCCTTGCAATAGACCACATTGTATCACTTGTGCTACGCCTCAATCTTCCATCTCCTTCAAAAGCAGGCTCACCAACCAGACTTACCCATTCATGGTAGCTATAACTATGCAACATAAAATCTCATCTACCAGCTAAAGTTACAATGCAGAGTACAGCAGAGTACCGACACTCTCAGACAGAGAATGAATGGCCACAGAATGGACACCGAACAAACCATAGCTGGAGTAAATGAAAATTTATAAGAGAAGTCAGTTACAGCACACGCAGCCTCTCACAACCAAAACTTTGACTCCTGTTACACAACCAGAACGGCTAGGGCCCTACCACCTTCTACAATGTTGGAAACTGGCCCACCAATACATCACCAAATCCAAACAGGCACCTGGCATAAACATCACGTTTCAAATTGTCCGCCTCACCTTAGTTCGCCTCCTGGTCACTATGTTCACTGTTTGCTAACAACCGCTCCACAGACTACAGTGTACCACCACTCACTGTCTGAAGAAGTTGGCCTAGCCAGCAAAACTTTGTGACCGCACGTTAGCGTGGAAAATGTGTTCATCCAACTTTTGTGTGTGCATTTCTGTGAGTAGCGCCCGTGAGTACCTGTATTTTCTGTCTGCTTTTCATAATGAAATTCATAGCAGAGTGGCCTATTCCAGTCACATCTCTTTAATACAAAATTATCACGAATACAAATTCGTCTTCTTTCCCTTCGGAGTGAAACAGAGAATTTATTGTATATTTGTATGCTTAATAAAATATCTGTAAATTTGGATCACACTGGTAAAAAGTCACTTTGGTCACAACGACGCCTTACTTTCCAATATGCTGAATCACTAGAGTTGACTTTTCAATTTTTTTTAGATACTTTATAATTATTATAAAAACCTCTTAATACAAATCTCACTAAAAACTTCAAATATTTGGGTCACTTAGGATATAAATAAAACTTTCTACTAAACAAGGAGAGTGTGACCTTGCAAAGCTACAACACTAACCTCATTCTTTACTTCAACAAACTGGAAATTTTGAAATGGCACGTGCTGCTTATCATCATCATCTGACGTTTCTGGTTCAAACTTGATTGGTGGGCATGTACTCCGCAGCATATTCTCCATATGGCTGTCTTCCTCATTCTACAAACAGCATGTCAATATTACAGCTCCTTCTACTTTTTTTTAAAGAAAAAAGCACCTGCATTAATATACATACACAAGCAAAGACAGAAAAGTATAATGAGCACAGCTACACCTCCTTTACAGTAAAATCTTACAATACATATGTGAATAAAGCCTTAACTTTTATATAAAACCTTTATAACATGGGCTCCATGAAATATTATACCACAATTAGTCATTTTGGTAAATCAAATTAATATATAATTACAAAGAAATATTTTTTTAATGCAAAGATAAAATGGTTCTTTCTAAAATACGAAATTGCACAAATTAGCTCCTTAAAACAAAGTGATGCATAATTTGCAAATACAGTCACCTCCACCTACTGTGAACCTTTGCACTCTCACGTATTTCATTCACTATGTCTGAGGTTCACTAAAACCGAGGTGTTTCTCTTCGCAATAAAATTAATTACAATATGTACCCTACATTGTTAATAAATATTTAATAAAAACATAAAGTAAAGAAAATCAACTTCACATTGGTACATTACTGCAATTAAATTAACATGAAATGTTCATAAGGTATTTATAACAGTATAATACTTTTGTATTGTACAATAAATTGTATATTACAGTACCTAATTTAACATAAGAAGTACCATAGAAATCTGTTATGTGATGCTGCTTGATGTAAACTATTTTAATAAATATTTTTTCTACATCTTTTCCTAGAACCTGTGCTTTTTCTAAACTTGAGTCTACATTTTCTTTGTACATTCTAGGAACTTGGCTCAGTCCTGACATCCTCCAATGCCTCTTTCATAGTTGTAACACACTCTTCATAATTATCCTTGTCATCTCTTCAAACTCGTTTTCTTCCATGCTGGAACTGCCTTTCGCAGCCTCAACAATAGTTTCATCATACGGGATTTCATTTGTTATAACTACACAGTCAACATAGATAAAATTTTCAGCTTCAGCGAAATTTGCACTGATACACTGAAGCAGATCTTTGAGAGGTGCATCATCTTCTTCTTTGAATGCCACACACACAGTTGATGAACCAGCTCCCCTGGAAACAGTTCTAAATAGTGACTGTTGACACACGCCTCCACCCTTTGTTGGTAAATTGTGAAGCATTCTGAACATTTATTGATGTGTTCTGCTTTGATTCCAAGGCTTAGATTAAATAAAGCATTACTTCTTTTCTGTAAAAGGTTTTAAAGCTGCAAGAATCATACCTTGATCCGTGGATTGGAGAAGTGATATGGTGTTGAGAGACAGGAATGCCAGGCTGATGTTGCCGAGGTTTTCCACTGACACGTAACGTACCTGGCACCTGTGCTCACGTAGGTCACTTGATTACTAGACGTGGCAGCTAGAGATTATTTTTGGCGAACAGATAGCCAGTCTCTCTTCTTAGCGGGTTCAGTTCTGCCGGCGTGCAGGAGTTTTTCCAGCTACTAGGCAGGGCATGAAATCTTGACTTATCGGAGCCAGTTTAGCAGGTATGGCACATAAGATGGAATGCTACCTGGGCGACGTTTCAATGAGGTAGAATTGTGCTGGGGCATAGGTGGAGCTGGTGGTGTGGGTTGAACTTCCTGAGGTCTGTAGGCAGATGGAGGAAGGAGTACCGTCGGTGTGAGGTGAGATATCGTAGGAACAGGTGGCAGTTCTGGCTTTCTCAAGTACTCGAAGATGCACTCTGGGTATGCTGTGTGTCCTGAGCATACAGGAGGCGTAAACAGATGCTGTGGCACAGTAACTTCTCTTGGCTCTTGCAAGTGTCCGAGAACTTGCGCCTGTTCTCTGGGTGGAAGGGTAGCTATCTGTTTAACTAGTGAGGGTTGAAATTGGTGAACTTGACCCTATGCAAAAAGTGTCACCTTGACCTTTCCCTACAATCCCCTCCATTCGGCAAAAGGCATCAGGAAGTTGGAAATTACCCTACCAAGCTGTATTGCACCCGCAGGTATTCGCTTGTATGAAAGTTACGTTTATCACCGCCAGGGTGCATGGCCTGGTAGCCGCATGACCACTTTGAGGGTCACTGTTCACTAGCGGATGCTGCTCCGGGGAGACGTAATCGCCAAACTAGTGCTGCGGTTTCACAGACTGTGTACCCGTGAGAGTACTTTCGTTCCCACAATCCAGGATTGGTGGAAGGGAAGGCTAGTGCTAGTATGTGAACTGTGCTCACGGTAATTGTGAAGTTCGTTTAAGTCCCCCATGAATACCTGTAAATACGTGAGTAACTACAAGATGCTACGACTACACAGAAGGTACTCAAGTTAGGTGTCATACACATTTTATTTTCAATAAAATAAACACATGGTGATAGTACTCTAGCTTCAGGTCAGTTACATGGACTTCAAACCTCGAAAGCTATTATTTTGATGGTCGGCAGAGGTGTCCAACTGAACAAAGGGGTGCGTCGAGAATTACAGAATATCTTGCTTGACACGTACATGTTTTGGGAAATGACGTGAATTGCTGGCACTCGCTTGGGAAACTAAGGATGAAAGTGGCAGGATAGTAGTCTTGACAAAGAATAGGATAGGATCCACTGCTATCACAAGTGATGACAGAGGGGTGTAGGATTGCGAGGTAAGTAGAGGAATATCTCCTAACTGACGTAGGCCTATCCTACTGCAAGATTTGCTGATGTTGACCTTCGGCAAGAGGTATGTTCCGAGCAGCGCATGCTGGAACAACGGCAACAATACAATACTTGATGTGGCTGGAGTTGGCCTGAGCAACACGTGCTAGGCGCAATGACAATTAAGCTGGGCTTAAGACGGGGAAGATCTGTTTCGAGCAACGAGTGCTGGAAAAGACTATGACAATTTAATAAGATCCGAGCAAACGCATGCTGAAAACAAAAACTGGCTTTGAGATACGGGCCATCTTGCCTTTTATACGCCTTGTGGACTACTGCCCATCGCTGATTGGCTATGCAACTATAGGATGAGGGGTGGTCGCTGGGCAGGTGATGCAAATGCATGACTTGCCTCTGTGACATCACCGGCCAGCTGGAAGGGGGTGCAAAACAAAAGACAGGTGAAATTACTACTAGTACAATCTAGCAAGGAGTAAATGTACTCGCTTGTCCTCGTAGCATAATATGGTGGACCGGTGAATAATAAAAGCTGCAAGGCAACAGTACAATCTCACTTTTTAACATAATAGTTTAAAGCTTCAAACTCTATGCAAGGGACCTGAGGGATGGAGCTGAAGTCGTTAAAAATTAATAACTCAGAAAGCATCATGCGTCGCAACATGAGGATAAGCTGGGCAGTTGTCTACCATAAGCAGAATTTATCTTCCTTTCACTTTCAGCTCTGAATCACAGAGTCTAAGATCTTGAAAAATGGATATCATCCAGGATTTATTATTGAACTGATAATTTAATGGGAGCCACTTGACATTTTTATAACATCTCGGTTTCTTAAATTTCCCAATTAGCAGCTGTTCTCTCCCCTGATCCTAACATGTTAGCACATATTCACAACATTACCCGATTTTTCGACATTTTATTCCCTGTAAAATTTTATGTTCTGCTGGTGTTAATCGAAAGAATAGCTTGGTCTCGTCCCTGTTAAAAATACCATCAGGTGAACAGTTGTTATAAATTCTTGGCCAATCCAAACTTAGCCACTCTGAAGTCATTTCTCGATCCACAGATTTTGCTACCCCAAAAATCTTCCAGACTGTAATGTTTTGCCTTTTCTTCTACCTGTAAAGTTACCCCTCTGAACACACTGACACATGGCATATTCTACACGTATTAATAAATGACTACTACTCATCAGTGGAACTACACACTAGCAGTTGTCAATGGAGTTGAGCAACCGCCTATAAGTTTGTTGTATCTACCGGGTCGGGATAGACATCCTAATAATGGAAATTATTTTCGCCTGATGAGCCACCGGGACCATGCAAGCGGTCCGGGGCTAGTACAGCAGTGTGCTGCAGGATGCGCCACAAGTATGATGCCTAGATTCCACAACTCTCCACTATGCTGTTTGCACAGAGGATCGAGGCGCTGGGCTTGCACCTGCTAACCCCTCTCCAGAAGCCCTATGTTTGTGAAGGAAGGGATGGCAGAGGAGTATATAAAGCGAAGAGCTCCCGGTCTCAGATATTCAGTTCTTGATAAGTCTTCTGTTTCCTCTCCTGGGCTTTCATCACACACGCATGCAGTGCTGAGGCCCGCACCAATCCAGAACACATCACTGCTACCTCTCGGGGCTGAAGATCCTCTCCAACCGTCCACCAAGGACGCATCAGCGACATCATCTGCTCATCACACTAATACACGTTCGGTCCCTTATGGAGAACAGAGAGTAGAACCAGCCCAGAGGAGAAAGCTTAGTTCACACGCACCAGTAACTGCCTACTCCTTTTAGCTGAGTGGATAGGAAGTAGTACTTTCACCATCTCTGTTTATTTTCCTTAACGGCAAAATAAACATTGATTTTGCCTAACTTCTTGAGTATTACTAAGTCCTCCTACCCTTCACTCTCATCGGATCTGCCAGGGACAGCAGGCGAGCGGGTTTGTTCTTTCCGAATTCACACTGACAACAGAACAAAAACATCCTTGGAAGGCCACCCATTCTCTACCTGTGCAATGACGGTAGAGCCATGACACTAGGAAACTGTCCCCTGGAAAGTGGCTTGTCAGCTTGAAGTTGCCCCTGCCTCACCGCACACACAACAGTGCTGAAGAGGGGAACGTCTTCGGGCCTGAGGAGACCAGTGACCTCGGGACACTCACCTCACCACTAATGGAACGCCACCCATTCCTTGCACCCAGGTGTAAGGAACGGTAAAGCCACAACACTAGGTATACTCCCGGTGGGATCGGCTTGCCCGCTAGAGGAGAACTCCTCTCATCACACATTTAGCAGTGCCGAGTGGGATTACAGTCTGTAGCAGGGGAGACCAACCGCATTGGGACAACACCGTGCCGTTCCTGCAACCAACACTTTGCAGCTCGAAACTTCCCACCTCCGGTGGAGAGATCACGAGTGAGGCACAGTGTTGACAGCAGCAATTCCCACCCTCACTAGCACTCCAACTAATTGACTGCCTAACTCCTGCAGGCTCAATCCTAGTTTAGAGCCTGATGCCTTACACCTGCAGGGGTGGTGCTCAGAAGTAGGTAAAGAAGGAAGGGCTATCTCTAAAGATCCACAAGGGTTTAGTATCCTTCCCAGCAGGTTCAAGCTACTGAGTCCATGTGAAAAAGAGCTGCTTTGCTGCGACGACTCACCATACCAGTACCACCCGTCATTCCTACAGCTTTGTTCGAGCACCCACCCATATAGCAGAAGGATACCATCAAGTGGTACAGGAGATCTTATTCAGCGAGGGCTCCACCTCCAAACCAGCAGTACCTAGTGGCGCCATGACAGTGGAAAACTCCAGCACCTTGGATGCACACCCCAAGCTCCAGTCAAGCGCAGCCAGGACTGAGGGACCTACACAAGCTAAACCATATTTGGGACAGACACACCATCCCGCTTGATTGAATTAGTCCCACACCTTAAACCTGCACCACGCGGAGTGGTATTGCCAGAACCAGACTTCGTACCAAGCCGACGGGCTACTAAGCCAATATTATATTCCGGTAGGACACCAGTGCCAAGAGACAACTAGACACCTAAAAACGTGACTAGCCTAGCGTCGAACAAGTCACCCAGGGATGCAGGCAGCCAATCCGCCGGGTCTGTCACGCATCAACACGAATGCTTGATTCTTGTCCAGTAACGTGATTAGCTGGTCAGTTCTGGTCTTCAGCACAGGCACAATGAGAGAGACTTTCTAAAGACCTCACTCTGAAGGGTAAACCAATGAAGTAATGCCTGGTCAGCATCATTTTGATCAGACAACTCAGGATTTTTTATATCAGACTTCTTTGTATTGAAAGTGCTTAGAATTTTGTCATTGTTCTTCAAGACAGTACTCACAGTTGAACCACATCTGCTTGTGAAAGAGCACGTTCATTGTCACTGATAAGGTTTGCCTTATCTTCCAAAGAAAAAATTTACACTTTGACATTCTGTACAGTACGTAACTGTGCAAAACTTGAACGTAAACCAATCAGGTAGTCACTGGCCAACTTCGCACCCCCTTCCACAATCAGTGGTTCTAGGAATTTCTCTAAGTTCACTCCTACGAACTGGAGGGGGGCTAAAAGCCATTGGAATGTTGCCTACATTTAACCTCTTTACATCACTTGTGTTCAAGGAAATTACACTTACCTGGTACAACAGGCTGTACTAGATGTTGTGACTGGTCACAATACCTTCTTTTAGATTAAACTGAACAATCATACTTTTGTTCTTCAAGGCATTTAAGGAATTGTAGGCATACAATATTGTTCTCAACACATTCTTTCAAAATTTTAGAAAAAGGATTGTATCAAAATAAACTACAATTTTATGTTATAGTTACATCTTTCATTTGATGTTTTAATTTTTCGGTTCACTATAAACGAATTTGAGGGTTCACGTGTTCACTATAAATGGAAATTTTAATATGCATGGGTCGGGACCAATTATTTAGGTTAACTATAGCAGAATGTGTACTATAGAAAGTTCATTACATTCAGAGTTAACTGTATTTCCAAATGTCTAATAAGTGTGAGAAGTTTTTTAAAACTAAGTACTGTAGTGGTTCTTAAAATGAAAATTTTTATGTTAAGTATAACATTGAACAGGAATTAAAATATCAGTACATACAATGCAATGCAATATTGTCTGCTTCAGTGGAAAGTTTTGATATAGAAGGCCCTAAACAAGTACATCAAATTTGTCATGTTGTTCCGAGTCACAAAATTATCAGCACTTACACAAAAACTGTAGCACATTCACCATCAATACTATACATTGTAAAGTACACACTACTATCTAAAGCTGCAGTGCAGTATGCATTCTTTCACCATATATGAGGGTTCTGAATCTACATGGCTTTAAATTTATCTCCCAGTATCATATCGTTCTAAGCCATAAGTTTATAAGCACTCAAATAAAAACAATCTGCAGTTGTCATGAAGCTGGTACATTAATGATCATAATTTTTTTTTCTACTTACAAAGAACTAATTGCATTCACCTTTAAAGTGATACATTTAATAGTACTTTATGTGCTGTGATTACACTGTAGTTTGCAGTAACATTTCAAGAAAACCATTTTTTGATAAACATTTTGTAAAGTTTCTTTAGTTCGTAGTATTAGGTTAAAAATGATCAATAAACTCGTTTTTATTCCCACATCATCGTTAGTGTACTTTAATTTTTTCAGTCTACATTATTGCCATGCACTGTTTTTATACCTTATAAAAATATGATTTGTGACATGTTACCATTTTCAAACATAATTTAAAATACTTACACAAGTGCAGTTTTTGCTTGACACAGTTCCTGTACAGTAGAAGCATCAATACACTACCTGCAGGTATGTTGGCAGTATAAAATTGAACCTGGGATTTGTAGATAACTTCATCTCTGCAATTTGTTTTAAGTTGGAGCAACATACTCCACACTTTGTCATAAACTAACTTACATATTGTTGTGGTGTGGGCAAGCCATTGCGTCGGCGCTTGCATGAACCCACCAGCACAAACGTAAAGAGAGCGAGGTCGCGAAGGCGAGGTGCCGCAGCGGAAGTTATAACAACAGATCTGACAGTTTGTACACAAGTTATTTATGCCTGCAAAGCGTCGAGCCCAGGTCTTACCTAACCAAGCAGACGACGGGACAAGATGGACCAGCAGATGGGGTTCTGACTGCCAAGATCGCAACTAGATTCAGCCTACGGCAACGCGACAGGTAAAGCCGTTCCAGTAGGGTCAACAATGGACACACTATAGCAAGATGCGTGATCGTTAAGTAATAGTAATTTATATAAATGCAGATAGTTAGAATAACTTAATATACATGCTCCCTCAGTGCAATATAAAGTAATTGAGTTAGTAAAAAATGTATTATGATTTATATTGTAAGAGTTTATTATGGTTTTAAATATATTGACGGATTGAAGTAATATGGTGTTCTTCTGAGTAACGTTTCCCCCAAATAGTTTGTTCAGGAGCCCAAAAGGCAAACGGGAACAATACAATCTATGAGCATTTAAGGTATAACTATGTACCTCCAGAACAATAACAACTCACCTTAACCATCACTTCAACAAACTCCACTGGTGACAAGTGAGAATCATTAACCCCGTTATAATCATGTTTCAGTGTAACTTGACAGTCATTTCCTTCCATTTCTTTCTCTGTTTTGCTGGAGCATCCCGCTTCTACCTACAACAGACACCAGAGTAACTGGTAAAAAATTATTTATGTACATCACAATCAAATGCAAGTGTTACCACTGCTTGCTAAAGGTGCGGAAGGAATACCATATGGATGCTCCTCTCTCTGATCACTATCAACGGTAGGTAATTTAGGAGCTCTGCCTGGCTGGTGCATAAAATGTGTTGCAAACATTTAGTGGAAAAACTGTAAATCATAAAACGGTTATATTTTATGTTGCGACGTCTAAACAGGAAAAGAAATGTTTTGCGTCCACAGACAAATTTCAAGTTCTCACGTCAACTCCAAGGATTATTTTTCAGAGCACGAAAATGGCTAAAACAGGTTTTTCTTTTAGAATCTGTTTTAGCTGCTAAATTTTCTAAATAGAAACTTCAGAGTTGTCATCTGGCAGGCATTATACTTTCATCTTTGTTAGTGTGCTGTAAAATTTACTGTCAGCGCTTAAAAAGTCACTATCAGGCGAGTCGCTGATTGAAAGACTGCAGGCCAGTTGAGCACTCTGCGCATAGGAGCAACGAGACAAGCGGTGAGTGATTCTACCTTGAGCCTGATACAGACGGACATCGTGAAAGAGAACAAATTCTTTTATTCAAGTCCCAAGTATGTACTGTACACACAGCGGTAGTACTTGAGTGTTCCATCATGCCAGTCACTCATTTCCACCACAACACACAAATATTTTACAAACCTAACAAATCACTATTACACAATTAAAATCTGTTTTCCACACTCAAATTAACAATATCAGCATAAATAAATGTACGGGAACTACATAAACGTATAAATCGCTAATGTAAACAAACTACTTGCACAAGAAGGTGAATGAAAAATAGAACAGTCTCTAAATGATTCTAGCTATCATGGAAGTCCTTGCATGAAAGCCACTTGCAAACAAGTTAGCCAGTCACATGATACAAGTTGACTTGAACAAGAAAGGTGTACACCTTTTTGTACAAGAAGGTGAATTGTGTGTAACAGGCTTTAGAGTTTATGTGTTTCAAGGACTCAAAAGTTCAAAATAGTTGCAGGCAGGCAGAACCCTTAAGGACTTGTAGAGAGCAAAATTTGACAGAACTTCGTACATTACAACACTAAACAGTGTGTATAAAATTTAGTTTTAGACTGTTAGTTAATACACTTCTAGTACACTACTTATATTGACAATCACAGTTACCTAATACAGAAAATTAGAATACCAATGAAAAGTACGAAACACCGTCAAAATAAAAAATTCAAAATTTAAACTATACAATGAGTTGAATTAAAGTACTGAAGTTAAGTCAGTATTTATTAAGGGGTAAAAGGCAAGGTGGGTAAAATATACAAAGAAAATATACAAAGAATTCACGGAAAATATACAAAGAATTCACAACAAACAAGAAAAGGCTAGCCAAAATTTAGGGGCCACTGAACACGTTGTAAGCGCCAGAGGGAGAGGACGGTGGGGGTGTCTCTACAGCCACATTTAATAATTAAAGGAAAATAATAAACCCACAAACACTAGGCCGTGGCCACAGGGAAAGGGAGAGGGTGGTATTGTGTGCACAATTAGTGAATACATGACAACCTGTCAGAGGGATTACATATTAAAATTATGCTAAAGTACAAAGTGCACTTGTTACCTACATAAAAGTATAAATAAAAGATTTTGAATAGAAAAAATACAATGCAAAAGAAATGACCTACTTTACAGTTGGCAATGCACCTGGTGCTTGAACAATATTTGACATTCTGCAGTTGGCTGTGTGTAGCGTACACACTACTGTCATCGATAATGAACAGTGATAATTGTTATACAAGTTGTGCTAACGTGCAATGGAAAGTGGGTTTTAAGATGTTGTGCACTCTTAAACACATACAAGATTATTGGAATAAGTATTTCTACAGCAAAGATAAGTAATTAGTTACCCTTGTTGTGTGCTACACAGATACGTTACCTGGACAATTACAGTTATAATATGCGTACGTGTGAGTTATGTGTACGTAATTCATAGCAAAGTTATTGCATAGTTATTTGGCTTACTTACTAGGTTACATGAATTAGTGACAATTGAAAGAAAACATTAGAAAACATGTGACACAAAAGTTAAAATTTGCCATACACAACTGGCGTGATGATAAAGTTAACGTCCCAAATATGGTAGCCGTGGTTTGTAGCGTTGATTGTCTTTTTCTCACGTGATCACTATAAATGTTCGTGGATTTGAATTCACTTGGTAAGGAAAATTTTTCCACACGTAATATTATAGAAGCACTTTGAAGGACAGTTTATGAGACATACTGTTTCAGTGTTGCCAACTCTAGGGAATTTTCCCTAGATATAGGGAATTTGGGCATAGGCTAGGGAACTAGGGAATTATTAACAATTTCTAGGGAAAACGAGCTGTTGCGGGAAAAAATTAACTTTCTTGTTTATGATGTTAGATTTAAGTACACACAAACACAATACAACTGTTAAGTCATAAGTTTATTACTTTTGTTTGGTGAATCTGTGGGAGTTCCTCAGGAATCGTCACTGTAGCCGGGGATTCCCCAATATCTGTGACTCTAAACGGAAGTCCCCTGCTCCTGTGGTTCGAGCTGGGAGTCCCCCTCTGTCTGTGATTTGGTATGTACGCAGCTCATAATATAGGCATTCAGAAAGAAAAACTTTACGTGGAAGATGAAAAATAATTGTTGAAATGTACAAACATACAAACGCAGGAGTATAAATGTTCTTGCTATAATTATTAGACAAAAAACAGTTATTCTACCTGCCTATATCTAACAGATTTTAAGTTATTACTGTTTTTCCTCAGGCTATGAAAAATGAGCAGCACTAGCAGCAATGAGACGACAAAAAACATCCTACTCGACCAAAAAAAAAAAAGCCTATGGTCAGAAATATCGTGTCTTGGGAGGATGAGCCATCTTTCAAGGGCTGGTTAACAAGTAGTGCTAAGGGGCCAATGGTTTACGGTGCAAAGCCCGTCAGATAGATGCGAAAGGTGGAAAATCAGGAATTAAAAAAACACTCCAAAACCAACACACACACACAGAAAATCTGTAAAATATGTCCAGTCTCAGGTGAAAATTGACAAACTTCTGACCGCACCTAGTACTAGTCATGCTGATAAAGTAAAAAATGCTGAGTTACTAATGACTGCATTCATAACAGTACACAATATTCCCTTCAGTACTTCCTTCCATGTATCAAACCTTGTGCTTCAAATGTGCCCTGATCCAGTTATTGCCAAAGACATTGCATGTAGTCGTACAAAATGTACAACTCTTGCCAAAAATGTAATTGGGTAAAAAATGATATGAAGACCTTTGTGCAAAATTGAAAGTTAACTATTTTTCCATTCTAGTGGATGAAGCTTCTGTTGGAAGGAAGCATCTTTGTGTTGTTGTTCGAATAGTAGACAGTGACTTCAAAGTGCATGAAGATTTTTTCCAGTCTTACTGAGTTAAGCAGCGCCACAGCTGACATACTCTTTGATGTTGTTCAGAACTCATTTCAGGAAGGTGGAATAGAATTGCAAAATAATCTATTGGGAATGGCTGGGGATGGAGCAAATGTAATCATGAGTGGTAATAATTCCTTGTCATTCCGTATTAAAGAAAAGGTACATGGGTTATTTATAATGAAATGTATTTGTCATTCATACCATCTTTGTGCTTCAAAGGCAAACCAAAAGTTACCAAGTTTCGTTGAGCAGCTTACTCGTGACATATACAGTTACTTAAGTTGCAGTCCTAAAATAATTCCAACATTACGTGAATTCCAAGAATTTGTTGGAACAGAACCACACAAGATACTCCATCCTGCACAGACTAGGTGGCTGTCATTTCTCCCTATCGTTAAGAGCATCCTAGAGCAATACCAAGCCCTAATTTTGTTTTTCCAGGACGGTTCTCTATCGGAAGGAATTCCAGCTGCTCAATACATTCCAACCACTCTTGGAGATCCCACGTACAAATTTTATCTTCAGTTTTTAAGTGTTTTTTCTCCCATACTTCGAAGATTTGAACAGAGAAATGCAAGTGAAAAACCTAATTTTTTTTTTGTTGTATGACAGAATTGCAGCAGAGTACCGGTGCATTCTCCAGTGTTACATCAAACAAGATTACTTGGCTCGTACATCAGTTGAAGAAACTCAGAACAGAAACCCTTCAAATTGTTTCCTTAAATGAAGTTTATCTAGGAGCCAAAGTGGTTGCAACAATTTCATCAGACCAAACTATAGGCAGTGCCGTAGATCTGCACCAGTTTAGAGTCGAATGTCTTGAATTTTTCATAGGCCTGGAAGGAGCTCATCAGATATATCAAAGATTCCCATTCAAGCATATGAACCATTTAAAGAAATTAGAATGTTTAAATCCAGAAAAAGTTTACAGTAAGTCCATTAATACCATCGCTGATATTTTCCCACACTATTCCCATATTATCTCTGAAAATAAGTACCTTGATGTGGATAATCAATGACCGCTACTGATGCAAACAGTCACTGATTTTGAACCGAATGTTACTGCCGAGGATTTCTGGGAAAAAATTAATAAAATTAAAAGGGTTGATGAAAGTCTTGTTTTTAAAATCTGACGTCATTTGTTAAAAAGTTTCTGGCTTTACCACACATGAGCGCTACTGTTGAGAGAGTCTTCTTAGCTTGCAAACTAATACTGTCGGATCGCAGAAACAAGCTTCATGCAAAGAGGGATATCAAATTATATTATCATGAATTTAAAATTAGGAAAGAGCACAATGCCCTTTTTAATAAATCCATGTACGACTTCAAAGGCGACAAAGATAAGGGGCATAGCAGCAATGAAGACTAATAGTGTGGGTAACTTGAAGAGAAAGAAAAATTAACTGTCTGGGAGTGCAAATTATACCTTACAATATTTTTTAGTTTCATACATGTGCTTTCATAAATAATGTGTACAAACTCTTGTTTCCAGGAATTTTGAATAAATTATCATAGTACTAAGTTTTTTCAGTGTTATATAGGCAAAAATCATACCTGAAACGGACTGTAAAAATAAGCAATAAGGTGAGTTGAATTGGTTTTTGTAAAAATTATTAGTGATAAATTGTTTTTATATGCTATGTTCCATTTTACAAAGTACGAATTCCCCGGAAAGCTGTTCTCATTTTGCTTATTTGTACTTTTCATAATCTAGGGATTTTTTTTTCTCAATCTGGGGGAAAACGTGTGTCACATCTAGGGATTTTTCATCTCCCTGGGTTGCCAACACTGCACTGTCTTTTGTTTTGGAAAGTCTTGTTTGTCACCACTGAGTAACAGTATCTTCCATATTATGACATAGCGTGAGATTATTTGGCCTACCGCTTTTGTGTTTGGTTTAAGAGAATACTTACACTTTGTCACAAATATAGCAATGTGCCCGCATGCAAAATAAATACGACAAAAATTATACATGAGTGAACAGTAAAACATGGTATTTGAAAAACAAGGAACTTAACCAATACTTATACATAGATACAACCATCTTACATGCTAATGGAATGGTTTTTGTAAATGTATTTTATCCAACAAGGTACATACAATACACACAAGATCTGCAGATATGGAAGGGGAAATAAAGGCAGAGTACTCCCAACCTAACTTTATAATTAACACACTGGTCACATTTGTGACTGATCTCCGTTACAGAAATTAACAATAAAGGACGCAAGTCCAATATTACAGATACTCTGCGTACAAGGCATGGTAAGAATGTGCTAAAAATTGCTCAGAACACGCCAGTAGGCATTAAATATAAGATTATTGACCATAGGCCTAAGCAAAATGCTTGATACAATGATGGCAGTAAAATATACAAGTGAGATACTCCCATATGGAAGGAGATATAAGGAATACTATCTAACTCAGTAAGAGTGATTGTGCATGGCACCAATAATAAAAATATTAAAATCTTAAGCGTAAAAGTACAGTAATAACTTGTGTGTTTTGCTGCTGTCTTTTTTTTCTTAACTGAAGTGCTTATAAAAGAGTAAGCCTCATTGGCAAATACCATGATTAATAGCCGTAGAACTTTACTATAAGGTTAAACAATGTCTGTCGTAGCAACGGAACATCTGAGCCACAATTACACAGTTGAGTAAGCAAAAACAACAGCCATGTAGGCGTAAGTGCCAAGCACTATAACAAAACTGTAGGATGCCTAGGATAACGATATTTCATAGTTAAGGTCACCAAAATCACTATAACCTTATTGGCAGTGCCTCGAAAGGAGGGAAATATTAGATTCTTGTAGGACAGTGAAATGCCTTAAGTAGAGCTGTAATACTAGAATAAGGTAAAATTGTATTCACTAGTCAGGTAAGGCATTGAGCTTTTCACTAACAGTATAGTATAGTTGACTGTAACATATATCTATTCGTTGAAATGACAAGTTCTTGACAATATATACTGCCATACGGCACATATGTTGACTAATAACAGATACCAATGGAAGGGACTTGCAGGACCAAGCAAAACACTGTTAATACAATACTGATACTCCTCGGAAGGAAGTAAATGTAGTTAAAACTCAATCCTCAAATTAGAAGGGACACTTAATATAATTACTGTACATGAAATAAGCACTATTTTAAAGCAGGAATAATCTATCAAAATCTGGAACTTCGTTAAGAGGGCACATAAAACTGAAATAACATTGCAAATGTTGCCTGAAACATGATATGCCCTAGGCATATAATTAAAATACATATATCCTTAAAATAACTGGGACCACTGAGGGCAAAGTATTTAGTAGTAGAGTTCTGCAATGAGGCCTCTAATATCACATCACAATTAATATCATTAAACAGACTCATGTCTAGCTTGTGATACTTGAATTCTATTTGTCGTACCAATACACAGAGGGCAGGAACCTGTTTTTTCATTCTCACCTGAATACACACCAAGTACTCTGGAATTGAAGTAATAGTGACGAGCGTGTTGAATGCCCCAGAGGCTTATATACATACATAGAACAGCGCTGTGTGCAAAAATATACATAAAAGGTTCTATACTGGGAAAACCTTAGGCCTAAGCGGGAACACTGACATAGTATACATAACAAAATAACTCGACACTGGGTGTATAAAGCAAACGTTGTGTATAACAGAATACAAAAGGGCTACGTGGGCCAAGCTCAATTATACTAATTCACATAATGGGCAGCGTAACAAGTGAAAAGGGGTATACTGAGAATACAATGCACAATATATTTCCCAAGGGGAGGAGAATACAAAATAATATGACTGAATAAATGTTGGCCTTACAAGTAACAGTACATACAAGGGAGGCATGAGTGATATTCGAAACTAAAATGTATGATGCAATAAAGTTCCGTTAGACTACAAATACACAGTAAGATAATGAACTTGTTGGGAGGCGTGATCAAATGCAAACAAGTTGATTGTAATGTAAAAAAAATCTAATGGGGGCGGTATGAAGGTGGATATGTACGGCCTTAATAGACAACTAAAATACGAACGAAGCAAGTGAAGAGAACTCTGAGGTTACTTACTTAAGGGGTGTGACATGTGGTACACACACTGCGGCGTGTGGAGGCGTGTGACGAGGGTGGATATTTTAATGAGCTTTACGTAAAAAGTTGTCGCCAAGCACAACAGGAAAAACATGACCGCAAGGGTGAAATAGTCAAAGCGAAGAGGGTCGACAAGGGAGAATAATTTCAGGGATGTGAAGGAACCACTTGTGGTGGTGGGGACAAGGTCTTCAACAATAGGGAAGGCAGTGTGGTTGATGTGCGAGTCTGTATTTAGGGCATCGGAAATGTTGAAGAAATGAATCCCCTCTGACAGGGACAGCTGGGGGAGATCAAAAGACAGCTCCGAGAGCCAATGTACGGGTATGGCGGTCTGATGTAATAGAATGACAGGGACCCACACATCACAAAGATGGGTTGCATGAATAACGACGTTGGAGGATGTGGTGACCTTGTAGCCACACGGAACGTGGAGTTCAACAGCTCCGACGGGGTGTGTAGGAAGAGCAGTGTTGAGAGAGGTGTTTAAACAAGTAACTACGGTGTTGGGAGGATGTGGTGACCTTGTAGCCACACAGAACGTGGAGTTCAACAGCTCCGACGAGGTGTGTAGGAAGAGCAGTGTTGAGAGAGGTGTTTAAACACGTAACTACGGTGTTGGGAGGATGTGGTGACCTTGTAGCCACACGGAACGTGGAGTTCAACAGCTCCGACGGGATGTGTAGGAAGAGCAGTGTTGAGAGAGGTGTTTAAACAAGTAACTACGGTGTTGGGAGGATGTGGTGACCTTGCAGCCACACGGAACGTGGAGTTCAACAGCTCCGACGGGATGTGTAGGAAGAGCAGTGTTGAGAGAGGTGTTTAAACAAGTAACTACGGTGTTGGGAGGATGTGGTGACCTTGTAGCCACACGGAACGTGGAGTTCAACAGCTCCGACGGGGTGTGTAGGAAGAGCAGTGTTGAGAGGTGTTTTAAACAAGTAACTACGGTGTTGGGAGGATGTGGTGACCTTGTAGCCACACGGAACGTGGAGTTCAACAGCTCCGACGGGGTGTGTAGGAAGAGCAGTGTTGAGAGAGGTGTTTAAACAAGTAACTACGGTGTTGGGAGGAGGATTAGTAAGTACGAACTGGTGAGGGTAAATATTCGTGATTGTGAATGGGATGGAGGGGGTGCAGTTGTATGTACATAAATTAAACAAAGAGGTGACAGTTAGAAATATCGCGGATTTGATGGATTTGGCATTGTCGCCGGTAAGCGATTCAGGCTGGATGAATAGAACATTCTGGTAGGGATGGGTGGAGAGCTAAATAGTTTTTACATCGCCTGTGGTGAGGTCAATTGTGATGACGGGTGAGGGTGTATGGATTGTACATGAATGATTGTGGAACAGGTATGGAATGGATTTCAATTGGTATACACGCCATTGGGAATGAACATTGATTAGGGGCACTTGCAATTTGATGACCAATTGGTCTGAAAATTAACATTCTGCGAGCTCAAGTGAATAATACTTACGTATTTCGCTGGGGGTGATACTAAGGGTGAGATTCAATTTACGTAACTGTTCCAGCAGGGCCACGAGGTCATGTGTGAGTTGAGTGATGTTTACCGCCCCCAACGGCAGTTTGTGCAACCAACAGGAATGAATTAATGTCTCAATAGAATGTTATATGAACAGATTGTTAATCAATTGCAACACACTCATGATGAGTAAATAAACCTGTGTTTCCAAGGAACGTGCAGCAGTGAACGCCGTTGTTTAAGAGTTAAGAACATCAGTAATCCCATTAATTACCTTAGCGAGTGAATTTAATTTTGCTTCTACCTTATAGGTGATATCCTTAATAATGTTAAATGAGACATTGAGGGCTTTGTGTGTACTGAGAACGTTTGCGACAAGTTCGAGGAAAGACAGGTAGAGGCTGGCGTCGTTTTGCAGGAGAGCTTTGAGGTATGTATTGGTGAGAAAATTACAACAACAGCTCCCAACATCACCAATAATCTGGATACCGCGCTTGGCGTAGAAAGGGGTACTGATTTCTGTATGGTATTCTCGGATTACACTTGTCTCAATAACCTGTATGTAGTTATAGAGGATCTTGGCATTCGAACAAGTTGTGGTGTTTCTCGTCGCACAGGCGACGTGGAGAAATTGATCTAGTGCTTCGGGTGAAAAGGGAAATTGCAACTGAATTTTATAAACTAGCGGCAGGCTAGTTTCATAGAGCACGTCTGCTTACATAATACACACCGGCGTGTGTCCTGCAGGCCGGCTGCGTGACGCTCCCAGCTGTGAAGACAGAACAAAAACAAAGCAACAAGGTCACTGCCGCCAGGTAGGCAGGGATATCGCCCCACCCCCACCAACTGGCACAGCATTGGCGGCGTGTTGCCCTGGCAACGGCCGGTTCTGGCGCGGCATGGCCATACCCACAGCCAATGCAGCCAACCTTGACGGACGTCAGCGCAGGCAGAAGTGTAGCAAGGGCCGTGACGTGGAGTGATACCCTTGGAGCACGGCTATCGGCAGTGGGCGAGAGACAGGAAGAGAGCTACAGACGAGAAGACCGGAGCGGTGTGAGCACTGCAGGCTGTGGGTTGTACTGGCCGCAGCAAACACATGCTGACTAGGAGATGCGTCAGCACAGCATCTTTGCAAACCCTCTTAGTACGCTGGAAGTGAAGCAGACACACCTGGTGTTTTTAGCAGCGTGCAGAGGAAGAAATAAAGTACACTGTAACACATTTTCAAATACATATGAGACATAGAAAAAGCAAGTTACAACACAATTATATATGTAGCACTTTAACGAGTATAGGCAAGCTTTGTGTATCTGGTTGATACGGAGTTATACTTAGGAACACCACACTTATTGACTTGAATGCGGATAGCAGACTCCCCTATCGGCTACACAATAAGGTCTGCGGTAGCGGTGGGTGAGGGCCTTGTTTCTACTGCGGTTACGCACGCACACATAGTCGTTAACCTTTAATGTGTTCTTCCTGTTAGTTTTGTCAAAAGAAGATTTTTGAAGGCTCTGAGCTTGAATTAAATTTTGTTTAGCCTCTTGGCGTACTGCGAGGAGTTTCTCACACCAATTATAACCGTGTTAAAAAAATTTGGTAGCAACGAATTGAGCAGGGAGGGCAGCTTCCACACCGTGGAGGAGATAAAAAGGCGTAAATTTCGTTGAGCTATTAATACTGGTGTTTATGTTGAACTGGGTAAACGGGACGTAAAGATCCCAATTTACTTGGTCAGCACTCGCACAAGCAGTAAGTTGTTCTCCGATGGCACGGTTATTTTGTTCTACTAAACCATTACAACGGGGGTTGTAAGCGGTGGTTGTGAGCATTTTGATACCTAATGACTTGAGGAGATTGCTAATAAGCTCGTTCCGGAAACTAGTTTCCCTATCCGTAAGAATTTGCTCGGGGCAGCCGAATTGTAATACCACTTCCTTAGTAAAATCAGCACACGTGGCTGCATCGATAGCCTGAACAGGTTTGGCAACGACGTAACAAGTGGCATATTCTGTCATTACTAAAATATATATGTTATTAAGGGCCTTTAGCATCAGAGCCCAAGTTTTGAGGACGGGTACTTTTGTTGTCAGAGGTGTTCTTACCCCCTCGTGGGGAAGTTTTTGACGGATAGCGTGGCTGTTGGGCGGTGTTGTATGGGCGTGGCTGTGTTGGGAATGAATTACCCCTTTGTAGTAGTGTGGTGTGGTATTTGTTGGGGAATGAAAGTGGGTGGTATTGGGCATGACTGAGTAATAGTTATATGAGTAACGTGGTTGCTGACGAAAGTCTCTATACCCCATGTTGTGAGGAGTATTGGCACAGGAAGTAGAGGAGTTGAGGTGGGCTGGGTAATAGGACTGTCTGGGATAGTATGACGAATACTGACCACGTTGTTGGGGTTGGTATGGATGCCTATTATGTTGAGGGTTGGTTTGAGGTTCAACTTTGCATAGGGAGAGCTGCACGATTTCCTGCTTGACTTTGCTAGTTTCGGCTTTGAGCCGTGCAGAATCTGGAGGAGGACTGGTGTGTCTGAGCCTCTGCTGGTATGGAAAATGCCAATTTCAATGTGTTGTAAGTTCTCAAGCAAGTTTTCTAATGTGTAATTCTTTAACCCAACTAACTTGTCCGCGATGGATGGCACGAGACTCTTCCAAATTACATTTATAAAGTCATTGTCGATCATGGTAGGGTTGTACTTAGTCCGGTCATTTTTAAAGGTTTCAAGGTGATGCATGGTGTCCTTGTCAACCGTCTGCTTCTTGTTGTAGATGAAGTGCTTAAATCGTTCAGTGTCCATGGGGCTTGTGAATACCTTAGTCAAACCTGTTTGTATCTGTTGCCAAGTGATGGGTTGCACCTGATTAAGTGTCAAATTTTCTAAGGTATGCCTGGCAGTGCCAGCGAGGGAGAATTTGATATGTTTACACTTGTCAATATCTGTCCATCCGTTAAGTTCAGCTACTTCCTCAAAGGCTTAGAATTCATCAATATTTTCACTGTGTTTTCCTGAAAATGATGGGGGTTTTTCTGTCTGCGTGAAAGTTATGATAATGGGGGGGGGGGGGGGGGGGGGTTGTTTGCCATATTGTGGTGTGGTGTGTGTTGTTGAACGTTAATGTAAGTGTGGCTGGCGGGTGGGAGTTGGATTTCACGTGAAGGAAGGGGTGAATTGCCAATTTCCTCGTACAGAGGAAATCCAAAGAAATCGGCGAGGGGTGTAGGAGATTGTAACGGTGTGTAAGGAAGGGATTGTGTGGGATTGGTGTGTCAGGGGGGTATTCATGTTCTGTGCTAGGAAATGATGTATCTAACGTGGCATTTTGGATATAGCTGGTGGTAGGTGTAACTGTAGTGTTGTGTTCCGTGTGTTGTCTGTCATGTTCGTCTAACGAACGCTCAAAGTCTTTTGTGTAAGTTAAAACTGTTCTAATGAACTGAGAGAGTTTGGACTGTTTGGCCTGGCTACACGTTTCCATGTACCGGTGAACGTGGGTGTGTGAAGTGGTGTCTGGTGTAAATGGTGTCACGCATTTTGTGTAAACTTAAGGTAAAACAAACTATAGAAAAGAGGCAGAGACCACACTCAGATAGTACACAACAAAAATAAGAGTGGTTGAAACAGATATTTTAACAGTAAGTTCAGCATGCATGAAAAGCAATACACATATTCTTACTACAATAATGAAGCATTCTAAAAGGAAAGTGGATGGGCGGGCGGAAAACAGTAACGTGGCAAGGTTGCTACACAAGTGCTGCATTCGATACGGGGTAACTGACCGAGGAAAATGTTTGCTTACTGCGTGGAATGAAGCAGCTGCTAGCGATGGTGGACGGGGATGTCTGTAAGAGACGGGGGACGGAGACTTTCTCATGCAAGTACTCACATTTGCATCTACAATAATGTCACATATAATATTAAATTTTTTTTAATCAACTCGTTTGGCGTGCAGAGAAGGGAAATCCGGCGCTTCCACCAGTGAAACCCTCTCCCTTCCTCCTGTTCGTAGAATGCACTTTCTAGTTCTGTCACAGCTACTAAACTTCACCTTAAGCGGAGGTACGGGGGTGCTAGGGGGTTTGACTCACTGGTAGCTAAATAAATAAGAGATTATAAAAATATATATTTAATGGAACAACAATTACTTGATTCACAAATGTACAACAATTATTATATCTCACAAGACGTATTGCCTACTTAACACTGGAGAATAAGTTGACATTATAACACTGAACTACAATATGGTTGAACACTTACAATTATGACGCAGCTAATCCCTGTCCTTGCCAGATATAATTACTACAATGGGGAGCGGGGACGATACTCGATACCAGCATTGGTCCCAACCACAATGCAAATTATGCTCACCCTTAACTTCTGGACGGTTGGCCTTGGAACCCCTCTGACCAGTAGTAGGTTGGTGCCTCTTCAGCCTCAATTACACACTCAATACAAGTCGTCATCTCGACGCCATCTGGGGGGAGGCGCCAGCCTGCAAGTCTCATATATAGCCAGGCGAAGTGGGACATGTTTATAAAACAAACATGCTCGGCCACAATCTATAGTCCGCCCGACCTTAGGTGGTGTAGTGCCGCCATATAATACTACATTGCGCAGACGTGCTAATAGAGGGGATTCATGTCTCTCCATCAATATAGGCAGGTCATGTTAAAGTGAGCACTTTTGAAGCCCTAGTTACTTTCTTCTTTCAACCAATTTATATCCTTCCACTACTTGTTAATGTAGACCCTGCCATGTGAGTAATAAACACAGCATATACATTTACCATACCCAAAAGTAAAAGTCCGAGGTCACAATAGATGTATGTATTGGTTATTATGTCTGATGAAACAGTTTCAAAAAGTGTTCACTTTACCATGAATGGCCTATAGCTACACAACACTAAACAAGACAACAAACTCGCAAAAGGCGAGAGTACTCTGTTTTCGACATTTTTTTTACTATAGTGGAGGGATTCTTAATCACTGTCACTAACTGAACTCTAACCCACTGCTAGATATTTTTAAGAGTACTCGCAGTATGATGTTACAGTTCGACACAACTACATAAGTTTCGCATCGCTCTACAACTACGGTAATTAACGAAGTAAGGTGCCACAAGTAACCGAGCACGTCCATTACGAATCGCGAAGCATCTTGGAAACCCCGCAAGCTGGTGAACATTTCTGTGATAAAGAGAATTTCCCTTATCAAAACCAAGAAAGGCAACTGCGATGTATGTGTGATACATCACACCCCAATTATAGTGCTGTATTCATGCATTACTAAAAACATAATGTCTTAAACCGGAAGAACATTATTGTAGCTTTTAAAAATAATGTGGGCAATCCAAGTATTCAAAATAAAAATCGGTAGAAAATCTGCAAAACATAGTGACAAAACTACTTCAACAAGCTATTTTCTGCTTCCATTATAATTCACCTATATCTCGAAAAATCATAAATATGAGAAATCACACAAACTTTGAATACGAAAAATCGAAAACTCAATAACCTTAACGAACACAGGCCATCACAAATTGAATATAAACGTGCCGAACAAAAGGCGTCAATCCTTCCAGTTCCTAAACATGTTCTTGAAATGTTTTTTCAGAAGTTAACACAAAAGTCAACAAAACCACGTTGTCATATACTTTATTTATCAATGCACAGTACACGTAACATAGGAAAGGTCGATTAAAGTTCGATTAGTCAGATAGTCGATTAATTCAAAATTATATAATGTTTAAATATATGATATCGATTAATTTCTATCTTAAGTTACATTATACATAAACTTTACAAACAACAGTTTTAAATTTTGGAAAAATTTTCTAACATTGCTGTAACAAGAAACGTTTGCAGGATTTTCAATAAAACCCCTGTCACACTGTAAAATGATCGCGTTCAACAATATATTTGACAGTAACATTTGAAAGCAAAGAATTGCGAAAGGTATGGTAACATGTGCGGGAGTTTTATAGGTGCCAGCGGTAGGGCGGGCAATGGCTACGAACACTTATCCACTCGGCACTGGATGACTGACAGGTTTCACAGGGACCCCATCCGCAAGTGACTTGTGGTTGTCAGCACCCTCCGCCTTGCAGTGAACTTCCGTATTTTGGACTCGATTGTCATCTGTTCCCTTACTCGTGGTGCGACACGAAGTGTTAAGAGTGATGGCACAATACGTGTCTGTTTGAGATGATTGTGTATGTTCTTTCAAACTGTATTTCTGTTGGCACTGCTGTGTATGGGTTTGTGGTCCCGTAAGCAAATCTTCGGAAATGTGGCTTGTCACGAATGCTCGTTACAATGGTCACAAATAAAGTGTAATCTGGTTGTGGTGGTTGTTTGTGTGTTGCTCATGCACTCCTGTACGTGTGTGCTAGACACCGTGAACAATCGTGAGGTACTGTCCAGGATTCTGTGCACAGTAATTTCACGCACAAATGTAATTGGTAAAAATTTCGAATTTCATTTAAGGTTGTAACATCCAAATGTCCTGTTCCTGGTTCCTCCTCCTGGTTGTTCGCGGCATGGATGATGGTTGTGCTGGACTTAAGATCAGACTTGCAAGAAAAGGTTCCCATTTCATATTTGTCTACCATGTTCATTGGGTTTTGTGGCAGCAAACACAGCGGTGTCGGGGCACCATCTTGCATCTGGACAGCCATGGTGGTTTATCAACAGAACCACATGTTCGCGGGCACAGAAGCGGAAGTGCAGATGCGGAAGTACGGATGCAGATGGTGGCGCGGTGCGCCAGCACTGCTGTCCTGCACGGCACAGCGCAGAGGTCAACGTACAGCAGATGGACAACTGACTGCCAGTATGCAGTGAGCGGGATGCACAAGAGGGAGGTGTCTTCATCTCTCTTCCCCTCATTTGTTCCTCCTCCTCCTTCTTCTCGCCCGGCGCCAGGCGAGTGGCGATGTCAAGCGGTGGAGGGGTAGCACAGGCACGTTCCCCTGGTCCTTTGTGCCAGTTGCTGGGCGATGGGTGTCGTGCCAGTGATGTAATGCCTGCTGCCTCAAGATGGCAGCTTTCACTGCTTCTTCTCGCCCTTTCCGAGACAATGGCAATTGTTCTGGCGCATTTTATCCTGCCAATCACATGCATCCTTCCTGGCATCGTCTGGGCATCTGGAAGGCGTGTCGATGCTGCCATGTGCTGTACGGGTTGCCTTGTGGACAATGCAGCTATCTCATTGTGGGTAAAGTCAGGAAAAATGCAGGAAAATTGCTATAAAAATCAGAAAAAAAATGTTGTCTCAAAAAAGAAAAATTGTTCAGTTTTTAAGATGAAGGATTTGCCACCAAGTTGGGTGACATTTTAACGGTCATTGGTTGGTCGAAAAGTATAGAGGTTAGGTTTTGAAGAGCGCTAGACATTGCCGGAAAGACAATGTCATAAAGTCGGAAAGCTAACTCGTTCCTCAGGGTCGTTCGATTGACGACCATGGAAAAATCCTTCAGTGGTGGTGTTGACTCCTCTAATAATAATGATGATGAAAGTAGAATGTTTCCCTTATTTGTGGTGCTGTGCATGTTCCCCACATACTCATACAAAAACACTGTTACTTGCAATATAAACTTCTGAACATTCAAACATAGATTACACACATTTGCAGATTGAAGGAAATTTGGCAGGAGCCTTGCAGCGAACCGAAAGTAAAGAATGCATGGAGTTTACGTCACTGCTGAGATTTATTCTGTCCTTCTAATTCCACCTCCATAGGAGAATGCTTACAAGATTCCGGTAAGTTAACTGAAGCTATTGAAAATTATATGATTAGTCCAACATGGTGTTGGCCACCCAAGTACGCAAAAAACCATGAGCCCCACGTGACGCATCACACCCTTCGCAAAGACGAAAAACTACTTACTCTCCCACACTACATGCCAGCCAGCTTTGCAGGCTGGAACCACATGTGTAATACTTTCTTGCAAACAACACTTACCTGCCAGGCACGTCCGCCCCATGCCAGCTGTTACACATTGCTTAAAACCAACCCCTGTAATTTAGATTCAGTAAAACATGACAATGCAAAAAGATGAACGATGTGGGGATGAAAACACTTGAGTGAAAATAACAAAAACATTGCAAACATACTCTGGAAAAATCTTAGGGCTTTGAGGCCACTGTAACAGGCGTATTTATTAAGACTAAATGTATTCCATTGCATATTATCACTCTTGACCTTTGGTGTAGAAAATAACCAAATATGCAGGGTCTACTTTTGTATTACTGCACCCAGGGTGCACCTGGTCGCTGCTTCCTTTTCATTGCACTTGCATCCTCCATCACACTCCCCTGCACCTGTGCTCATAGAGCGTGCACTCACACTGCATTGCAGGCCTGGTGCGTTGGGTAAATGGTCTAAAGGGGGAAGGCGTGAGTGTGCGTGCATAACCAGGTAACCTATTATAGCCTATATCCTCAATAGTCAAGCCTAAGATAACGAATAGTAATGAGGAGCATAGTTTTAATATGAGATGTTCAACACATGTGTTTAAACTTGGCGCCACTACAGAGCACCATGTCTTCAGTTCTCCTGGTGGCCGTGACATGAACCAGCGCCATAGGCTGTTCTCCCCGTCTACGCGACCAACACTCATCGGCCATGTGAGTTGTCGCAGAGAGAACTGATGCACTCAGTGCAGCATCCCCAGTGTATACACCAAGGGCACCAATGCAATGATAGTATGCAATGTGTAAAAAGCAGAGCAATTAAAGTGTTTAATATCGTGAAAGGCATTGGATGCACAAATTGCATTTTAGTGCAATAAGCCAAATGCTCAGAGTGATTTTAAGGGTTATGTGTATAATTTACGTGTCTGTTCCAGATGTAAATAAATGTGTTTTATGTATATTGTGTCTCAGTTAGACATGTGTTTATTTTTTAAAAGGGTAATAATATGAGTTGTTTGTTTTTATTGTGCATTATTATCATTCAGACGTCTTATGGTAAGTCACTATCATTCATAAAAATTCATGGTGCAGATTATGTTTATCTTTATAGTGTCTTGTGTGTGTAATTTTAAGACTGTTTTAATGTTATGTAGTGCAAATATGTTTGACGTGCGCAGGGCACACATTGGTTTCAAGCTACAGAGATAGCGCTTTACACTCGTAGCAGTGATGCAGTGTATAATAAATTATGGTGTAATTTTTCAGTCTGAATATGACAAGCGCCTATCGCTAATTAATAAATAAGTCTTATATGTATAAGAGCGGAAGTAGTTGGGCAGTACTATGCCAGTGGCAGGACAGTATTGTGAGGTTAGGTTGTTGTAATCTCCGGCAACATAACGTAAACATTGACCATGTGAGTTTTCTAACCCTACGTTTAATCTAAGTATATAAAAGCAGCAAGTATGAGAACTTTGATTATAGACACTGAAAATACAATTTAAATTAGTGAAGTGTGATATAAAACACCAAACAGGGCAATTTATTTTGCCCGCAATCAAAAGCAGAAACTGTGTGTTGTGAACACAGTAAGGACATAATATTTCCGTTAAGCCACCACTTAGTGGCGTAACAAATATTTATTTTATTTTAATATTATAGCTTTTAAGGGTGAAATTAAAGTGTTCTTGTATTATGTTTTGACATTTGAGATCATTATAGTACATCATTCATTAAAATTATGTATTAAAATAAAATATAAAAGTTTTTCAAAGTTGTGCGGGACGAGCTCGCCAATGAGGAGGCAGCCCGCCAGACGCCAACGAGTAGTGTGGTAACATTGGTGCTGTATGGACGCACGTCATCACGTCCTCCCTGGACCTTTATCGATTTTTATATAATTGTTACATATGTGGGAATAATCAACTTCACAGATGCAAACCACGTCATGTATATTTCACTCCTCCATTACACACACACATAAAAACAACAAAACTCGCACAACTGCCAACTTCCACATACTAAATTCCTAAATAAATACATGAGAGACCTCCCCACTAGTTGGAACCAACATCGTGCAGCCCCATGAATAACAATTGTCAAAACCAAAAGGCAATACTAAATGGAAAACAGTAGCCATCAACTCCATGTCTTGACAACAAGCATTAGTTAGAGAATTCACCTTTAATATCACAAATGCCAACAGTGAAATAACAATTTCTAGTTATGTCACAATGTGAACAATGTTTTGAACAAAATCCTTGTACTTCCTTTTGAACACTGTTCGGTGTCGCTGCGATCGCCTTGGCTCTACTGTCGTCTGAAGATACTCTGTGTGCCCTGTAACTGGGCTGCTCTTGGCCTGACTCTGGGCAGCTGGAGACTGGGTAAAAGACACCTCACTTGTGGGTTATAGGTTGTAACGGAAGGGACTCCCCTGACTGATGTGCCTTAGGATGGCCTCCTACTGTACCTGGTGAATTTAATCCACCTTGCCCTGTTGTGAAGTCATAGTATGGACCCTCTTTATTATCTTCACCCATCACATTAGGTACTGGTGGCTTCTTCCCTCCTGCCTGCTGTGGTACAGGGTATAACAAGTTTCCCTTCAGAATTTGCATCCATGTATGCTGTCCACTTTCCTCCATAGTCTTCCCACTCGTCTCGCTCCGCTTATGTAGTTGGTCGGCATGTCGCAGGGATACCACACCACCCTTCAATATCACTTTGTAGCACATATTCCCATCTTGGTTCACAACCACAGCTGGTTTCCAAACATCCTTTGAGTGTTTTCGTTCTCAAACAGGTTAGTCTGGTTGAAAAATTCTGAGATTTTCGACATGCTTGGGCATACAAGGCTGATGGTCTGGATGCATGTTGTCAAAAACAGTCCGAAGTCGCCTGTTTAAAAGCAATTCTGCCGGTGACTTCCCTGTAGTGAGCTTGTGCGTGTTCCTATACATTAACAAATATCTTGGTAATTCAACCTCAATGTGCATACCATTCATTCTTCGTAATGTATTTTTAGCTGTCTGCACTCCCTGTTCTACTATACCATTGCTGGCTGGGTGGTAAGGTGGCATCAAAACATGCTGAATCCCATTGTTCTTCAGGAATGACTGGAATTCTTCTGAGGTTAAGCTGGTGCCATTATCGGATATGACACACTCTGGCTGCCCATGCGTAACAAACAGGTTCCTCAAGGCCCTTATCGCAGCAGCTGTTGTCAATGATCCCATAGGTATTATTTCTAACCATTTAGTGTGTGCATCAACGACAATAAAATAATGTTTTTCCATTGTGTGGCCCCAAAAAATCTATGTGTAATTTCTGCCATTTATCCCTTGGTTTGGACCAAAATGAGTGTAGAGTACATGGTGCATGTGCCTTGTCTCCTGGCACAACTGGCAGGAACCTACTACTAGCTCAATATCAGCATCCAACCCAGGCCACCAGAAGTAGCACCTGGCTAGTTCCTTCATGGGCACCACTCCAGGATGATGAAGGTGTAACTCGTCAAGTATGGCACTTCGAAATTCCATGGGAACCACCACTCTGTTCATCCGTAATAAACAATCTCTTGACAGGGATAATTCATTGAAACAAGATTTGAATTTCCCCAACTCTGGCCACAACTTACAGTCATCCAAAAATTTACCCTGCCATTTTCAAGCCAAGTCTTAACTTTGCATAGTTCAGCATCTCTTTCTATTGCGAAGGCAATATCAGCAGCCTTATATGGGACATCTTCTACTTCTTAAAAAAAAAAAAATTGTTGGATTTGGTGGTTCTTTTACTGTGTCAGATGTGGACAATCTGCTGAGTATATCTGCATTAGCTAATTGACTACCAGGTCTGTACTTCAAATAGTATGTGTATGAAGAAAGAAATAACTGCCATCTTAACATTTGGGGTGATAACAAACTGGGCATCGGCTTACTTTGGTCAAAAATTCTTAACAGGGGCTTATGATCTGAAAATATGGTGAAACTCCGCACTAATAAATACTTCTGAAATTTTCTGACTCCATATACCACATCCAAACCCTCTTTATAGAATTGTGCATAATTCCGTTCAGCTGATGAAAGAGTCCTTGATGCGAAAGCAATAGGTGATTTTTGACCACTCTTCTCCTTAACTGCTAACACAGCACCCAATACTTACAGACTTTCATCACATGTTAACACAAGGGGTTTCTCTTCACTGTAATGAGTCAACAATGAATCTGACTGTAATAACTGCTTACATTCATTAAAAGCTCTTTTCTCCTTAGGCCCGAAATGCCATTGTACACCACCCTTAAGTAACTTATGCAATGGTTCCGCAACATTAGCCTTGATCTTGAGGAAATACTTGTAGAAGTTCAGAAGTCCTAAAAAAGCTCTTAAGTCAGTTTTATTCTGGGGTTCTGGGGCATCATTACTGGCACGCACCTTTTCGCCATCTGGTAGTAAACCATTTTTATTCACTATAAACCCAAGAAACTTGACTTCAGAAACTGCAAATTTACATTTCTCCTTGTTCAACGTCATTCTGATAACTGCATTCTACCTAACACAATCTTCAATCTTTCATTATGCTCCTGATGGCTTGACCCAGTAATCACTATATCGTCAAAGAACACTGCAACCCCTTGGAGGCCTGATAATAATTGTTCCATAAAATTCTGTAATATTCCAGGGGCAGTAGACAGGCTTTGAGGTAATATTTAGGACTCGCATTAATCTTCGTGAAGTACTCAATGTTAATATCTCCGAGGTAGCATCACCTACTGGCAGCTGGAAATAGGCCTGTTTCCCATCAATCTGCAAAAAAAACTCCACCCCCACTTAGAATTACTAAAAGGTCCTTGATAGTCGAAAGAGGATATGCATTCTGTTTAACACAAGCATTAACAGTGTTACTGTAATCAGCACAGATTCGTATGCTACCATTATTTTTTAATACTGGCTCTACACGTGTTGCCCAGTTTGGAGAAATTAGTAGGTTTCAAAATTTCCTCCTTGACCAATTTGTCCAAGGCTTCCATTACAAGGGAGCATTACGGAATTGCTACAGGTAGTGCTTTCAGGAATTTTGGTTCAGTGCCCTCCTTTAATATTATGTGTACTGGTGGTAGCTTAAGGAACTGCAATCCAGCTTCATTTGACAGAGGTTTATACTCCTGGAAAATAGCATCACTCTCTTCATGTACAACATTTATTCCTTGTACTGAAATCCCCAAATCATCATACCAATTTCTACCAAGCAAAATTCAGCCTGCCGAATTAGCAACCACTATGTCCTTAACACAATGCTTCCCTTTGTACCCTAATGTTACTAAGGCATGTCCATGCTCATGCACACGTTTGCCACCCCACAAGGCAAAATTAACAACACATGGGGTCAACTTAGACTGGTCGTTAACATTAGGCCAAAGTCTCTCAAACACCTTATGGTCGACTATGGTCAATGCTGCTCCTGAGTCTACTTCGAATTCATGAGACTTTCCATTCTGTTGAATGTGTACTCTATATGGCTTTGTTTGTCTCGCTGTGTTAACACCGTATAACCCTTTGTAGTGTTCCTCTACATTAACTTTGCTTCCAGGACGTGCCAAGCTCTCATCTGTGCAGTATACTTCAGAATCGCCTGCCTTTCCTCCATTTGCACTCCTGCATAATCTTTTTAGATGCCCCAACTTGTGACATTTCGAACAAATGATATTTATATATAGACAGCCAGGTGCTTTGTGCCCAACTACACCACAACCGAAACATGTAATATCTGTATTTTCAAGGGCATTCGCCTTACTTTTATTCTCCTTCTTACAATTGACATAATCGCAACTTTGAGCACACACATTATTACAGCCACAAATTTGCTTAGTTTCATTTTGCGCAGCTATAATTGTTTCTACATTATTATTTGCGGCCTCAAACGACAATTTAACCGCCTTATCAAGTGCCAATTCCAGTTCTGCTAACAACTGGTGCTGAAGTCTCTCATATTTTACACCACATACAAACCGAATAAGCAACTGTTTCTCAAAATCTAGGAAATTGCTGCCTTTTGACAAACGTTTCAGTTCGGTTGTTGTTTGCGATTGGTGAATACAAAACATGCAGCAATTTCATTTTTCTTATGGTCAAAATGTAAATATAATGCCATAATTAACTCTTCATATGTACAGTTAGTCAACTCCTTTGGCGTAATCAGACAGTAGCATCCGGTATTACAGAGTATATGTGCACGTGCTCACCCAGTTTTCTGCCAAATATTTTTTTCGTGAAATTTTATATAATTTCTGGATATTTTGTGACCCTAGCACAGTTATCAGAGTTCGTTGCATCGATCACGAACGTTTGGTATTCTTATTCTGTTATCTGCTATGTTGCAATGCTGTGGTGGGCACAGTGGATTTGTGCTCCGATTTTACACTATCTGCGCATTCGCACATCGAAGTGACATTCTCCCTTACGGGAGTTCTAACCTTGGATAAGTACACAATGCTGTTGTGCTCTTTCCTTTGTATCTGCAAGATACGGAGGCGGTGCCAACGTTTGTCGCTTGGTTGCAGCACCGACTGAAAAAACGAAATTTCACCACCGCAACTCACCACTAGATTCCAGCAGAGTTGAAAGTGCGGCATTAACACCAAACAAAATTATTGTAGTAAAAGTAAACAAATCCTTGTTTATTGTGTTGATCTGACGAGGAGTTTTTAATATTAATTTGTGTAATTTATCACATGGAATTGCAACAATTTTCAATAAATTACTATGCGTACTTGTGACTTTTTCTGTTTCGTTGGACACTGTACTCTGAACAAGGCATGCTTTTACTGAGGTGTATTGAAAGTTTAATTTCTAACTAGCTCTAACGTATTTGTGTCAGGGTACTACTTGCAGTCGGCACGACTGAGAGACGTTAAATGTTTTTCCAAGCTTCGAAATGAATTCCGTTCAATCAATTTCAGCGAGCATAAAACTGACTTTCGAGGCAAAATTATCTATTAAATGTTTAAGCCCTGATCGACCATATTTAGAAATTATCACAGAAACTAAGACACAGAAATGTGTATTCAGATGTGTATTCAACAAAGACGTTTACACTAAACACAACTGGTCATGCGGGTGTGCTCAAACCAACACTTTGTTTTGTTTTCCGTGTCTGATTTTAGTGCAAAGGTAAGTGCCTGGACAAAGTCCGGTTTTAAGGACCTCGTACACTTATGCGAGAAAAAAAACACGAAAACTCACCTGCTCACAAAAATACCACAATTGAACTATCACTTCTGGGCAGTGTAAACTACAGCATGCAACTTGACAGTGCTTACAGGCAGTCAGTCAGAAAACATAATGAACAAGTGGATAGAAACAGATACATTCTTGGCAGACTAATTGCTAGATGTGAGATTTTCTGGGACGTTTGAAATGGTTGTATGAGGGCATGACGAAAGCGAAACTTCTGAAAATCCTGGTGTATTTAAGGGCCTTGTTAATTTCGTAAGTTCTATTGACATTGCAATGAAAGATCACTTGGAAAGTGCCAGTGTATTTAAAGGTACTTCGAAAACAGTACAAAATGAATTGTTAGAGTGCATGTTATGGGTTTGCAGGGAGCAAATGTCAGCAGAAATAAAACAGGCAACTTACTTGTCATGGTAGATGAAACAACTGATGTGTCCACAACACAACAAATAGTCATTGTGTACAAGTATGAGAACAATGGTATTATTTTTGAAAGATTTAGGGGATTTTTAAATCCAGATGGGCAAGATGCAGAATCCTTATACGACGTTATTTACTCAGAAATAGACTCGCTATTGGGGGAAAACAAAGAGAAATTAATTGCTCAGTGCTACGATGGTGCTGCTGTCATGAGTGGTCATGTTAATAGAGTTCAGACAAGAACCAGAAAGCAATATCCTTTCGCTTATTACGTACACTGCTATGCTCACCAGTTTAACTTAGTAGTGCAAAAAGCAGCTGCAATATATAATTACATGAGAATAGTTTTCTCTAACTTATCTGGATTTCCTATATTCTTTGTTCGATCTTCGCAGAGGACAAAACTGCTCGATCATGTTGTGGAAAAGAGACTACCAAAATTGGCAACCAAAAATGGGTTTTCAATATTCGGGCAGTTCACACTGTGTTCGAACAAAAGAATGAACTGATTGAGTGTTTAGAAGATATTCGTAATTCTGAACGAGTAGACGACAAGACACGACGAGAAATCAGTGGATTTCTGTCTAATTTGCATGATCCAGTATTTTTGTTTTGGCTTGAGTTTTTTCACCGCATCTTACCCCATGCTGACATTTTATTCAAAAAATTGCAAATCATTACCATTGATTCTGGGAAAATTAAAACATATATTGAGGAGTTAGTAAGTTACGTACAGACTGCAAGAGATAGTGCGCAGTATATAAGTATTCCAGAGGAACAAACTAATAAAAACAAGAGAAGGAAACTCTCAGTGACAGCCATAATTGCAAATGCTAAAGAAGTGTGCGATGCAGTTATCATTGGCATTAAGGAAAGATTTTCCTTTAACAATCATTTGATAGTTTCAAAACCCCTTCATATAAATTTTTTCCCAGCATTTTCGAAGACTTTTTCAGAAGAAGAATTTAAAACTACTTTTGAAACATATTCATTTCTAGCAAAAGAGCAACTATGGGCAGAGCTTCAAGTTCTGTACAACAGGCATGACTTCCATCAAACTGACGGTGCTTTAGCTATATTACAGTTTCTTCTGAAAAACAATTTGGACAGTGACACATTCCTCCAACTCAGCAGTCTGCTTAGGATAATTGTAACAACTCCAATGACAACAAGCGATGCTGAAAGGTGTTCCTAATCTTAAGAGGGTAAAAACCTTTCTCCGCAACAGTATGTCAGAAGAACGCCTTATTGCTTTAGCAATGTTATCAATAGGAAAGTCTCTGAATGCAGGATTTCAACCATCGAGTTATCAACAAGTTTTCTCAGCTGAAGAACAGAAGAATGGATTTCGTGTACACATAAGAACATGTTGTCTGCCCCATAGTATTTAGATCTGTAGCAGCAAAGTTCTTTTTGTATGTTTATATGTGTATCAGGCTAATGCCCAGCCTTAAATTATGTAAAGCGCAATTTTCATGTAATATTGTTTATACTGTCTAACACTAAAAAAAATGTTGATGTGAATAATTTAGTAATTCATGAATGGTTAATTATAACTCAAACGACTCTTATTGAAAGTTGGCTATGTGTCCACTAAGTTTTGTTGTGTAGCATATGGTGCCTACTTGGTTTAGAAAACTTTGACAGTGTCACTTTGCTGTGAGTGAGTACATTAAATCGAACACTTCTTCACAATTTCAGTATGATTTGCAGCTGCTAACAGCTGCTTCAGCATCCTACCAACCATGACGGCCTGCCATAATGCTTGGGCTTCAAAAACGGTAACAGGTAGGATGTTTTTTTTTCTGTTCTTCTCATATTCTCATATTTATTTTTACAATAAATACTCTTTTGCGTGTGGTATGCTGTTCACACATATATTTTTACATATTTGACGAGCTAAAACAATTATGGAGTAAATGTCTAATGCAATTACTAGCATTTGTTTGTAGTCATTACCTCAGCAGAAATTACACATATATTTTTCATGTAATTAACATGCACTTTATTTGTATGCAAAAATAAACGAAAATAGCATAAATTAATAATAATACTCTCATGCAAGCGGTTTAATCTTACTCAGATGGGTAGAGATTCTGAGATGGGTTTCTTTAAGACTTGCATCAACATATGCCTGGAAGGAAAGAAAATTATCAGAGAAAAAATGTTATCCTAAAAAAACTTAATATTTTTACCAGCTGTATATTCAATGTTTAGATACGAAAACTGCTTAAATAACACCATTTTGCACATTGAAATCCAAATAGTAGTTTTTTTGTCCGTCCTGAAAAATCAGATGTTTGGAGAAAGTGCAGTTTGATTCTAGGCTACTTATGAGTAGGCTAGAATCAAACTGCACTTTATCCAAAATTATGAAAAATGAGATTATTGTAATTTGCAACACAGAATGATCCAAGGTATATGATGCACTTGTTGTTTGGTGTCAAACTGCTTTTTATCCAGCTTAAATTCATTGGTAAAGTTGCCACTTGGACACAAACCGCACTTTCTCCACTGGATTAAGTGCTGTATGTCTCCAAGATTCTGCCAACCAATAGCAGCACTCCATTTGCCATGTTGATTTTCATTCTGCTAACAGTCAGCTGTGTTTCGTGTGGGAATGGTTTACATTATTGCTTGTTTTGAGTGTTAAATAAAGTAATCTGGCTTACACAGCATTCTAAAATGTATGGGCATGTTACTCCAGAGGAAAATAAGTGTCGGAAAGTTAAGCCGCGACCTGAAAAATTGAAAAAAAAAATTGCCAAGGTTAACAGTTTGGTGAATAATTTGAATATATTGACACGTACAGAAATGCGTATAGTGAAAAAAAATATTAAAACAGCGGTATATAAATTAGTATATAGCTCCATAATGTATATAATCAGTGCTCAAACATAAATACATATGATTATCGGTGACGTCAAAATTTATTTTATACATTACATGATTATGGATTATGTATTATCTATAGTTTAAACATTATTATTGCAGGTACAAAGCACAATGTTTGCCTGGATATCCTGAATGTAAACATGATGGTCAACAATGTATATGGCTGCAAATAATTTACCATGAAGTAAGCGAAATATTTCCATGAGATGTTCTGCCAAAAATTCGAAAGGAGGTTCCAAGTTAATTTTATTGTGAAAAATACGACAATGTGCAACATTAAACGGAGGAGAACAACGAAAGGAACTTACTCTGAGAAGGATGCAACAGCAAAATATTTTGTGTATAACACAGCACAACATCTAGTTCGGGTTTGCAGACAGATCTTCGTCAATATCCTCAGTATATCAGCCAGACGTGTTAATACCACATTGAAGAAATACCATCACACTGGGAATGTGGAAGAAAAGAGGGTGGTTTTCGGAAGAAGGCTGAGTATCAAGACAAGAAAGAAAGCATTGTGCAGTTCATCAACATTTTGAAGTGTGTAGAATTGCACTACTGCAGAGGGAAAAGTAATCGAAAGTATTTGTATTAATTTAAATATATTTTTTTCATTAAATAATTTAAAAATGTAAGTAATAAGTATTATATATCACCAGACTCGTCTTTTCAAGACGCATATGATCGTGATGTCATACCACCATACTGCCTTGTTTTTTTCATGCTCTCTCATTCCACCTCTTGTCACCCTCTCTCTCTTGCCTCCCTCAATCAATATCTTTCTCACTCTTTCTCTTATACCATTCCTTTCTCCCTCTCTTTTGTTTCTCTCTCATTCTCTCATTCCATCTCTTTGTCACCTTCTTTTCTCTGTTTCCCAATATCAGTCCATAGGTTTTCTCTGAGTCCTCCCATTTTCTGTTGTTGCATTTGTCCCTTTCATTTCATCTTGTCTTTCACTCTACATCTTTGTTTACATTCATCTCTCACCTTCGTTCGACACCATTCGTTCAGCCAATTACTCTCACTTATTCCATTAGTCACATTTGCTCGACTGATAACTTATACATGTTCGATTAATTGCATTTTCCCCATTCCACCATCTACATAGTTCCTTCATCGCCTGCTAGAGTGTGCGAATTGCCAGGGCGTATATTTATTTACGAGTTTCAATCTGTAATTTTCCATACACGAGAAGGTATATAAAAAAATATTGTAAATTTCATTCCAGGCAGGACTTTGTAAAACAATATATTGTCTTAATATTTTACTTTATTCAATTCGTTTTTACATTCGTCTTCTAGGCATTTAACCGTGCATGCACTACCACGCCGACAGGTCCACGAGGAAGTCGCGCCTGCAGCGACTCGCCAAGAGTGACATCAAATAGTGGCGTGAAGTGACCTCATCAGCAGACATCGCACGGGGAAGGGACAGAGTATAAATGACCGCCAGGCACTGGGCTATCATCCCTGTCAATCAGACATCTAGGAAACGAAGCATTAATAAAAAAGTATAATTATTTAATTTTGGGTCCACCATCTTGGTAGGCAACCTCCTTCTTGGTAGGCATCACTCATCCGCCATATTGGAAGCCAAAGAAAACAATCGAACATAGTTCTATCTGTTGGTGTATTTTCAAACTACATTTGTCAACATTGGCTGCTGATCTCAGTAGTATAGAAATGGCTATTCGGGCACAAGCGCAAAAAAGTGGCTCAAAAAGTTGCGTTTGCGAGTAGTTGCAAAAAAGTGACTCAAAAAGTTGCGTTTCGTTAGATCGTAGTCTTTAGAAAAAAAAGTTGCGTTAAACTTTGCGTTTGAGTGCATCTGAAAAAATACGTGTAAAAAGTTGCGGTTGAGCACAACCGCAAAAAAAGTGGCTCAAAAAATTTGAATACGTAAAAAATAAAATATTTTATATAATAAAGATGGATCAGTTACTAAATGTATTAAACGGAACCAAACAATTTAAGAAACTTTCCGAACTTACAATTGGGCAGTCCTATCCCATAAACCATGCTGAAATAAATGATACATGGTATGGATACAAAGTGGTAATTACTTCTGGAAATTTTAAAGTAACCTTACCAGACAGATATGTTCCGATTTTCAGTGAAAAAGTTTTAAATGATGTTAATCGTGGAGGTATAAATTTTGCATTTGATGGAATGGTGGATTGTGTTGTTAAACAAATTCATTCTATTCGGTTTTTTAAAGAGTAAATGATAGTCGTCGTATAATTAGACATCAGTTGATTTTTATTTGTGCTCATATCTCTATAAGATTTTAATGGTCCAATCAATAAAACACAATTATCGCTCTGACTTCGGCAATGTGCTACAACATAGTCTAATTAAAAATTTAGATACACATCTGCAAAGTCGACATATTAAAGTAGCCGAAACATTGATTTTTTTTCTAAATCTTTTATTGCACTTTCTACAGAAATATTATTCATCTTTATCACATGAAACTTTAATAGTTTTTAAACTATTAAAGTTATTATATATAGAATATGACTACTTCCAAACCAAAAAATATCTATGGTCTCATCTTTAATACAACTGTTCTTTCGGACAAATCAAAGTTAATTAACTTACCTTTTTCAACCTTAATTTCAACTATTATTTCATTAACTTGATTTTTTTGTACTGGAAAAAATAATGGATAAGCTGGTTCGTAATAGATCATGTCGCCAAATCTAAATGTTGTTCTTGGTTTAAAAGTGGCAATTATGTTAGTTTCTGTATGATTATATTCATCATGTTTTAATATCATACAATTTACTATATTACAGTGTATATTTATTGTTTCAAATGGAGCCAATTTTGGAATTGAATCGGCTTAATGATCCACATTAGCTTTCAGAGTTTTGTTTTCTACGAAACCCAAAAGTTTTCCTATTGATCCCCGTTTTCCAAACTGTAATTTAAGGGTACATTTTACTTTCACTCTGTTTGTTATTCTATCCAGCTCGAAAGATGTATAATTTTCTTTCCCATCCATTGAATCTACACTAAATGAAAAACTTGCTTTTATAGTTTTTTTCAATATCTTTTAAGCTTTATTGGTCAACTGGAATTTCAACTGCTGATTCCATATCATTCTGACCCACAAAATATATATTATTTTTCCCAGAGATAATGTTATGCATTAGATAAGTAGTATAGAACTGAACTAAAGCCAATGAGTGTCCCTCTATCTCTAATGTACTCTTTTATTCAACACTGATTTGTTATCTGTTAGTTTGAATACTTTACTCATTTATTATATTATTGAAAAAAATATATTAATAAATGAGCATAAAAACATGAAACATGTAGACTGGGATATTAAAATAAGAATACCGGACAAGACTGTATCGACAAAACATCATGGAGAATTATTACCTAGTAATATTATATGTTTGATAGTGGATCCTAGTAACTGGAAAAATTACATTATGATAGATAATTTTATATATGCTCAGGGATGGTTGGACTTTGGTACTCTCTATGTGTGTTCAAAAAGTCTGGACCAACCAAAATATATCAATTTAAAGAAAGATGTAGATGTAGCATCAAAATTATTTAATGAACCAATAGCATACTTTTTATTTTGAACTGTATTTTCCAACTAAACGAATAATGTTAATTCTGTTTTTCTGATAGTACTCTTAATTGACTACATCCCTCGGTACAATGGGACCACGCACATGTCTTAGTCTTTTTTGTTCAAAATCTATATTATTATCTACTTCCAAGTAAGTAAGATAGGTTTTATCCAATGATCTTTTATTTCTTGTCAGTGTGGCTATAAAGTCGTTGAACTGTGTGTAAGAAACAAAAACATTGGGATTGATCTTCTCAGTAGTTGTAGCATTGCCCATGTGTTCTTTAATTTGATCTTAAATCCAAGAGCTCATCAATGAATTTCCACATATATCCATTGATTATTAATAGTGAAATAATTTTTGGAAATTAGAATTATGTGAAAAGTGATTTAGCAAAATTACACACAAATGACCACAAGTTACTAGATTGAAATTTTGAATTCTATCATCGTTATAAAAAATATTACTTCCGAAATATGCTATTAATTGTCGGTGTTGGATTTCCACCAAATGAATCAAAATAATATTTGTTGTTTGCTTTTTTCCGATAGCATACCCAGTGTGTACCAGAGTTTCTTGAAACATCTAGATTAACAATCCCACATTCATTATCGAGTGGCGTGTTGAGTAGCTCATCGATCATAAATACACCTCGAAAATTTTTAATGTTTAATTTTTTAACCATTTTATCAATATCAAAGTTACTGAATGGAGTTACTTTTTTTACATTCTTACCCCACATAATATTCTTCAATCCCTTGCCGTATTCCTCCATAGCTAAATTATGTCTGCCTTGTTCTTCCAAATCTTGGTTTTTCTTCTTATCGTTAATTACTGATGTAGTGATAAATGATGCACCACCAGCTAACGCTCCTAGAGCTCACAATGCTGCGAAAATTAAGGGTAAAAATCCACCCTTGTGAACTGTCAGACCATTTCCAGTTTAAATTTCTTTGGACATTTTCTTAAGTTGTGGAACTGAAATTGTGATAGTCATCCCTTTGTCCTCATTTCATTTCTTGTTTTTATGTTCCAGTTGGTCTTTCGTTAGGAAAGAATCAATATTGAAACCCTTCAACTCCTTGTTAGGAACTTGAAATACAATGTTTTTTTACTTTAATTTACTATAACAAATATTTTAACATTTAATTGTTATTCCCCAGACAAGCTTACGTTTAATATGCATCGCAGATCCAGTAACACCAGCCCACAATCTCTCATTGAGATCAGCATCTGAACTTAACAATCTTTGAACGCTTTCTTTTCTAGTTCTTTGTCAGCTACATGCCTTTCAGCTAGATCTCTATGATGATGATTAGCTATATCATGTTCCATTGCAGCCGCATCTAGTGGATTAATGGGTTTATCACCACGTTCAATTCTCTCTTTTAGTCTGGTACCCAGACCTAAGTACTGATAACCGGGTGCATGCAAATCAAAAGGTAGTGAATTTATTATGTCATTGAGTAACCCTTTTCCGTGATGCTCACACTCTCAAAAAGTATGTGGTATTGTGTTTAACATTCGTATCAGATATGGCATACCTTTTGGATTATTCACAAGTCACTAAACTTGCTGTTGAGCATATTCATTATTCTAACTTTTTCATTGTAATAGTTATCATTTCCAGCATTCTCTTAGCCATAAATAACAAGAAGTCGATCAATAAGCATCCTCACATCATCCATCCATATGTATTCTTTGGAATAGTCTGTATATTTCTTTAAACCTACCCCTTTTTAGGTGAGGAATGTTTCTTTTTGATCGAATCGTAAATAGATTTAATAATAATTTTCCATTTATTCCCTTTACTCGATTTTGGCATTCCCAAGTTTGGATCATTGTTTTGAAAAACTGTGTTTGTATCTGCTAGGATACAACTATAGTGGTCATAGTCAGTTGCAGTGTAGTCACTTTATGTTACTTTCTTACTAGTTAGTAATTTCATCAAACCATCAGTTACAGTGTATGTTCAGCCTTTTACAGTAAATTTGTCATCGTTGAATGTTACTTCGCTATCGCCAATATACAATCTACCTTTATCAGCCTTTAGTCCAAAAACATTGTCTTTGCAGTCACTTAAGAAATCTGCCACTTTCTTATCAATAAATGTTGTTTTGTAGTTAGCTAACTGTGAGATATCAGTTTTCAAATGCCCCAACGCTTGGTCATAGCGTTCATCGTCATCCTCAATGTGTTTAACGCCATCGTCATAGTGTTCATCATCATAGCGTTCATCATCAGCATTCATCTAAAAGTTTTAACCTTTTCAGTTAGCTGTCTTTTTTTCTCTATATTCTTCTCTATATTGTTTACATTATTTTGTTGTCTCATTTATTATATAAATAGATAAAATGAACAATGATAACTTAAATGTATACTGTCTCAAATGTATGAAAAATACACTAAGTTCATATGAACTTACAAATAATAACAAAGTAAGAATTAAATGTGTTTGTAGATGTTGTATTACCAATAACTCGATATTAACTGGTGGTGGTATAAAAAACGATATTGTAAATGAAATTCATAAACCAATGCGAAAAAACTTCCCCAGAAGAACTGTTCTGTCGTTTGGCATCGATGATCTTTGGCAAGCTGATTGAGTTGAGATGAATTCTGGATCTTTAAAAGATATACACAGAATTAACAAAGGGTTTAAATATATGTTAACTGTGATAAATGTTTTTTTTCCCTTCAAATATACATGGGCAATACCAATCAAAGATAAAACTGGTGAAAATGTTATGTTAGCATTTAAAACTATTTTGAATGATTGCAAACCCATGCATTTACAAACAGACGAAGGGAAATAATTTTACAATGAATCATTTAAGACATTAATGGCCAATAACAACATACCACACTATTCAACATACAGTGAAAATAAAGCTAGTGTCGTAAAAAGATTAAATAGAACATTGAAGGAGAAAATGTGGAAGATATTTACTGTGCAGGGAAACTATAAATGGGTGGCTATATTACCTAAAATAATAAGTGAATACAATAACACTGTTCGCAGTACAATCGGAATGAAACCCGCCAATGTTAATGCAAAGAATGGAAGTTATATTCTAATCAACATGTATGGAAGAGAAAGAAAAATGGTCAAACCAAAGTTTGCAACATGAAATAAAGTTCGTTTAGAAAATGTAAAAATTGGTTTGAAAAAGGATATACACCAAATTGGTCCACTGAAGTATTTGGGGTGTGTGAAGTATTACACACAAACCCCATGACATATAGAATAAAAGATTTAAAACATGAACTTACTAAAGGTATTTTTATGAGCCAGAGCTACTTAAGATCAAATATGATAAAGACTACTTCGTGGAACAAGTTTTGCGAAGAAAAGGAAATAAGCTGCTAATTAAATGGATAGGTTTTGATAGTAGTCATAATTCTTAGGTTGATAAGAAAAGTGTAGTTGTTTAAGATTTTTTTTTGTATATAATAAATGGATCAACAAGAAATTGGAAGTTATGAGTGTCAGTCGTTTCTGCCAAACAAACAAACAAAAAATAATTTGAATGAATACAACAACTGCATTGAGTTTGATATTCCTATTGGCGATGCATTTTCACATCCGAATGAAGCTTATGTATACCAACAGTATAAGCTAACTAAAAGAAATACAAATGCAGATTATGAAAAAAATTCAACTATTGATTTTTGTGAGAATACCTTCCCATTACAGTTCTCAAGATTAGAGACATCTAAACATGGTTGTATAATCGAAAGTATTGACAACCCTGGAACCACTTCAACAATGATGCATACATTGCTAGGTTCGGAATCAGAATCAGCACGCTTCCAAATGTCGGGGATAGAACTAGGTAAATATGGTAGGAAATATAAGCATAACGAAATTACCTATCCATTAAGATATTTGTCTGGGTTTATGAGAGATTTTGTGAAATATTCTGGAAAGATGGGTACAAGATCACATTAATTCGAAATTCTAATGATGATGTTTCTTTTTACAGAAGACCCCCAAAGAAAGCAAATGGATCTGATGATGAGGATAATAGACCAGACGCTGCTAAATTTGTTACTGAGAAAATGATAATTCTGTGGCCAATTGTTGGATACGATCCTATTTATGGAGACGAAATTATTTACAAACACCCCAAAATTCCAAGTGGTTTTAATTATTGGCAATCTTGAAAAACTAATACCTACTAATGCAAACTCATTTCAGTTTGATATAAAAGATCAGTTCAATTCAATCCAATTCGATATGCCTGACTTTGTCATTGTTGGTTTTCAGTAAAACAGAAAAGAAGATCCTGGGCAATTCACACATGGTTCAATGTTTGACTCTTGTTTTGTCAAGAATATTTCTATTGAGAATGGACGGAATGAAGTGTTTCCCAAAGAGAACTGGAATTTAAACATTGATGATAGAACTTTCGATAAGATGTATATTGCTTACAGTGATTTTAGAAATTCAAAGACTAAACTAGATACCCCTTGTCGTAATAATGAACTGCACTTCAACTCTGGGTCATTTATTGGGAGAAGACCATTGTATATTATTGATTGTTCTTACAGAAAAACCGCTATTGTAAAAGATCGAACTAATCTGAAACTTACAGTTAATTTTAATAAGCCAATATTGGCTACAACTATTTGTAATGTGGTACTAGTAAGCCAAAGAAACCTAATTTATAATGTTAGAAGTGAAAGAATCCCCGAAGTTCTATTAAAAACATTTACTGTTATATAATTTTTCATAGTATCACTCTTTTTCAGTTTTGTAGTGCCCCCCTGGTAGTGTATTAATACCATCTTTAAGAATAAATCTTTTATCATCTTCGGAACTTAATGCTTTTTTTCTCAACTCAATCGTATAGAGTTCATGTTTCTTACTTTTAATAAGATTCATACTTTTGTACAACACTTTTTTTTTTACCAAACAAACACTTTTTGTAGTCACCAAAACTAATCTCATTTCTGGCTACAGTGTTTTTCACACCCTTTGATCTTTTCTATACACCACCTTCCACATTTGTTGCTAACATTTTCGATTTCAATCCAATAAATTCTTCCATTATTTTTCCATTACATTCATCTTTCATTTTAACAATAATCTTTTTTTTAACTAACGGTATACCATATGGATTATCTTTTTTATAGTCAGAAGTATCAAAATGATCAACCATTCCTTTCATGTCACTGTAGAAGTTTGATGTTTTTATATATGAATGTTTGATGTTTTTATGTATGAATCAGTATCTTGGTAGCACAGTTCAATATCTTTCCCATACTTTGGTTTCATTATATTATAGTGAAAATCGTACATTATGACTTTCAATAGATCAAGTATACTCATTCCAACATATATGGGTTTGTTAAATCACAGTTTTGTTTTAATCATATGAGCTGCAACCAAAGAGTTAGTAAATATAGTCCTATATTTAATGTTTGGTTTAGCCACTAGTTTATCCATTTGCTTAGAACTTGTGCACAACCGTATATCCACTCTGTTTCTAATATTTCCCATTGTTTTTCCAAAAACAGAATTGTTCATTAATTTGTAGAAATCTTTTTCAAAGTCATTTGTAGACTTTGTTCGCTTTTTTGTGTTTAGATCAATATAGGACTTGAGCCAATCTGATTTATCAAACTCCAGAACTCTATGGATCTTTTCCAACTTCATTCCAAGAGATTTATATTGCTTAAGTTGTATATAGTGTAATACATATTTTTCTTTATCATACAGAGTAGTTAAGAGTTTGGGATTTTTTGAACCTTCTGGTATTTTATTCTCTGGTGCCATTGGCATATCTTTGTGGAGATTGTGTAGTTCATGAGTGGGTATTCCAAATAAACTTCCAATATATAACCTTTTCTAGAATCATCTTGTATTTTTGTTACATCTATATTTGTATTTCTCCACTTAAACCCACCATATGGTAAATACTGGCTCATAGCCCATCCATATAAGTTATTGGCATCCAGATATGTAAGAAAAAAATATTTCCTTTGTTCTATAATAAGCATTCATATATTAATTATTTGCTTTAGCATATCGCTTACAACATTGTGAAATTCCACCACGAACACCTTTTTCTATCATCAAAATCATGTCATAATCTGTTAATAATTCTAGTTCTACTTTAGTATGTTTGAGCATAGCATTCCACGCTGACCCTGGGGCCATGAAATACCATGCTGGATCTAGGTTATATGTTTTGAGATATACATCTCTAAAATTTTCCATTATATCAGACAATATCAATAACTCACGTTTGTTATAGAGTTCTGTGTACTCTCTTAGAGATTTTATGTTGAATTTTTCCCACATCTTTCACGCAAATTCGTAATCTTCGTCTGTAATGTCACATTTATTGAGTTTGGTGTAAAATGCATCTTTGGATGGAAGTGTTGTCTCACAAAATTTTTCAGCACTATCCATGTAGTCATATGGATAAACACCTTTTCTTATAACAAAGTCAAGAAGTTCATTGGAAAAATGGTTACACATTTCTCGAAATTGGCTTCTGGAAAGGTTGCTAGAGAGTTAATCGATACTACTAGCCATAGATTTAAATGAGTCAGTAAATCTACAATTTACACTTTCACATACATGTTTCGTATAAGAAATATATATTTCTTTGTTGTTGGGAATTAGATCAATATTATTTTCATCGATGCCAAGATCTCTTATGAATAAATGTGTGTCATAACCAGATAGATTGTGTATAAACACTGGGATAAACATGGATTTCTATACAATAAGTTAAAATCTCTGTGTGCAGCTCCCCTAAATTTTCCCGTAAGATGATCATGATCTCTCACAGAATCACTATTCAAAGACTTTTCACATATATGACAATAGGTGGCTGTATCATAAACAATTTGTTGTTTCTGAGTTAGTGGAGCATTGGTTTTTCATTTATGTATATAACATCAATAGACTTTGCTTCTTCCATTAGTATTTTAACGAATACACTAGATGCATCAGATCCTGCATAAGTTACTGGTGGTTTATAGTATCCATGTTCGTATTTTACATAGTAACAGAAGCTAATAGGCTCGTTTTTTTGGTATGGTTTCGTGTAGGATTTGTCGGGGTTTGGTTGGCAAGTTTCAATTTTAGTCAACAAACATTCATAATCAGCATACATGACAAACGGAACTCTCAAAGAATGATTTTGGTTTTTAAATCTTAATATTTCATTTTTTTCTTTAGGTGGTAGTTCAACTCTAACACCATTGTGATCTCGGCAGTTTTGTTCGTGATCTTTTAGCTTACTTACAGAGTAGAAATATTGCAAACATCTATTGCATATATATGTTTTGTGACCATGATTTGTTACTTGTGATGTGATAAGTCTCGAAAGACTTTTTATCTAGCAGTAGTGGTCATTCTTTCTGTTTTTGATATAGAGTAGGTTAATGTGCTTATCCGTCTTATTTTTTGTTGTTTTTAATGTGGAGATTATATATTTCTTACCACCATCTTTTTCTTCGTATGTGTATACATTAATAGAAATTCCTTTTCTTTTCTCAAAGGTTGGTATGTTATCCAATTTCATTGGAAATTCCAAACCCTTAAGTGCATCATCAAACTCACGTTCGTAAGCTATGTATTTATTCACTCTTTGGGGGTTTCTTTGTACGTGATGCAATGCAGATAGAACAGACCACAAAAAACATTTTTGATCATGATACTTAACATTAACTACCGCCTGCTTAGCGTTGATTTTTTCTGGGAGATCAACATAAGAACTGCCCTTGAATGGTACATATTTATTTATTCGTACTTTTAGTTTAAATATTCTTTTGAGTACCCACTGAAATCCCTTTGCTTCGAAAGCCCCCTTCTCAGCTATGATTTTCGATATGCTGTTGGCATAATATTCTTCCAGATTAGTCGATTTCAGTATAATTTCGTTCTTTGTTTTAAAGGAGCTTTCTACATATTGAATATTCTCAAAAATATTCCCCTTTTTAACTCAGGAAGAGTTTCATGTTCACTGTGAGTGATTTTAAATGTTTATTAATTAGTCCCGTCTAAATTTCTTTTGCATCGTTTAGGAAATGATTTGGGTCTTTGTATGCATTCACATTCATTACAGCATAAGTATTGACCCTACTTTGAAATGCTGTTTCGATTTCTTCTACACTGAATCTGAGTGTGTACTTATGAATTTTACTACACAGGTGACGTCTTATGAGAGACGGTTTGAAATAGTGATTACAAGTTTCACATTTCAGTTGTTTCTCTCGTGGGAACTTCTGTTTTAATATTAATTGTTGTGATATTTTAAAAAATTTCCCATGAATTTGTTGGTTCATGTTAATTATTATGTATTGGTGCAAGGCCTTTGTGCAATCTACTTCTAAGATGACTTATTATAAGAGATGGTTTTGTAAAAGTGATTACAAATTTCACACTTGACATACTTTTCTTGAGGTTTATTCTTCTTTTTTTCACAAAAATATCTTTCTTAAATTTATGTTCTTTCCGAACATTACCAGTTGCGTTAGCCAATTTTCATTGCCATGGTCGTCATCTAATTAGACATCAGTTGATTTTTATTTGTGCTCATTTATTATATACAATATTTTATTTTTTACGTATTCAAATTTTTTGAGCCACTTTTTTGCGATCGTGCTCACCGCAACTTTTTACGCGTATTTTTGCAGATGTACTCAAACGCAAAGATGAATGCAACTTTTTTACTAAAGGCTACGATCTAACCAAACACACCTTTTTGAGTCACTTTTTTTGCGGTTTTGCTCAAACGCAACATTTTATCCAACTGCTCCAAAAGGCAACCTTTTCAGTCACCTTTTTTTGCGTTTGTGCCCTAATCGGCATTTCTACACTACTGATCTCAGATCGAGATTTCGAAAATAACTTCATCCCGATTTTCGGTTCAGCTCTGAACTCGAATGGTGCAAACAATTTTCTGTGTTGATCCTAGATCCGATCTCGAATCTACTTTCGAACCATGGTGGTGCAACCGGGCATTATTAGCGAACGCAGGTGAGATACAGACTTCGAAACAAATGACGAATGAAAAAACAAAGATGACGATGGAACGATGGTGACTAATTAGCGAATGCCACTACTTGGTCGAGTCGCTTTCCAAGATGGCTGATACCCTAACACATTATTGCTACCTAGGTTGTATGAACACATGATGCTTACCGATATGGTGGCCTACAATAACATATAAACTAATTACGAACGAAAAAACAAATGTGGCAGTCGAGCGAAAGTGAGAGAGAGATACAGTAACATATAAAAAGATGTGGTGGCCTCCAGTAAAATTCAAAAGTTTTTAAAACTTTGTTTTAATAAAAATTTTAATAAGAATATTTAAAATAAATATTTTAAGAAATTGAGAGCATAAATATACGGCTGCCTCCGGTAACATGCAAACTGATGATAAATGAAAAATCAAGATGGTGGCCTCTGGTACAGAAATAAATAAGTTTTTTGATAATTATTTGTAAACAATTTGTCAATAAAATAAAATAAGGGAAATTTTAAGGGTTAATGGAACTTTTGAGGGAAAGGGGAAATTGTTAAGGAAAAATACCAGTGGGGTAAAATATTTATTAATAAGAGATTTTTAAAATTAAAATGTAGTAAAAATGAATTTTTGAAACGATTTTTTTTTTAATTTTAAAGGAATTTTTTATCAAATGTTTCAATGATAAATTTTTTATGCATTTTAAAACGATTTTTCAATTTTTAGGTGAGTTTTTTAAAATAAAAATGGTTTATAATTAATTTTGTATAGTTTTTTTAAGAATTTGTTTTGCATATGTTTGGGTTTTTGGGGTCAGAGGTCATAGGGTCAAGGTCATGTGTCAAGGTTAGGGTCAATGACAGCTAAGATGGCGGATGGTGACGTAACACCTTGGCGGCCGGCAGTCTTCTGCATTCCTATGCCCGATGCCCTTGTGTGTAAAGGAACTTATCCCTACTACTGGTCTGCACATTTACTGCCCATGTAGCAAACCACATATGGCTAATTAATGGTTTACAGTCTGATGCTGAGCCACCAAGCAGTTGTCAACAGCTAGCATGCACCCAGCACAATTGCTGGGCCTGAAGTAACACCTCTAACTAGCCATACTCTGTCAATAACTGGCCCAGGTGTGGTGAACACAAATGGCCCAAGCATGGCCCATGTGCTTACAACAGCAATGGCCCATCGATATACAATTTCACAGCGATCTGATGGCTAGCTATACTTTGATAATATGTCTTCTACTATCACTTAGAAATTATTATTTTTACCATCAATATCTACTTTACTTTGTTTTCCATTTCATTTATTTCGCAATTACACACATTATACGACATGAAAAGCTTATGCTTACCGGAGGAGGAGAGTGGGCTCGTTCATACACTCCTTGCATTACCGGTCCAGCATGCTAACCATTACTCCATTGTGTATTCTTATGCCCAGATTAACTAATTCAGAGTATACTCGGGCTTGAAATATTAATAAACACTAATATAATATAAACTACACCAGTTATGTCATGGCCTAACAATTTACCATGCGAACAAATCAGTTTTAACATGATGCAGATAAATAAATGTCATTTACAGAAATATAAGCATACATGAAACGCGATATTTAACCAAAAACTTGCCTTTACTGTAATCATTCGCTGTATGTATGTCACCTGGATGCTATTCATCTGTTTTGAAATGCAGTCGCCAGTTAGGTATATTTTAGTGATGTGAAACAACAAAAGACCTTAAATGTTAATTTTCTAAAGGTGGTTAAAGGCTATACTGTTTTTTTTTTTTCAACTTCTAATTTTGATTATATGCAGTCATAGGTACATGTAAAACATTGCATATGTCAAATAATTCAATACCAGTCACGAAGTCACGCCTAATACTGTATTTACAGTATTTTAATGTGTAAGTTTTTTTTTCGAACAAATCTCAATTGGACATATTTGATTCGCTAGTAATTGTCCGTGTCATGAGTACTTCAAGGAACTATTTTCTTAACAATTTATTACGTGGTTCATCTGTATGTCAATTTTAACTGTTGAGATACAATAGATAAGTCATGCCCTTATCGCAGCTGAACCAACAGTCTAATTTCGAAGAAATATTATCATGAAACTCCTGGAACTTCAAGGCATACTTTAAGAAAAAGTTGTGTTAAAATAAACATTTTTAAATTAGTAGGAATAAAGGTTTTAAGTTAAAATTATCATATTTATGCTATGTTATTCTTATTAAGTATATTTTTTATTCAATTATCATAGCTACTGTGTCGTAACACCACAAAATATTATCAAAATTCAGGTGGGAAAATTGTTGGCTTTTGAACAGATTAAGTTTCATCTGAATGTTCCACTTTTCAGAGAATTGACAGCAAAGAAAGGGCGGGAGTTTAGGGGCAACGAGTGCGCATGCGTGTTGCGTCAATGTCGCCATGGCAGTGGCGTCATTATTTATGGGTGGAATATGCCTGAGGTTGGTAACTACACGATCCCTTAACAAAACGCATTGGTTCTTTCCTGCTAAATTCATGCTTCTCTGACAGTAAAGTGTATATAATGCAAAAGTATTGTTTTTATGTTTTTAGAGCCGGTTGCTCCAACATCGGGCCCGATTCGAGATCGAACGATTCTAGTTCCTAACCAGAATCCAGTTTGATTTTTGTTACAATGTGAAAGTGGTGCACCAACGAAATTTCATGATTCTGGTCGATAATAAGTATGAGACAAATTTTGGCACTGGCTCGTAATATATGACGTCATAGAAGTAGGCGTATTTTTCATAATAGATAGAACTAGATGTGGGATCTCTTTATCTGTTTTAACTGAATTATTGTTGTACGAATTTTACTGAATAATATTCAAGTAGGTATAATATTGTTTTAAAATTTCCCAAGAAAACAATCGAACGTAATTCTATCTGTTCGCGTGTTTACAAACTACATTTGTGGACTGTGGCTGCTTATCTCGGATCGAGATTTCGAACCGCCAATTTCGGCGGTTCGAAATGAACTTAATCTTGATTTTCCAGTACAGCTCTGAACTCGAATGGTGCAACAGTTTTCAGTGTCGATCCTAGAAACAATCTCGGATCGAGTTTCGGACCACCATGGTGGTGCAACCGGGCATTAGTAATCTTGTTTTGGCCAAAGCAAAAATATTACTGCTTATATTATACTAATAATGACCATACTTGCACTGTCATATAGTGTGTGTAATATATATAATGATTATATATATATATATATATATATATATATATATATACCATACTTATATATAATACCATATATTTGATATATATATACCATACTTGCAACTGTCATATATGTGTGTGTATATATATATATACACACATATATGACAGTTGCAAAGTATGGTCATTATATATATATAAACTCAGATATAACTCAGATATAAGATAAACAAAGGTTATTTGTTTTCCTGCTATTTTATTATGTCAGTCCACTTACAACTACACACGTACAATTACAAAATGTACGATTACAAAAATATCAAATGGCATCAACATAATTTTAATCTTAAACTAGCATGTTATATTTGTAAATGCATATTCGTGGTTGGATAATCAAATGTGATGTCATAGCGCTGCACGGACCTACGGCGGTTTGTCCTTCGCCCCATGGTTGCCAGCGCCTTTAAACAGTTGCGCCTGAAATAATAATTAAAAAAAAAAACACCGAATCAGTAAATGTAGAAATACTTGTCAGTTTGGGTAACTGATAACTGGTTCATTGTGCAGTTTCGAAATCCACTTTTGAAAAAAAAAATTGCTCCTAACTGCATACATTTTAACCTACACACTAACTGTCATGCTCCCAGTAGACAGCAGTGTAAGACAAAATAGTTCCATTTCTTTACGTTCGATATCTTAATCTCGTATTAAAAGTATGGCGTCCAAATTTGTCGTTACTGAATCTATGTAAATATTTTCTGGCCTTTTTTTTTTTTTTACGCACGCAAGAATGAAGAATTTTTTTTTTTTTATGCATCCAAGTAAGAACTAGAAGATTTTTAAATAATTTCCTTTTATAACATAATATTACCACAGTTTCATTAAACCGAAGCACGAACAAAGTAATCAGGCCCGTGGCACATATTGCATGCAGCGGAACAATACACATTGTGGATGCATGAAGATCTCATGCAAGGGTTTTAAAAGTGCTCAGTCTAACCTGAACAGCCTATAGCTACATTACAACACTTATCATGTGAACTAAATAACCAGCCCCATTGTCGGTCTGCGTGCAAAGCCCATATTTAGCCAGCTTAGTATTAGATCTCCGCTGTCACATATTATTTTATCGCTAGTTAAAGTTGCGAATAACTTAACATTTTATTATTTGCTTTTTTAAGGCAGTATTTAGACTCACTAGGGGAATTAAACAAAATCACATATAACCTGGGTGCTATAAAAAAAAACCAAGCTCTGAATACAAACACACAGACAAGTAATTGTATTACATTTATGGTATGGGGCCTATAATTTAATTGCATTCTGAAGTACGCAAATGAAGTTCAGTATTGAACGCTACATTAAAATTCGTAGTATCTCAAATAACTTGTATACTTACGTGATAAAAAACTTAATCAAAGAAGAAATTTTTTGTACTTTGTATTTGTTTAATGTATTCAGCCCCTCTACCAAATGATCATTGATATAAACTAGCACAGGACGAGTTAGTATTAAAGAAACCAAGAGGTAGTATGGGCTACTTTTGTGGAATATTGCATGTTTGCTTTTATATCCAGCTTTTACAATTTTCAATCTAAAAAAGGCATTGACATGGCAATGAAATATGTATATCAAAGATTGCCTAGAAAGTAAGTTAGTAGCATCAATTCGTATTACAATTCAAGTTATATTGGATTATGCTTTAAATATTCCAGTTCACAGTTTAAAAAAAAATGGTTAAACTAATTTTCACCTAACTTATTATGGAGCGTTTCTTCTACTCGTTTAGGAAGAGTTTTGATTTCGGACATGCTTCTTCTTCCCTTAATATGCAATATTATGTTGTTCAAACATTGCTTCAAATAAATATATTCGGTGGTTTTCAAATCTGGTGATCTCGCGATTACTTATTATCTATTTATGTTTCTTTCTAACTGATTTCTTGAAGAAGGAAAAAAATTAAAAATTGTACTTAGAAATTTACCAGTTTCGTTACTGATAAAAGTAAGCAGAGAAACAATGCTTTGTAAACCGCTATTTGCGGGTTTTTTTTTTTTTAATAGAAAGTTAAGAAGTACGTCTTATATTGTGAGACTTTCCCTGAGTTCATAGATTTTCCTTGCCACGCCTAATAAGTTGTGCCCCTGTATGTAATTATAGGGTTATCGCGTCCACACTGTTCCTTTACTTAACCTTTGTAGAAAAATAAAAAGCTGCGTGTTCTTTGTATAACCGTTATCTGACTTGTCCCAGAACAAATTATTTGTGACTTGGTGTAGGGAACGGGAAAAGAAAAAGGAAGTTTGAAAAATATTATTAAAAGATTGTTTTTTTTTTTTTACGTCTATATGAAGGACGTTTATAATTATTCTCAAAAAACAAAATATTTGAATTAAAATTTCATCGTACTTACACTGAGTCGTGGAGGTGGAGTAGGCTGAAACAGAGAAAGCATGCATAACCATTAAAACATTGAGACATAAGTTATTATATTAAACTTTAATTAACACCGTCCGTGCTCGAACAAAACGTAATGGCTTCTAAAATAAGCACAAAATATATTTCTGAATAAAACTAAACAACACCACCGCACCTTGAATAAATATGGCGGACACACTAGGATACAGTATTTTAACAATACAATAATTATACGCAGCCGACTATATTTTTATTTGTTTATTGATACATATTACGTGAGACAAATCACAATTAAATATTTTTACTGGGCCCGATGGTAAATCCTGTAGTGACTGAGTGAGGTGATTTGGGGGTCTCTTAAAAGCGAGGTATCGAGAGAAGATGAGGGTGATTGAGGTGAGTACGGGGGGAATAGGAGATCCCCGAGAGGACCCGCCGACCAGCGGCATCGCTCCGGTATGATTTCCCCATGCGAAAATCCGGACTGTCCCTGCCGGGGATTGAGCCCGGATCGCCTTGGTGGGAGGCGTGCAGGCTAACCGCTCAGCCACCGCGGCCCCTCTAACTGTTTTATGGTTGGCGTGAATCTGTGTAGTGAACTCCCAGTTTTTACAAGCAGCTGAACTTATTCAATTGCCTGTGTAACGTGCTCTAGGTTTCTGTTTTAGCATGTTCTTTGTGCTGTCACAAAATAATTTGATTTTAATTCAGTTTTATTGTTTTTTTTTTTTTTCGAGATATTTATCTTTTGCTAACGGATTTTCGAATTTTTTACTTGTATTTAGAAATTTATTTTTTATTGCATTTAAGTAAGTCATTTAAATGTGGTCTTTTTTTTTCAATAATTTGTTGTGACTTAAGATCCAGGTATCCTGCACCCCACAAATTCATCATCGCCAATTTACTAAATGCTTTATGCTAACAAATAATGATGTTTGATAACTTCACGTTAGAACATCTTTGATCGTTTTCCTACAAAATATTGGGTTTTAGGAGTAGTTTGATTTAAGGAAAAATAAGTTTTTGCGTTAACTAAGAACAAGATAAGATTAGCTTGAAGTGCTAATCAGTTTGAAATACACCTTCCTCGGGTAACCGGAGCTCCCATAGGGAAAAATCCAACCAGTTTGTTTTCATATCTTGCTATGAAATTACATAACGACAAAGGGTGACTTTTTATAATGAAATGGCCAATCCCCCACGGGGATTTGGCAAAACATCCATTGCAAAGCAGGACTGCTAGCTGCCATGCCACAATACGTATGAATAGTAAGTGATTTTATCCCGGGAAGAGACGACTTCTTAGGTTTTGACTTATTTTGTTCACGCCAGAAACGTTTCGTTATTTATTGGCGTTGGTCTGTGCGCCTGCGTGTGTGGAGCTATTCTTCCAGTTTCACCGGACCTACGAGAATCTGACCCTCTCAACAGTGAATATGCGCGATTTTTCTGCAAACAGTTAGTCCTTGTAAAATATACCTCACCTATACTTAAAAGTATGAAAATTCTACTGTGATCCTACACAAAAGTTGACACAAATTTTTACGTTATTTTTTTGTGATTTTAGTTATGTTACATAAGCAAATAGATGAAATTAATTATATATATATGCATATATTTAACTGGACACACTGACTGACATGTGCCTAGTAAAAGTTGGAAAGTTTGTAACGATGGGGGGTAAGTAGTTACGTGTGTTAACGTTGAATTAAAAGTGTAAGTAAAACGTAACTGAAGTTATTTATTTTGCTTTTTGTATTTTTAGACAAATGCATATAAGAGTAAGAATTGGGAGATTTGTAAAATGTTTACTTTTATAATAGTTTCAAAGTTTGACTTGACCGAGTCGTGAATAAATAGAGCAGTCATGTGGCAACGTTAATTTTTTTTTACATATGGCGAAAGAATACACATGTGCATTCAAGTAGATTTAAAGCAGGTCTTTCAAACGTGGACAGTTTACCATGAACATCCCATAACATCTGAAGTAGAGCCCAACTATAGATAGGTAGAGCCACGAGCATTTCGCAAACTCATTCGGAGGCGAGGTAGAATCCAAACACTTGTTATTTTATCCTACTGTTGTGATTGGACGACACTTCTTTAGACACGCCGTGTTTAACTGTGAGCCAGTAATAAGCAGGAAGCAGTAGTTAGAGCGAGTGTTTGACAGTTCTGTACAGAGACCTCACTTGACCACAGCAAACCAATAAACAAACGATAATGTCTCGAGTGTATATAGGACTGTCCAGCCTAGCTCGCTTCCATCTCAATCCGCGAAATACTCGGGGCTCTATAGGTAGGATATTAGCCAGAACATTCAGACACTGCAGCAGAAGGAAGGATCGTTCAGACATCGTTCCAGGACGTGTGGATGAGCGGGTGTTACCTGACTCCAAGTACTCGGCGACGACGTCGAAGACGGCGAAGTTGGACACGCCGAAGAAGAGCTTGGAGCCGTCGGTGTGTGTGGAGGACAGCGGCTCAAGCTGGTCCCTGTCGTAGCCGCCCACGCCGATGGTGAAGAGTGTGTTGTTGCCCTGCTTCAGCAAGCTGGCCGCAGACGAGGGGTCCGTCGAGCTCACCCCATCCGTCAGCAGGACTGCAGGGAAAAGGGGAAAAAAAAAAAAAAGAACGCTGGTGAAACAAGAGATCGTTATAGTGCCAGCCACAGAGATTCGGCGTGAAAACTGAGTAAAATCACCCTGGAAAAGTTGGCCGCCTCACCTCTTGTTGCATGCAACGATTTTACCTTCGGGAATTGCGAACGTGTGGTGCTTGTTTATTGACCAGTAACACCTACGTAACAGAAATGTCCTCTTGTTGCAACAAATTGGGACGCACCGTTCTCAAGATATCAGAAGGCAAAAGTGACGAGGTGCGTGATAATGCCTGCTAGGAAGGCAGCACATATAACAGGTACTTTTACAACTTCATCGACGCAAGGGAGATGTATGCGCACATATCGTCAGCACCAGCAATGGTGCCTAGCGCGGGATCACCCCTTTTTATTCATTATGGGGGGGGAGGAGGCATCAATACGGGTTTGATCTTAGGTTGACGTTCCCGGTTACATAATAACCTATTTTTCGTAGAATTGTAATTTTATTTCACTTCTTTTACGATTTGCACGAATGCCATTCAAACTTACCATACAAGGAATACATACAAACTGTTGCCAGTAACAAACAGGCAGCCGTCTGTGCAGTGGACTCGCAGCGATTTGTACGCGGCTGTAGTAGTATTGCCTATGTGCTAGGCGATGAGTCGCTGCAGACGAATCTTTGTGTGCGTTTTACACGTAAACGGCGGGTCCTGGGCAGTTGCGACAAGAGGAAAAATTTTCATTACTGTGTTTATTACTTATATGGTAAATTTATTTATAAAAGAAGGTTAAAGGATAGGAAATAACTGAAAGAAAAAAGTAACAATGGCCACAAAAGTGCTCACATTTACCGTAAACAGCCTATACCTTCACTTACAGGACAGAGTTGGCTGAGCGGTTAACCTGCTCGCCTCCTGCTATTGTGAACCGGGTTTTACCCCCAGCCGAGTCACTCACGGATTTTCGTAAGTGGGGATCGTGCAGGAGGATGACACTGGTTTGTGGGTTTTCTCGGGGATATCCCGTTTCCCCCGCCTCCTTCGTTCCGGGTTTCTCCGTGCTCACATCAACCACCCTCATCGGCTCTCAAGACCTAGCTGATAAGAGCCGCCAAAATCTCTTCACTCACTATCTTCACTTACCCCCACTGAAATAACGATAGGCTGTTCACAATAAAGTGAGCACTTTTGAAATCAACCTAAAAAAAAAGTCTCTGCCCCTACTTGCAAATATGTCAACGAGGCCCTGAGTGACATGCGCCCAGTAAAGTTGGTAACGGTGGATGGGAAGTAGTTCGGTATATTAGCGTCGAGTAAAAAGTGTTAGGTAACCATTTCTGATAACTTAAGTTAGTTCTTCCACTTCCTATTTATTTTTTAATGTAATTAAGTGTAAATATAAGCAGATTTGTTAGATATTTAGTTTTCAAATAGGTCTAATTTCACAGTTTTACTGACTGACGTTTGAATAAAGTGATAAGGCCCCCGACGATGTTAATATTACATAAGGCGGAAGAATACACAACGTGCACACAAGTATATCATAAGCAGGGCTATCAAAAGTGCTCGTTTTACCTCGAGTAGCCTACATGGGAAAGCAAGAAGGCGTACTCACAGCCAAGCGCCCGGTCGTGGATGCCCTTGACGCGGTCGAGCTCGGTGATAGCTGTATCGAGCGCCAACTTGATGTCGGTGCCGCCGCCGTTGTACTTGATGGCTGTCACAGCCGTCAGGAAGGCGCACGTCGAGTTCTGGTCCGCCGTCAGTTTCACGGAGACCGAGTTGCTGAAGGTGATCACCCCCGCGGAACGGTTCGCAGACAACCTGCGGGGCAGAGCAATACCATGGCGTCCGTGTGCCGACAACATCGAACTGCCTTCTCTGGCAACGCGATGTGGATAAGATTTGAAGTTTGAACACTTTCGTAAACAAGTCAATTGAGATGTTTGTAACACTTACTCTAACCAATTTGTAATGCAGATTGATTAAGATATAATCGGTGAAAGTATTCTATCCCTATGAAAGGGTTTTGTCGTGAATACGTCTTTAAATTTTGCGACCATAGTGGGAGGCAATCCAGAAAATCCGATGGTAACAAATTCAGGGGATACAGTTTGGCATTGAGTTTCTTTCGCAGCGTCTCTTAACTTCCGCGTAGTATAACTTTTGACTAGGACAAGCTACGACGCTCGTTTAAGTTTCAATCGACAGCTTTCGTCAAGATCAATCGATTGCGTATGTAAAACACTTGTATGCGTTTAATGTAAAGAATTAAGAAAACTTAACACAATGTCGGTCTATAGTAATCAAAAAGCCAAGTCAAAATACAGAAAGCATATACGGTTGAAAAAAAAACATCGCTGGGCAGTGACGTCTGTTTGCTGACGTGTGAAACTGGAGTTCGCGGTGTAAGCAGTTGCTTCATCTCTGAAATCTCAAGTGCTCTGTGGCAGAGTGAGCCTGTCATCAGCACCAGTAACCTCCTGGACCCATAAACTCTATGGAGACTAGCGCCACAACTTCTGGTGGATGAACTTATGGGTAACAGAGTTGTTAAAGGCTGTTCACGATAAAGTGAGCACTTTCGAAATCAACCTTAGAAAAAAGTCACTGCTCCTACCTGCATACATTTTAAAGGCACTGAGTGACATGTGTCCAGTTAAGTTGGTAACCATGGATAGGAAAGTAGTTCCGTATCTTAACGTTGAATAAAAAGTGGTAGGAAACCATTTCTCTTAACATAAATTATTTCTTTCGCTTCCTGTTTTTTTTATACATCGAAGTGTAAAATTGACAGATTAGTAAATATTTATTTTCTAATAATTTCGCGTTACACTTGACCGACGCATGAATAAAGTGATGACGCTCATTACAATGTTAATCTTCATAAGGCGGAATAATATAAAAAGTGCATACAAGTAAATCTTAAATAGGCTTTCAAAAGTGCCCACTTCATGTGAATAGCCTATACGAATGAAGGCTCCATCATGTACCTGTCTAAACAACGATCCGGTACCGAGGTCACAGGCAAGTTTACCCAAACACGAAATCAAAACAAATATCCAAATCTGCAATCTGTGAACTATCAAAGAAATGCGCCGAGGACGACGGAAAATGTGGGTCCGGGAAACCTAAGTACTTTTCAGAGTATAAAGCAAAACAAACTTCTAGCAGACTCCAACCCCGGTGCACGGCGGGGATCAATAAAATCGAATTACGTCAACACGCACACACACACACGTGGTGGGGTGAGAATGTGTGGACTAGGCCACGAGGACCAGAGAGGTTGCAGTTGGCGACTTCACAGCGCAACATCGTGTCCAGGGTGCGGAGACCTGGCGAATCCCCTATTTCATGATTTCACTGAACTATCTCAGAACTTCATATCTTCCCTTCATCCCTTCTCTACAATTGGCTATCTTTATTATACTCTCAGTAAGTGCAATGAGTTCCATGTTTCAGTAAAAAGCTCTAGTCCAGGCCTGCCTTTTTAACGGTTTTATTTATCCGTTTTTACGGATATTTAACACTGCAGAAACCCAAACTTTAAGATTTTTTTTTCTTTAGCTCTTTGCTCAAGGTGGCGACACTAGTGCCCACAGCGATGTGTGTCAGTTTCACTGATGCATTTGTTTGAAAGATTCTTATAATGGAGGTATATTAATTAAGGGAAATATTTTGGACATACGCCATTGCTTCATTAGTGTATGTCTGAAACATTTTGCTTAATTATTCACTGGCGCGGGTATACAGTTATCTACATATTTCTGTTCCTGGCTGTATGATCACATGCAAAGGCCAGTGACATCATTGAAAAGAACATTTGCGGCGAATTGGAGTTTTTACGCATGCAATCCGAATTTAGTGACTGTGTTTTGTGTTTGGCATTGATATCGCAATGGTGAGGAAACAAAAATTATCATCGATACAGTCGTTGTATAAACGAAAGTATAAGTGTAAGTGGAGAAAATAATTAACATGGTTTGTACATTCCAAACCAAAATAACTACATTAAATATGTAAAAGTCTTTCATATCCAGTATTTTCTTCTGTAACTTGCAATTTTTTTAATTCCAAAGATTTTACAGGATTTGTCCCAATAATTCCAGGAGATTTTTAAACACAGGAACCAGGATTTCAGCTTCAGGCTGGTTGAAGCCCTGCTCTAGCCACTACTAGAGTAATTAATCTTCTCATTTAACTAAACCTACTTCTAATTCCCATCCTTCTATCCTTCATGTTTATGATCCTAGTAGAGATCATAACAGAGTGCAGCCGGGATGGGAGCAGCCTGCGGTACCCCGATGCCGCGCTAAAAACATAGTCTCCGTATCATCAGTTGTGCGTTAGCCGATGGGCACCCAATATTTTCCTAACAGTTCGTACACAGCCGGGCCGTCGCTAATATCAGCTGCCGCCGATTGGGCCCGTGGCTGCGGCCGTTAGCGCAGAGGTCAAAGAAGACGAGCTGCCAGAACTCGTGGCTCTCACGGCAGGCGCCCTTTTCATGTTTTTACGAACTAAGTTCTTCGTTATCTGCTAGTATTCTCGACTCAGCCACTTTCACAAGTTAAGGGTGAATGACTTCCACACGCACACATGTGGAGGCAGGTGATTACGAGTTGCATGCGGATGGTTGCATCGGGAACTGCTCTACTGGGCAGACGAGGTTTACATTTAGATCTACTATGTGGAGGAATGTCTCTAGAGAATGGTTCAGTGAATTTTGAACGATTGTTGATAGTGATTACTTGTAGAACTATTTTCCGAATATGTAGATCATGCCTCAGTTCTGGGACTAGTAAACTGGCGTATATTTCGGAGCACTTCGTGATAGATAAAATGAAATAATATTACAACATGTGGCAAGTTTGAGGGCAAGAGTTAGAATAGAAGGATCCTTAAATGCATATACGGACATGCCGCAATTATTCTGGATACATTAAAAGAAGAAATAATGGAAGAAGAAATGAGCCAGAGAACAGTCCTTATATTTTGGTCTTGGGTAAAACTAAACTTCATAAAGAATGGTACGACAACTACTGTAGCAAGAAGAGGCTAAATGTTTGGAATTTTAACTAATATCACTACTGTTTCCTTGATATACATTTAGGTTATTACGCAGAGAGAACATGGACAGTTTTAGGGGAAATGGAATGGGGAGGATGATGATGATAATGATGATGATGGTAGAGATGTTGATCGGTTTCGAAACGTCAAGGAATGTAGATTGTGCTAGCGATTCCTGGTAAGACAAATGTAAGCTGAATGTTTAGCTAGTTCGCCGTTGAAGACCACTGCTTCTAACAGGTGCATGATCCCAAATAGGCATATATTTGCTTTCTGTCTGCCAATGTAGTAGCTAGGTAGATATTTGCAAAACGTAGCTTTCCTAGACTAATACACAAATTCAGTGAGTGACCGATAAATAACTTGCCTATTGGTTGCTTTAAATATATTTTAGCGAATTTTAGATGCCTGTAGTAAGGAATACATCAATTCAGACTACAGGTATGGTGTTCAAAAATGCCCGGCTTGTCATTTTTACCACTACCCATAAATTGTATTGCCTAAAAAATTAAGTAATCTTTGCACACTAAATTCTGTACTCGTGCCCAGTTATAGAACATTTAGCCAAACACAAGTGCCAAAACTGTATTTAATCAGTCGCGCATAGTCGAGTTTGAATGCATTGAGCATATCTATTACCACAGAAGAACAGAAGTGCTGCAAACGGCAAATTATCCAGACAAGTAGTAGTAGTAACACAGTATAATCAGAGACAATAGTAAGTAGTAACACAGTAGTAATCAGAGACAAGTAGTAAGTAGTAACACAGTAGTAATCAGAGACAAGTAGTAAGTAGTAACACAGTAGTAATCAGAGAAATAGTAAGTATAACACAGTAGTAATCAGAGACAAGTAGTAAGTAGTAACACAGTAGTAATCAGAGACAAGTAGTAAGTAGTAACCAGTAGTAATGCAGGATGTACACAGTTAATCAGAGACAAGTAGTAAGTATAACACAGTAGTAATCAGAGACAAGTAGTAAGTAGTAACACAGTAGTAATCAGAGACAAGTAGTAAGTAGTAACACAGTAGTAATCAGAGCAAGTAGTAATATAACAGTAGATCAGAGACAAGTAGTAGTAGTAAACACAGTAGTATCAGAGACAAGTAGTAAGTAGTAACACAGTAGTAATCAGATAAAGTAGTAAGTAGTAAACAGTAGTAATCAGAGACAAGTAGTAAGTAGTAGCACGGTAGTAATCAGAGACAAGTAGTAAGTAGTAACACAGTAGTACCAGTACAAGATGATGACTTACGGGAAGGCGTTAACAAGAGCTTTGACGAAGGTCTTCTCCATTTCGAACTGTTGAGAGAAACGCTGCCAGACTCGTCCAGGATGAACAGCAGGCTGGCGTTGATGTCCTGGAGGGTCTGGTTTATCTTCGCCACAAATTCCTCCCCGAAGTCTTGAGGAGCTGTGAACAACACGAATTCATTTAGTATCAGATAGCCTGCTGCAAGTTGAGAGGCTTCACAAAAGTGTCAGCTACTTATTTTTTTTTTACTCTCCATAAGTTTTGCATGATGTCATAGACTTATAAGTATTTATGGTTAGGGATCTGCATGTCTCTAAAAAAAATTGGTTTTATCTGTGTTGGGGACACGGCCGCTTGTTTTGCGTGAATATGTCTGCGTTGATGCGCTCGGACACCACGGCCTTGATGTTATTTTAGGTTCCCGGCACCGCTTCACTCGATCATATGGGGTTTTATGGGTATCACTGTATTAATTTTGAGGTGTCTCTTTCCGACAGTATATGATTTCTGTACTTCGACTTTACTTTTTGATAAGTATAGGCCAAATTGTGTTAAGTTTTCTTAATTATTTTTACATTAAACTCATAACATTTCACCATAAAATCAATCAAGACAATTTTTTTTATACACGCAATCGATTCATCTTGACGATAACTGTCGATTGAAACCTAAACGAGCGTCGTAGCTTCTCCTAGTCAAAAGTTATACCACGTGTAATTTATGAGACGCGGCGAAACGAACTTAAAATATCCCCCCCCCCCCCACCAAGCGATTCATCAAAGTCCTCACTCAACGTATCATAGTCTCTGATCCTTTGGCAATCGAGAGGTGTAATTGAACTTTGAATATAGATGATATATTCGGAGCTGCAATGCCAAACTTTATCCCCCGATTTTGTTATCATCGGATTTTCTGGATTGCCTCCCACTATGGTCGCAAATTTAAAGACGTATTCACCTCAAAGTGAATGGAGAGATTTGGTGGCCCTTAACATCGAGGTCTTGAGAGCCGATGAGGGTGAAGTATGAAGAGCTGTGACGGAGTGCAAGGAAACGGGAGATCTCGAGAAAACCCGCTGGAGCGACCTCGCTGGGAATTGAACCTGGTTCACCTTGGTGGGACGCCTACCACTACGACACCATGGCTACAAATTAAACTGAATTGTAAAAAATACAGGTGTCCACATGTACTGTTGTTTTTCAGCTGAAATATTTTATAGGTACTATTTTATCAATGAAGAACTTCCCATCCCCCCTTTCTCAACCGAAAAATATTCTGCCTAATGACTATTCACCGTAAATGAGTACTTTTGAAAGCCCTACTTAGGATCTGCTTGTATCCACGTTGTGTATTCTTCCGCCTTATGCAAAATTAACATTACAACGGGCATCAAAACTTTGTTCATGCATCGGTCAAGTGAAACAGTAAAATTATTAGGAAGTAAATATTCTATAAATATGCTCGTTTATGCACATCGATGATTTTAAAAAAATAACAGAAAGCGAGAGAAATCATTTAAGTTATCACTAATGGTTATCTGTGTTTTTATTTGACATTAACGTATGGAACTTCTTTCCGTCCATCGTTACCAACTTGACTGGGCGCGCGTCACTCAGTGCACCCGTTGAAATACATGCAGGTAGGTGCAGTGACTTTTCTCTAAGGTTGATTTCAAAAGTGCTCAGTTTATCGTGAAAACAGTCTTTACGCCTGTGAAAGTGCAGACAGCGGCAGTGAACTCACTTTTGCAGGAGGGGATGAATCCGACGCCAAAGGAGCCGTTCCACTTGCCGCCGGTGCACTGGACGACGCTGCTGCCGACCAGCTCGTAGCCGCTGGAGCACTTGAATCTGCACCTGTCTCCCTCTTTGCTCAGCTTGCTGAGGCACGACGAAGGCGACCACGACCCACCTGCCGAGTTCGCAGCTTCCTGCAGGCTGCAAGAAAGCACGCAGGATTCAGCTTGGCGCGCAGTTCAAAGGAAATCCATTCCCGTTACTTTAGCCTTTTCTGAAGCACTGCTAAAGTTATACTTCCAGGATATTCCTCCGCCTAGAGCTAACTAAGGCTGTGTCCGAATTCGCAAGAAGTACATAATTGTGCGTACCTGTCGACGGAAGTGACGTTGTAAGTGCTGTCCGAACTGCAAGTGAAGTATGCAATTATACAAGTAAACGAAGTTGTATACTTCTCGCATACTTGCGGAAAATGTGCCGCCATTTTGAGAAGCAATTTGTAGGTTACAATTGATTTCCGAAATAATTATTTGATTTAAAGTTTAATAGGGCAACATTACTACTCCGTTGACATAGAATTTTGAACTAAATAAATAATTATCGCAAGTTTCGCCTTAAAAAGGTCTAAGCAATAAATTCGTATTAGACCCATGTTCCTAACCTAAAGAAGATAAGATAAAAAAAAAAAAAGCAGTCCAAACTGCACTTGCATACAATAATGCAAGGCAGTAAATATTAATGTAAATCAGATTTAAATATTATTTAATACCTTATTAATCCCTAAATCCTTCGGCAGTTATCAAATTCTAAGTCGGAATATATGAAAAATTTAAAATGGTTAGCTGGCTAATACCTGACTCAGAAGCCAACAAGACTACCTGTCCGAATTCATCAAGTTTAATGCCAAGGGTAAGTGAAGTATGCAAGGATGCAAGTATGCAAGTATATACGTGAGTTCGGACACGGCCTAAGCTTAACTAAGGCTGGATAATTTCATCAGAGGGACGGCGCACCGAATTCGTGCGCACAAAGTGTAACAGCATTTTGTATGAGGACTATTTTTTACTATGCGTTACCAACATACCTAATTTATCCCTGTTTTTATTCTAATTATTCATAAACTAAGCATTATAATTTATAGGTAAAACATGAATAACATTTCAGTTTAACAGAAAAAAAAAGTAACTTTTATGAACACAAGTACAAAACGTTTGTGATATATATGGCGTATTTAGGAAATAACAAAACACGTCAAACATGGGGAGATTTTTCAAAGATCTGATTCAAAAAGGCCGAAGAAACCATGAACGGACCCATAAAACATGGGTCGTGTGCACAAGAGCTGACCATCTTGTTTTCGTGTGCGTGAGAGTTCCTGATATTATGAGCAAAAGAAACTGTCCCATTTCACTTGTGCAGGCGTATGGGACAACAGCTGATCCGAGTAGAATATAAAATTTGAACGAAGTTGTTTACCTAAAACAGAGGAACAGTTATGCTGCAGAAACGAGAAAAAAAATGTGTTACAAGATACTATTAACACTTTGAGGTCGGCACGCATTTACCAGCTTAAAGACAAGCTAGAAGTTAGTCACCTATATCCATACCGCTGAAGGGACACCATGTTCTATTGGTCCCTATTACACCTTAACACCATCCTGCTGGTCAAACGACACCAGTTTTTCCGTAATGGCCGACTGCTAACCAATGGCGTGCCGAGTTTACCGTTTTCCAGCCAAATGTTTTTTCATGTGTAAAAGGATTACATACCACCGTGTTTATTTCCGTAACTATACAAAAAACTGTCATCCATTTACGAAGTTTGTTGTTGATGTTGTATTAGTTCCTGTTTAAAATCCTTGTGAAATTGGGAATTGGTATAAGTTCCTCCATACCAGTACTGTTTTTTATGTGGAATGAAATATTCAATCAAGTTTTGACCGAACTACGGTCGAGTATAGTCCTCGAAGTGTTATTTAGAGAAAATTACAGAGAACGGTTTACTAGCAGAAATGTTTAAATATTATTCGCATCCTTACGGTCGCGAAAATAAAGATCCAAAGAAAAGCAAAAATTGCTAAATCATTTAAATCAATGCCAATTTTAACACAATATCACAATCTGTTACGGAAACCCATTAACACTTCCAAATTACGTCAGACTCGTTCTATCCGGATTGAACCTGGCGTGGACTGAAGAATCCAGATTGAAATGCTAGTATAAACACATCCGGACTGGACTGAAGTAGGAGTGGAGTGAGATAATCCAGTCCAGTTGTCGAGGTGAACTCATAGAGTAAATGAGGTGTATGCCAGAGTGGCAACACCAATGTTATTGAGCGGTCGCTAAATTTTTTTTTTGTACCCTCTCCGCGCATAACAACTTAGTCGGCACAACTACTGCATCACTTCGAATTACGAAGTTGGCGCTACTGAGTACTTACAGCGCTCCTGGCGGGTATACCTTGAACTTCTTAAAACTGCACTACAAATATTATTATAATCACTCGTACCGTTCAATATCTTTAGAAAATTTGAACACTTGTGGACCACCTTCAACAGTGGAGTAAAATTAATTACGTGTGGGATCAGACGATTATGATGTTCTGCAAAGAACAGCAACACATTTAAGAAATTAAAACTCATCCTGTCATTGCGCTTTGGTTAACAACAATATGGCCAGGCAACATAATAAAAATTAAGAGGCAAAAATTTTATTTGTGTAAATCTATGAGAATGCATAATTTTTTAAAAATGTATAAAATACTTAGCTCCCACAGCGTAAAACTACGAAACCTTTTTGTAATTGCTTTAATGGGTATCAATAAGATTTCACTAAAATGATGGTATGCGTGGAGAAGGCCTGAAAAAATAGGCAACCTGTTGTTCCCTATCCTGTGAACACCCCCTGGGTGGACTGGAATGTAGAATCCGGATTGAAAATATTACTTTAAACACTCATCGGACTGAAATTAGAACAAAGAAGTGGCCGCCTTATTAACTCGTTAAGTTAGTGATGTAAGAGGTTAGAATCATTCTGAGACAAGAGAATAAGTGTTTTTTTGAAAGTGAAGCGAAAAATAAATGGCTATGAAGGAACTGAGAAAATTTGGAGGAGAAATATATCGAATTCTTGTTTTATATTATGTTGGAAAAATATATATTACGTTTACTGGATTTCGTATACATTTGTTGTTCATTTTACAAGTTCTGTTTGCATCGCCAATATGAGTTGCTGCGATATCCGTTTCAATCCCGTCTTGTTTACATCACATACGAACCCTTCTTGATCATTCGTTTGTACGAGTTGATTCCAATCGATTCGGTCACCCGAAACTTTACCGTAACCACTTACTTCCTATACGAGATTCATTCCGAGTTTGCTACGAGTTGATTCCAATCCGAGTTCGGTCCAGTCCGAAATTTACCGTAACCACTTACTTCCTATACGAGTTCATTCCGAGTTTGCTACGAGTTGATTCCAATCCGAGTTCGGTCCAGTCCGAAATTTTACTCTAAAAAACTAAATTGGACTGGATCATCTCACTCCATCACTCCTACTTCAGTCCAGTCCGGGTGTGTGTTTACACTAACGTTTCAATCAGGATTCTTCAGTCCACTCCAGGTTCAATTCCGATTGAAATGGTACTGTAAACACACTACATGTTAAACTATAGTCGACGAGCATGTAAGTGCCAGAGGCGTCACTCAAGGCAAAGCAGTGGAAGGTTTTTTTTTTTGCCCAGTGCAAATGTGCCGATGTCAAAACAAAAATTATTGTTTTCACGGGTTGGCACTACTACACACATGAACAGTTTTCATCATAACATTTCAATCGCATGATTCCACCCTTTTTAATAAAAAATGTTCTTAATGTTCACATCTAAAATATATAGAATTGCATTCAAAGATAAACGCCACTGTGAGCTGTCAAGTGTCGGTACACAACGCCAAATCGTCGTTAAAGCACTAACTAGCTCACACCAAAGAGAATGCAAGGCCGTACGAGAATGTAATGCTCACATCACCACCAAAATCGTAATCAGAAATATGGATTTATATCAATCATTGTACTTCAGTCTTTACAAATGAATCAATATTGCTATATTTTTATTTTCAGTTCCTTGAAAAATATTCATAAAATGATAAACAGTTTATTCACATTATATTAAAAAAAAAATACCTTATTTGTATCGACGATATTGGACTGGGCAATTAAACAAAATCGAATCGGAAATAAATTAAGTGTTCTGCTTACTTTTACCCAGTTTCTAGGGGTGGCATTGATCTTCCCGACCTGGAGTAGCAAATAAGGTTAAAGGCTGTTCACGATAAAGCGAGCACATTTGAAATAAACCTTAGAAAAAAGTCACTGCCCCTGGCTGCACATATTTTAAAGGGTGCACTGAGTAAATGCGCCCAGTGAAGTTGGTAATGATAGATGGGAAATAGTTCCATAACGTAATGTTGAATAAAAAGTGTAAAGTAACCTTTTGTGATAACCTTAATTATTTACTTCCTTCTATGAATCGGAATTTTCAAATTCCCAAATTTGTAACATATTTTCTTTTCTTATTATCCCACAGTTTCGCCTGACCAACGATTGAATAAAGTGATGAGGCCAATGGCAAGGTTAATTTTACATAAGGCGGAGGAATACACAACGTACAAGCAAGTATATAGTAAGCAGGGCTTTTAAAAGTGCTCATTTTTCCCCGTGAACAGCCTATAACAGAAGTAACTGACCTCCCTGGCAGGCGGCCCTCCACTGCCAGTCGCAGACCTCGAGGGCGGGGTTGAAGTGCAGGGTGGGGGGACAGCTCATGAGGATGGGCGTCCCCCAGTTGCAGCTGTAGAACTTGTTGCAGTCGCTCTCGTGTGGCACTAGCACCGTGTAGTTGGTCGGGTTGTCCGGCGGGCATACAGACACTTGGGCCGCAACACTACGCGCCTGCAGGCAGGCCGCCAGCGCCACTGCTGCCAGCACCACTCCTGCGGGACACGCGACCACGCCTCACACACACACACACACACACACACAGTACGGCATGCCCGTTAACAAATCGAGGGCTGCACACTTTTACTGGCACTTAAGACAAATTAGAAGTGAGTTACCTATATCCACTACTGCAAGAATACCAGTTCTGTTGGTGGCTGTTTTAGAAATCGCCATCGTCCTGTTGGTCTATACCACACTGGACAATACCCTGTACTTTACAGCGTTCTTTATTGGCCGGTTATCAGCCACTGGAGAGCCGAGCTGATATTGGCCCAATTAAATGCGCTTTATCATATAAAAGATTTACAGTCATTCATGTCGCCATGAGTGGCTATAAAATAATTAATTATATCGTTAAAAATATAATTGTTATTGCACTGTCGTGTTCTAGTTAGGTCATGTTATACACTTACCGAACAAAGACTGCATTTCCATGCGAGTTTTGTTCTGAACAATAAAAACATAATTTTTTTTAATTAGCTTTATTCGAGCTACACTCGAACATAATCTGCAAAGTGTTGAATCCCGTTAAAGGTGGGTTTACGACTAAATACTGAAAAATTAAGAATTGTACTTAATGACTCCATAAGCTAATCTAAATTAACAATAAGAAGGTCTCCGGTTTATGATTGAATAAGCAACTGTTAAGTCTAGCCAATCATAATCGTAGGAGACGAAAGTAAACTACACAACCATGAAAATATGGACTAGAATGGATATTATTTACATATATTAGATAATTATTTGTGGTTACTGCTTGTGTAAACGTTTTGAAAAACTCGTGACATCTTACAGCAGTCGATGCCAATATTGGGCATTTATATCAATAAATCTGAAAAGGTTAATTAAATCGAATTCAATAACCTCTTCTGAGAAATAAAACATGATCACCACTGTTCTTTTAATTAAGAGGATACTGTCTCTCGGTTAAAATAATTATTTGCATACGATTTCACAATACGACATAACCTGAATACAAAATTCAAATACAGTTTCCCGCCAAAAACAAATGTCACTCGGCTCTGATTGGCTACTTTTTCTTGACTTGTGCTTAAGATATAAAATATAACGATATCTTAAGTCACGTAATGAACGCACACGACCCGTCAAGACCCGCACATGACAGTCATAGACTAATACCCTTAAACACATTGAATCATGTCTTAAGCACACGGCGCACTTATTATGTTAAGTAAGTCGTAAACTCACCTTAAGGTGGATTCTCACCCGCCATCTTGGATCTATCGATTAAGCTTCTATTTCAGAATGTGTATTGTAATTTATCGCACGGCGTATCCTAAATATCAGCTTCCCAAACTTAATCGGACTGCCACCGCTTCGCTATATTTATTAATTTTTAGCTGTTACCTGTCGAGGCGAAACGTGAGATTATTTCTTGCGGACGATTACAAAGGCGACGATATCAACAGTAATCAAGAAATACTGATCTCAGACAATGCACTAGGAATGCTCTATCGTTCCAAAAAAAAACACGATACAAAACTGTATTTCCAGAGTATGGAAAAAATTCCATAAATCCAGATAGCCGGTGGGAATCTGCTGAACACAGGAAAAAACATTATTTTGCAGCCGTTAAAAAAAAAGAGGAGTATAGTGGAGTTGAACATCGGGGTCTTGAGAACAGAAGAGGATAAAGCGAGGCGAGAAAGGAGTAGCACAGGAATGCAAGATGGGGAAAACGGGAGATCCCCGAGAAAACCCTCTGACCAGCGGCTTCGTCCGGCACGATTTTCACGTGCGAAAATCCGGGCGCGATCCTACCGGGAATCGAACCCGCTTCACCTTTGTGAGAGGCGAGTACTGTAGTTGCTGTTTCACCAATAGACTTTGCTTCTTCCATTAGTATTTTAACGAATACACTAGATGCATCAGATCCTTCATAAGTTACTGGTGGTTTATAGTATCCATGTTCGTATTTTACATAGTAACAGAAGCTAATAGGCTCGTTTTTTTGGTATGGTTTCGTGTAGGATTCGTCGGGGTTTGGTTGGCAAGTTTCAATTTTAGTCAACAAACATTCATAATCAGCATACATGACAAACGGAACTCTCAAAGAATGATTTTGGTTTTTAAATCTTAATATTTCATTTTTTTCTTTAGGTGGTAGTTCAACTCTAACACCAGCGTGATCTCGGCAGTTTTGTTCGTGATCTTTTAGCTTACTTACAGAGTAGATATATTGCAAACATCTATTGCATATATATGTTTTGTGACCATGATTTGTTACTTGTGATGTGATAAGTCTCGAAAGAATTTTTTATGTAGCAGTAGTGGTCATTCTTTCTGTCTTTGATATAGAGTAGGTTAATGTGCTTATCCGTCTTATTTTTTGTTGTTTTTAATGTGGAGATTATATATTTCTTACCACCATCTTTTTCTTCGTATGTGTATACATTAATAGAAATTCCTTTTCTTTTCTCAAAGGTTGGTATGTTATCCAATTTCATTGGAAATTCCAAACCCTTAAGTGCATCATCAAACTCACGTTCGTAAGCTATGTATTTATTCACTCTTTGGGGGTTTCTTTGTACGTGATGCAATGCAGATAGAACAGACCACAAAAAACATTTTTGATCATGATACTTAACATTAACTACCGCCTGCTTAGCGTTGATTTTTTCTGGGAGATCAACATAAGAACTGCCCTTGAATGGTACATATTTATTTATTCGTACTTTTAGTTTAAATATTCTTTTGAGTACCCACTGAAATCCCTTTGCTTCGAAAGCCCCCTTCTCAGCTATGATTTTCGATATGCTGTTGGCATAATATTCTTCCAGATTAGTCGATTTCAGTATAATTTCGTTCTTTGTTTTAAAGGAGCTTTCTACATATTGAATATTCTCAAAAATTCCCCTTTTGTACTCAGTGAAGAGTTTCATGTTCACTGTGAGTGATTTTAAATGTTTATTAATTAGTCCCGTCTAAATTTCTTTTGCATCGTTTAGGAAATGATTTGGGTCTTTGTATGCATTCACATTCATTACAGCATAAGTATTGACCCTACTTTGAAATGCTGTTTCGATTTCTTCTACACTGAATCTGAGTGTGTACTTATGAATTTTACTACACAGGTGACGTCTTATGAGAGACGGTTTGAAATAGTGATTACAAGTTTCACATTTCAGTTGTTTCTCTCGTGGGAACTTCTGTTTTAATATTAATTGTTGTGATATTTTAAAAAATTTCCCATGAATTTGTTGGTTCATGTTAATTATTATGTATTGGTGCAAGGCCTTTGTGCAATCTACTTCTAAGATGACTTATTATAAGAGATGGTTTTGTAAAAGTGATTACAAATTTCACACTTGACATACTTTTCTTGAGGTTTATTCTTCTTTCTTTTCACAAAAATATCTTTCTTAAATTTATGTTCTTTCCGAACATTACCAGTTGCGTTAGCCAATTTTCATTGCCATGGTCGTCATCAATTAGACATCAGTTGATTTTTATTTGTGCTCATTTATTATATACAATATTTTATTTTTTACGTATTCAAATTTTTTGAGCCACTTTTTTGCGATCGTGCTCACCGCAACTTTTTACGCGTATTTTTGCAGATGTACCAAACGCAAAGATGAATGAACTTTTTTACTAAAGGCTACGATCTAACCAAACACACTTTTTGAGTCACTTTTTTTGCGGTTTTGCTTAAACGCAACATTTTATCCAACTGCTCCAAAACGCAACTTTTTCAGTCACTTTTTTTGCGTTTGTGCCCTAATCGGCATTTCTACACTACTGATCTCAGATCGAGATTTCGAAAATAACTTCATCCCGATTTTCGGTTAAGCTCTGAACTCGAATGGTGCAAACAATTTTCTGTGTTGATCCTAGATCCGATCTCGAATCTACTTTCGAACCATGGTGGTGCAACCGGGCATTATTAGCGAACGCAGGTGAGATACAGACTTCGAAACAAATGACGAATGAAAAAACAAAGATGACGATGGAACGATGGTGACTAATTAGCGAATGCCACTACTTGGTCGAGTCGCTTTCCAAGATGGCTGATACCCTAACACATTATTGCTACCTAGGTTGTATGAACACATGATGCTTACCGATATGGTGGCCTACAATAACATATAAACTAATTACGAACGAAAAAACAAATGTGGCAGTCGAGCGAAAGTGAGAGAGGGAGACAGTAACATATAAAAAAATGTGGTGGCCTCCAGTAAAATTCAAAAGTTTTTAAAACTTTGTTTTAATAAAAATTTTAATAAGAATATTTAAAATAAATATTTTAAGAAATTGAGAGCATACCTATACGGCTGCCTCCGGTAGCATGCAAACTGATGATAAATGAAAAAATCAAGATGGTGGCCTCTAGTACAGACATAAATAAGTTTTTTGATAATTATTTTAAACAATTTGTCAATAAAATAAAATAAGGGAAATTTTAAGGGTTAATGGAACTTTTGAGGGAAAGGGGAAATTGTTAAGGAAAAATACCAGTGGGGTAAAATATTTATTAATAAGAGATTTTTAAAATTAAAATGTAGTAAAAATGAATTTTTGAAACGATTTTTTTTTAATTTTAAAGGAATTTTTTATCAAATGTTTCAATGATAAATTTTTTATGCATTTTAAAACGATTTTTCAATTTTTAGGTGAGTTTTTTAAAATAAAAATGGTTTATAATTAATTTTTTATAGTTTTTTTAAGAATTTGTTTTGCATATGTTTGGGTTTTTGGGGTCAGAGGTCATAGGGTCAAGGTCATGTGTCAAGGTTAGGGTCAATGACAGCTAAGATGGCGGATGGTGACGTAACACCTTGGCGGCCGGCAGGCTTCTGCATTCCTATGCCCGATGCCCTTGTGTGTAAAGGAACTTTTCCCTACTACTGGTCTGCATATTTACTGCCCACGAAGCAAACCACATATGGCTAATTAATGGTTTACAGTCGGATGCCGAGCCACCAAACAGTTGTCAACAGCTAGCATGCACCCAGCAGAAATGCTGGTCCTGAAGTAACACCTCTAACTAGCCATACTCTGTCCATAACTGGCCCAGGTGTGGTGAACACAAATGGCCCAAGCATGGCCCATGTGATTACAACAGCAATGGCCCATCGATATACAATTTCACAGCGATCAGATGGCTAGCTATACTTTGATCATATGTCTTCTACTATCACTTAGAAATTATTATTTTTACCATCAATATCAACTTTACTTTGTTTTCCATTTCATTTACTTCACTATTACACACATTATACGACATGAAAAGCTTATGCTTACCGGAGGAGGAGAGTGGGCCCGTTCATACACTCCTTGCATTAACGGTCCAGCATGCTAACCATTACTCCATTGTGTATTCTTATGCCCAGATTAACTAATTCAGAGTATACTCGGCTTGAAATATTAATAAACACTATATAATATAAACTACACCAGTTATGTCATGGCCTAACAATTTACCATGCGAACAAATCAGTTTTAACATGATGCAGATAAATAAATATGTCATTTACAGAAATATAGCATACATGAATCGCGATATTTAACCAAAAACTTGCCTTTACTGTATCATTCGCAGTATGTATGTCACCTGGATGCTATTCATCTGTTTTGAAATGCAGTCGCCAGTTAGGTATATTTTAGTGATGTGAAACAACAAAAGACCTTAAATGTTAATTTTCTAAAGGTGGTTAAAGGCTATACTGTTTTTTTTTTTTCAACTTCTCATTTTGATTATATGCAGTCATAGGTACATGTAAAACATTGCATATGTCAAATAATTCAATACCAGTCACGAAGTCACGCCTAATACTGTATTTACAGTATTTTAATGTGTAAGTTTTTTTTTTTCGAACAAATCTCAATTGGACATATTTGATTCGCTAGTAATTGTCCGTGTCATGAGTACTTCAAGGAACTATTTTCTTAACAATTTATTACGTGGTTCATCTGTATGTCAATTTTAACTGTTGAGATACAATAGATAAGTCATGCCCTTATCGCAGCTGAACCAACAGTCTAATTTCGAAGAAATATTATCATGAAACTCCTGGAACTTCAAGGCATACTTTAAGAAAAAGTTGTGTTAAAATAACATTTTTAAATTAGTAGGAATAAAGGTTTTAAGTTAAAATTATATTTATGCTATGTTATTTTTATTAAGTATATTTTTTATTAATTATCATAGATACTGTGTCGTAACACCACAAAATATCATCAAAATTCAGGTGGGAAAATTGTTGGCTTTTGAACAGATTAAGTTTCATCTGAAAGTTCCACTTTTCAGAGAATTGACAGCAAAGAAAGGGCGGGAGTTTAGGGGCAACGAGTGCGCAAGCGTGTTGCGTCAATGTCGCCATGGCAGTGGCGTCATTATTTATGGGTGGAATATGCCTGAGGTTGGTAACTACACGATCCCTTAACAAAACGCATTGGTTCTTTCCTGCCCCATTCATGCTTCTCTGACAGTAAAGTGTATATAATGCAAAAGTATTGTTTTTATGTTTTTAGAGCCGGTTGCTCCAACATCGGGCCCGATTCGAGATCGAACGATTCTAGTTCCTAACCAGAATCCAGTTTGATTTTTGTTACAATGTGAAAGTGGTGCACCAACGAAATTACATGATTCTGGTCGATATTAAGTATGAGACAAATTTTGGTACTGGCTCGTAATATATGACGTTGTGGAAGTAGGCGTATTTTTCATAATAGATAGAACTAGATGTGGGATCCTTTATATGTTTTAACTGAATTATTGTTGTACGAATTTTACTGAATAATATCCAAGTAGGTATAATATTGTTTTAATTTCCCAAGAAAACAATCGAACGTAATTCTATCTGTTCGCGTGTTTACAAACTACATTTGTGGACTGTGGCTGCTTATCTGGGATCGAGATTTCGAACCGCCAATTTCGGCGGTTCGAAATGAACTTAATCTTGATCTCCAGTACAGCTCTGAACTCGAATGGTGCAACAGTTTTCAGTGTCGATCTTAGATGCAATCTCGGATCGAGTTTCGGACCACCACGGTGGTGCAACCGGGCATTAGTAATCTTGTTTTGGCCAAAGCAAAAATATTACTGCTTATATTATACTAATAATGACCATAATTTGCAACTGTCATACATGTGTGTGTGTGTGTGTGTGTGTGTGTATATATATATATATATATATATATATATATATAATATATATATATAGAAACATCAAGCATTCGCCTAACTCGTGTGTGGTAGAGTTCTTGAAGTTTTCAGACTGTTGCGGTAGTGTTAACTCAGATATAAGATAAACAAAGGGTTATTTGTTTTCCTGCTATTTTATTATGTCAGTCCACTTACAACTACACACGTACAATTACAAAATGTACGATTACAAAAATATCAAATAGCATCAACATAATTTAAATCTTAAACTAGCATGTTATATTTGTAAATGCATATTCGTGGTTGGATAATCAAATGTGACGTCATAGCGCTGCACGGACCTACGGCGGTTTGTCCTTCGCCCCATGGTTGCCAGCGCCTTTAAACAGTTGCGCCTGAAATAAAAAAAAACACCGAATCAGTAAATGTAGAAATACTTGTCAGTTTGGGTAACTGATTACTGGTTCATTGTGCAGTTTCAAAATCCACTTTTGAAAAAAAAAATTGCTCCTAACTGCATACATTTTAACCTACACACTAACTGTCATGCTCCCAGTAGACAGCAGTGTAAGACAAAATAGTTCCATTTCTTTACGTTCGATATCTTAATCTCGTATTAAGTATGGCGTCCAAATTTTTCGTTACTGAATTTATGTAAATATTTTCTGGCTTTTTTTTTTACGCACGCAAGAATGATAACTACCATAACAGAGGTATGTTTACGTTCGTAACAATTTCACTGTTACAACTGATAGACGTATGAATAAAATTATATGGTGCTTGGCAATATTGATTTAATACGTGGTGGAAGGATACAAAATGACAGAAAATGAGATATTAAGCGGGGTTTTCATATACACTGAGTTAACAGCGAACAGACTTTATCAAGCTGTAGTGCTGTAATTTATTTTCGGGCATTAATGGCTGTGCTAAAAAATATTATGTTAAAAAAATCTATTTATTTTAAGCACAAAGAATGCCATTTACATATTTTTAAATTCTGGTAGTTTTTGAAATAACTATGATATTTTCTATAAATACGGGAAACTATTAAAACTCAGCAATTTTTCTAGAAATTCTCAAGAGAGAATCATAAGTGACCCTCAACAACGAAACGACATAACTTTGAACTCACGACGTATTTCTTTCACTTATTGTTAAAGGTTTTTCACGATAAAGTCGGCATTTTTTTTTATCTCACATTTGAAAAATGTCACACTGTATCTATTTTAACGGCCGCGCTGAGTGGCATATTTCCTGTTAAGTTGGCAACGATGAATGGAAAGTTGCTCCGTGACTAAACATTTCAATAAAAGTGTAAGGTAAGGCATTTGTGAAAGCTGAAATGATTTCTCTTGTTTTTTTTTTTTTTTATATGCATCCAAGTAAGAACTAGAAAATATGTAATTAATTTCCTTTTATAACATAATATTACCACAGTTTCATTTGACCGAAGCACGAACAAAGTAATCAGGCCCGTGGCACATATTGCATGCAGCGGAACAATACACATTGTGGATGCATGAAGATCTCATGCAAGGGTTTTAAAAGTGCTCAGTCTAACCTGAACAGCCTATAGCTACATTACAACACTTATCATGTGAACTAAATAACCAGCCCCATTGTCGGTCTGCGTGCAAAGCCCATATTTAGCCAGCTTAGTATTAGGTCTCCGCTGTCACATATTATTTTATCGCTAGTTAAAGTTGCGAATAACTTAACATTTTATTATTTGCTTTTTTAAGGCAGTATTTAGACTCACTAGGGGAATTAAACAAAATCACATAAAACCTGGGTGCTATAAAAAAAACCAAGCTCTGCCAATACAAACACACAGACAAGTAATTGTATTACATTTATGGTATGGGGCCCTATAATTTAATTTCATTCTGAAGTACGCAAATTAAGTTCAGTATTGAACGCTACATTAAAATTCGTAGTATCACAAATAACTTGTATACTTTCGTGATATAAAACTTAATCAAAGAAAAAATTTTTTTGTACTTTGGATTGGTTTAATGTATTCAGCCCCTCTACCAAATGATCATTGATATAAACTAGCACAGGACGAGTTAGTATTAAAGAAACCAAGAGGTAGTATGGGCTACTTTTGTGGAATATTGCATGTTTGCTTTTATATCCAGCTTTTTCAATTTTCAATCTAAAAAAGGCATTGACATGGCAATGAAATATGTATATCAAAGATTGCCTAGAAAGTAAGTTAGTAGCATCAATTCGTATTACAATTCAAGTTATATTGGATTATGCTTTAAATATTCCAGTTCACAGTTTAAAAAAAATGGTTAAACTAATTTTCACCTAACTTATTATGGAGCGTTTCTTCTACTCGTTTAGGAAAGAGTTGTGATTTCGGACATGCTTCTTCTTCCCTTAATATGCAATATTATGTTGTTCAAACATTGCTTCAAATAAATATATTCGGTGGTTTTCAAATCTGGTGATCTCGCGATTACTTATTATCTATTTATGTTTCTTTCTAACTGATTTCTTGAAAAAGGGAAAAAAAATTAAAAATTGTACTTAGAAATTTACCAGTTTCGTTACTGATAAAAGTAAGCAGAGAAACAATGCTTTATCAACCGCTATTTGCGGGTTTTATTTTTTTAATAGAAAGTTAAGAAGTACGTCTTATATTGTGAGACTTTCCCTGAGTTCATAGATTTTCCTTGCACGCCTAATAAGTTGTGCCCCTGTATGTAATTATAGGGTTATCGCGTCCACACATGTGTTCCTTTACTTAACCTTTGTAGAAAAATAAAAAGCTGCGTGTTCTTTGTATAACCGTTATCTGACTTGTCCAGAACAAATTATTTGTGACTTGGTGTAGGGAACGGGAAAAGAAAAAGGAAGTTTGAAAAATATTATTAAAAGATTGTTTTTTTTTTTTACGTCTATATGAAGGACGTTTTAATTATTCTCAAAAAACAAAATATTTGAATTAAAATTTCATCGTACTTACACTGAGTCGTGGAGGTGGAGTAGGCTGAAACAGAGAAAGCATGCATAACCATTAAAACATTGAGACATAAGTTATTATATTAAACTTTAATTAACACCGTTCCCGTGCTCGAACAAAACGTAATGGCTTCTAAAATAAGCACAAAATATATTTCTGAATTAAACTAAACAACACCACCGCACCTTGAATAAATATGGCGGACACACTAGGATACAGTATTTTAACAATAAATAATTTTTACGCAGCCGACTATATTTTTATTTGTTTATTGATACATATTACGTGAGACAAATCACAATTAAATATTTTACTGGGCCCGATGGTCCATCCTGTAGTGACTGAGGAGGTGATTTGGGGGTCTCTTAAAAGCGAGGTTCGAGAGAAGATGAGGGTGATTGAGGTGAGTACGGGGGGAATGGAGATCCCCGAGAGGACCCGCCGACCAGCGGCATCGCTCCGGTATGATTTCCCCATGCGAAAATCCGGACTGTCCCTGCCGGGGATTGAGCCCGGATCGCCTTGGTGGGAGGCGTGCAGGCTAACCGCTCAGCCACCGCGGCCCCTCTAACTGTTTTATGGTTGCGTGAATCTGTGTAGTGAACTCCCAGTTTTTACAAGCAGCTGAACTTATTCAATTGCCTGTGTAACGTGCTCTAGGTTTCTGTTTTAGCATGTTCTTTGTGCTGTCCAAAATAATTTATTTTAATTAGTTTTTTTTTTTTTTTTTTTTTCGAGATATTTATCTTTTGCTAACGGATTTTCGAATTTTTTACTTGTATTTAGAAATTTATTTTTATTGCATTTAGTAAGTCATTTAAATGTCGTCTTTTTTTTTTATATAATTTGTTGTGACTTAAGATCCAGGTATCCTGCACCCCACAAATTCATCATCGCCAATTTACTAAATGCTTTATGCTAACAAATAATGATGTTTGAGAACTTCACGTTAGAACATCTTTGATCGTTTTCCTACAAAATATTGGGTTTTAGGAGTAGTTTGATTAAGGAAATAAGTTTTGCGTAAAAGAACAAGATAAGATTAGTTTGAAGTGCTAATCAGTTTGAAATCACCTTCCTCGGGTAACCGGAGCTCCCATAGGGAAAAATCCAACCAGTTTGTTTTCATATCTTGCTATGAAATTACATAACGACAAAGGGTGACTTTTTATAATGAAATGGCCAATCCCCCACGGGGATTTGGCAAAACATCCATTGCAAAGCAGGACTGCTAGCTGCCATGCCACAATACGTATGAATAGTAAGTGATTTTATCCCGGGAAGAGACGACTTCTTAGGTTTTTGACTTATTTTGTTCACGCCAGAAACGTTTCGTTATTTATTGGCGTTGGTCTGTGCGCCTGCGTGTGTGGAGCTATTCTTCCAGTTTCACCGGACCTACGAGAATCTGACCCTCTCAACAGTGAATATGCGCGATTTTTCTGCAAACAGTTAGTCCTTGTAAAATATACCTCACCTATACTTAAAAGTATGAAAATTCTACTGTGATCCTACACAAAAGTTGACACAAATTTTTACGTTATTTTTTTGTGATTTTAGTTATGTTACATAAGCAAATAGATAAATTAATTTATATATATATGCATATATTTAACTGGACACACTGACTGACATGTGCCTAGTAAAAGTTGGAAAGTTTGTAACGATGGGGGTAAGTAGTTACGTGTGTTAACGTTGAATTAAAAGTGTAAGGAAAACGTAACTGAAGTTATTTATTTTGCTTTTTGTATTTTTAGACAAATGCATATAAGAGTAAGAATTGGGAGATTTGTAAAATGTTTACTTTTATAATAGTTTCAAAGTTTGACTTGACCGAGTCGTGAATAAATAGAGCAGTCATGTGGCAACGTTAATTTTTTTTACATATGGCGAAAGAATACACATGTCATTCAAGTAGATTTAAAGCAGGTCTTTCAAACGTGGACGTTTACCATGAACATCCCATAACCTCTAAAGTTGAGCCCAACTATAGATAATTAGAGCCACGAGCATTTCGCAAACTCATTCGGAGGCGAGGTAGAATCCAAACACTTGTTATTTTATCCTACTGTTGTGATTGGACGACACTCCTTTCGACAAGCCGTGTTTAACTGTGAGCCAGTAATAAGCAGGAAGCAGTAGTTAGAGCGAGTGTTTGACAGTTCTGTACAGAGACCTCACTTGACCACAGCAACCAATAAACAAACGATAATGTCTCGAGTGTATATAGGACTGTCCAGCCTAGCTCGCTGCCAACTCAATCCGCGAAATACTCGGGGCTCTATAGGTAGGATATTAGCCAGAACATTCAGACACTGCAGCAGAAGGAAGGATCGTTCAGACATCGTTCCAGGACGTGTGGATGAGCGGGTGTTACCTGACTCCAAGTACTTGGCGACGACGTCGAAGACGGCGAAGTTGGACACGCCGAAGAAGAGCTTGGAGCCGTCGGTGTGTGTGGAGGACAGCGGCTCAAGCTGGACCCTGTCGTAGCCGCCCACGCCGATGGTGAAGAGTGTGTTGTTGCCCTGCTTCAGCAAGCTGGCTGCAGACGAGGGGTCCGTCGAGCTCACCCCATCCGTCAGCAGGACTGCAGGGAAAAGGGGGAAAAATAAAAAAAAAGAACGCGGGTGAAACAAGAGATCGTTATAGTGCCAGCCACTAGAGATTCGGCGTGAAAACTGAGTAAAATCACCCTGGAAAAGTTGGCCGCCTCACCTCTTGTTGCATGCAACGATTTTACCTTCGGGAATTGCGAACGTGTGGTGCTTGTTTATTGACCAGTAACTCCTACGTAACAGAAATGGTCCTCTTGTTGCAACAAATTGGGACGCACCGTTCTCAAGATATCAGAAGGCAAAAGTGACGAGGTGCGTGATAATGCCTGCTAGGAAGGCAGCACATTTAACAGGTACTTTTACAACTTCATCGACGCAAGGGAGGTGTATGCGCACATATCGTCAGCACCAGCGATGGTGCCTAGCGCGGGTCACCCCTGTTTTATTCATTAAGGGGGGGTGGGGAGGAGGCATCAATACGGGTTTAATCTTAGGTTGACGTTCCCGGTTACATAATAACATATTTTTCGTAGAATTGTAATTTTATTTCACTTCTTTTACGATGTGCACGAATACCATTCAAACTTACAATACCAGGAATACATACAAACTGTCACCAGTAACAAACAGGCAGCCGTCTGTGCAGTGGACTCGCAGCGTTATGTACGCGGCTGTAGATAGTATTGCCTATGTGCTAGTCTATGAGTCGCTGAAGACGAATCTTTGTTTGCGTTTTACACGTAAACTGCGGGTCCTGGGCAGTTGCGACAAGATGTTAACTTGTATTACTGTGTTTATTACTTATATGGTAATATTTATATATAAATGAGGTTAAAGGATAAGAAATAACTGAAAGAAAAAAAACAATGGCCACAAAAGTGCTCACTTTACCGTAAGTGGAGATCGTGCAGGAGGATGACACTGGTTGGTGGGTTTTCTCGGGGATATCCCGTTTCCCAGCCTCTTTCGTTCCGGGGTTTCTCCGTGCTCACATCAACCACCCTCATCGGCTCTCAAGACCTCGCTGATTAGAGCCGCCAAAATCTCTTCACTCACTATCTTCGCTTACCCCCACTGAAATAACGATAGGCTGTTCACAATAAAGTGAGCACTTTTGAAATCAACCTTAGAAAAAAAAGTCACTGCCCCTACTTGCAAATATGTCAACGAACGTCCTGAGTGACATGCGCCCAGTAAAGTTGGTAACGGTGGATGGGAAGTAGTTCGGTATATTAACGTCGAGTAAAAAGTGTTAGGTAACCATTTCTGATAACTTAAGTTAGTTCTTTCACTTTCTATTTATTTTTTAATGTAATTAAGTGTAAAAATAAGCAGATTTGTTAGATATTTAGTTTACAAATAGGTCTAATTTCACAGTTTTACTTGACTGACGCTTGAATAAAGTAATAAGGCCCCCGACGATGTTAATATTACATAAGGCGGAAGAATACACAACTTGCACACAAGTATATCATAAGCAGAGCTATCAAAAGTGCTCGTTTTACCGCGAGTAGCCTACATGGGAAAGCAGGAAGGCGTACTCACAGACAAGCGCCCGGTCGTGGATGCCCTTGACGCGGCCGATCTCGGTGATAGCTGTATCGAGCGCCAACTTGATGTCGGTACCGCCGCCGCTGTACTTGATGGCTGTCACAGCCGTCAGGAAGGCGCACGTCGAGTTCTGGTCCGCCGTCACGTCCACGGAGGCCGTGTTGCTGAAGGTGATCACCCCCGCGGAACGGTTCGCAGACAACCTGCGGGGCAGAGCAATACCATGGCGTCCGTGTGCCGACAACATCGAACTGCCTTCTCTGGCAACGTGATGTGGATAAGATTTGAAGTTTGAACACTTTCGTAAACAAGTCATTTGAGATGTTTGTAACACTTACTCTAACCAATTTGTAATGCAGCTTGATTAAGATATAATCGGTGAAAGTATTCTATCCCTATGAAAGGGTTTTGTCGTGAATACGTCTTTAAATTCTGTGACCATAATGGGAGGCAATCCAGAAAATCCGATGATAACAAAATCAGGGAATACAGTTTGGTATTGAGTTAGTTTCGCCGCGTCTCTTAACTTCCGCGTAGTATAACTTTTGACTAGGACAAGCTACGACGATCGTTTAAGTTTCAATCGACAGCTTTCGTCAATATCAATCGATTGCGTGTGTAAAACACTTGTATGCGTTTATTGTAAAGAATTAAGAAAACTTAACACAATGTCGGTCTATAGTCATCAAAAAGCCAAGTCAAAATACAGAAATCATATACGGTTGAAAAAAAAAGCATCTGAAAAGAAATCCAGCGATACCCATAAAACCCCATATGATCGAGTGAAGCAGTGCCGGGAACGTAAACAAAACATCAAGGCGTCCGAGCTCGTCAACGCAGATGTATTCACGCAAAACAAACGGCCGTGTCCCCAACACAGCCAAACTCAATTTTTCTTTTAAAACTAAGGTAGAAAAATCACGTTCATTACTGTTGACCATACGAGTCTGACAGTCGTGTTGGTTTAGCGTAGTCCAATGTTGGGTACATGCACAGAAGATGAAGAATCGGTCTACCTCGTATGTTGCCTGTGGGCGGAGTCGCGGAGTACGTAAGCGCACAGAGACTAAAAATGGCGTTGCGGTTCCTATGACGCCGGTGTGTGCCTTGCATCTGATTGGATACTGCATTCTGCCGAATGTGCCTTATTGGCCAGGCCACTGGCTACGGCGAATAGGTTACCAGGCACTCATTGGTGGATGGAGTTTCAACATTTCGCTGGGCAGTGACGTCTGTTTTCTGACGTGGAAAACTGGAGTTCGCGGTGTAAGCAGTTGCTTCATCACTGTAATCTCAAGTGCTCTGTGGCAGAGTGAGCCTGTCATCAGCACCAGTAACCTCCTGGACCCATAAACTCTATGGAGACTAGCGCCACAATTTCTGGTGGATGAACTTATAGGGAACAGATTTGTTAAAGGCTGTTCACGATAAAGTGAGCACTTTCGAAATCAACGTTAGAAAAAGTCACTGCTCCTACCTGCATACATTTTAACGGGTGCACTGAGTGACATGCGCCCTGTTAAGTTGGTAATCCATCATGTACCTGTCTAAACAACGATCCGGTACCGAGGTCACAGGCAAGTTTACCCAAACACGAAATCAAAACAAAGATCCAAATCTGCAATCTGTGAACTATCAAAGAAATGCGCCGAGGACGACGGAAAATGTGGGTCCGGGAAACCTAAGTACTTTTCAGAGTATAAAGCAAAACAAACTTCTAGCAGACTCCAACCCCGGTGCACGGCGGGGATCAAAAAAATCGAATTACGTCAACACACACGTGGTGGGGTGAGAAGTGTGGACTAGGCCACGAGGACCAGAGAGGTTGCAGTTGGCGACTTCACAGCGCAACATCGTGTCCAGGGTGCGGAGACCTGGCGAATCCCCTATTTCATGATTTCACTGAACTATCTCAGAACTTCATATCTTCCCTTCATCCCTTCTCTACAATTGGCTATCTTTATTATACTCTCAGTAAGTGCAATGAGTTCCATGTTTCAGTAAAAAGCTCTAGTCCAGGCCTGCCTTTTTAACGGTTTTTATTTATCCGTTTTTACGGATATTTGACACTGCAGAAACCCAAACTTTGAGATTTTTTTTTCTTTAGCTCTTTGCTCAAGGTGGCGACACTAGTGCCCACAGCGATGTGTGTCATTTTCACTGATGCATTTGTTTGAAAGATTCTTATAATGGAGGTATATTAATTAAGGGAAATATTTTGGACATACGCCATTGCTTCATTAGTTTATGTCTGAAACATTTTGCTTAATTATTCACTGGTGCGGGTATACAGTTATCTACATATTTCTGTTCCTGGCTGTATGATCACATGCAAAGGCCAGTGACATCATTGAAAAGAACATTTGCGGCGAATTGGAGTTTTTACGCATGCAATCCGAATTTAGTGACTGTGTTTTGTGTTTGGCATTGATATCGCAATGGTGAGGAAACAAAAATTATCATCGATACAGTCGTTGTATAAACGAAAGTATAAGTGTAAGTGGAGAAAATAATTAACATGGTTTGTACATTCCAAACAAAATAACTACATTAAATATGTAAAAGTCTTTCATATCAAGAATCTTCTTCTGTAACTTGCAATTTTTTTAATTCCAAAGATTTTACAGGATTTGTCCCAATAATTCCAGGAGATTTTTAAACACAGGAACCAGGATTTCAGCTTCAGGGCTGGTTGCAGCCCTACTCTAGCCACTACTAGAGTAATTAATATTCTCATTTAACTAAATCTACTTCTAATTCCCATCCTTCTATCCTTCATGTTTATGATCCGAGTAGAGATCATAACAGAGTGCAGCCGGGGATGGGAGCAGTCTGCGGTATCCCGATGCAGCGTTAAAAACATAGTCTCCGTATCATCAGTTGTGCGTTAGCCGATGTTCACCCAACATTTTCCTAACAGTTCGTACACAGCCGGGCCGTCGCTAATATCAGCTGCCGCCGATTTGGCCCGTGGCTGCGGCCGTTAGCGCAGAGGTCAAAGAAGACGAGCTGCCAGAACTCGTCGCTCTCACGGCAGGCGCCCTTTTCATGTTTTTACAAACTAAGTTCTTCGTTATCTGCTAGTATTCTCGACTCAGCCACTTTCACAAGTTAAGGGTGAATGACTTCCACAAGCACACATGTGGAGGCAGGTGATTACGACTTGCATGCGGATGGTTGCATCGGGAACTGCTCTACTGGGCAGACGAGGTTTACATTTAGATCTACTATGTGAAGGAATGTCTCTAGAGAATTATTCAGTGAATTTTGAACGATTGTTGATAGTGATTACTTGTAGAACTATTTTCCGAATATGTAGATCATGCCTCAGTTCTGGGACTAGTAAACTGGCGTATATTTCGGAGCACTTCGTGATAGATAAAATGAAATAATATTACAATATGTGGCAAGTTTGAGGGCAAGAATTAAGAATAGAAGGATCCTTAAATTCATATAGGGACATTCCGCAATTATTCTGGATATTTTAAAAGAAGAAATAATGGAAGAAGAACTGAGCCAGAGAACAGTCCTTAGATTTTGATCTTGGGTAAAACTAAACTTCATAAAGAATGGTACGACAACTACTGTAGCAAGAAGAGGACTAAATGTTTGGAATTTTAACTAATATCACTACGGTTTCCTTGATATACATTTAGGTTATTACGCAGAGAGAACATGGACAGTTTTAGGGGAAATGGAATGGGGAGGATGATGATGATAATGATGATGATGGTAGAGATGTTGATCGGTTTCGAAACGTCAAGGAATGTAGATTGTGCTAGCGATTCCTGGTAAGACAAATGTAAGCTGAATGTTTAGCTAGTTCGCCGTTGAAGACCACTGCTTCTAACAGGTGCATGATCCCAAATAGGCATATATTTGCTTTATGTCTGCAAATGTAGTAGCTACGTAGATATTTGCAAAACGAAGCTTTCCTAGACTAATACCCAAATTCAGTGAGTGACCGATAAATAACTTGCCTATTGGTTGCTTTAAATATATTTTAGCGAATTTTAGATGCCTGTAGTAAGGAATACATCAATTCTGACTACAGGTATGGTGTTCAAAAAGTGCCCGGCTTGTCATTTTTACCACTACCCATACATTGTATTGCCTAAAAAATTAAGTAATCGTTTGCACACTAAATTCTGTACTCGTGCCCTATTATAACATTTAGCCAAACAAAAGTGCCAAAACTGTATTTAATCAGTCGCGAATAGTCGAGTTTGAATGCATTGAACATATATATTACCACAGAGACCAGAAGTGCTGCAGACGGCATAAAGTTCACGACAAGTAGTAGTAGTAAAGTATATCAGAGACAAGTAGTAAGTAGTAACACAGTAGAAACAGTACAAGATGTAAGACTTACGGGAAGGCGTTAACAAGAGCTTTAACGAAGGTCTTCTCCATTTCGAACTGTTGGAGAGAAACGCTGCCAGACTCGTCCAGGATGAACAGCAGGCTGGCGTTGATGCCCTGCAGGGTCTGGTTTATCTTGTCCACAAATTCCTCCCCGAAGTCTTCAGGAGCTGTGAACAACACGAATTCATTTAGTATCAGATAACCTGCTGCAAGTTGAGAGGCTTCACAAAAGTGTCAGCTACTTATTTTTTTTTTTTAACTCTCCATAAGTTTTGCATGATGTCATAGGCTTATAAGTATTTATGGTTAGGGATCTGCATGTCTCTAAAAAAAATTGGGTTTATCTGTGTTGGGGACACGACCGCTTGTTTTGCGTGAATATGTCTACGTTGATGCGCTCGGACACCACGGCCTTGATGTTATTTTAGGTTCCCGGCACCGCTTCACTCGATCATATGGGGTTTTATGGGTATCACTGGATTAATTTTGAGATGTTCTTTCCGACAGTGTATGATTTCTGTACTTCGACTTTACTTTTTGATAAGTATAGGCCGAAATTGTGTTAAGTTTTCTTAATTATTTTTACATTAAACTCATAACATTTCACCATAAAATCATGCAAGACAATTTTTTTTTATACACGCAATCGATTCATCTTGACGATAACTGTCGATTGAAACCTAAACGAGCGTCGTAGCTTCTCCTAGTCAAAAGTTATACCACGTGTAATTTATGAGACGCGGCGAAACGAACTTAAAATCCCCCCCTCCCCCCTCTAGGTTCCACAAAGTCCTCACTCAACGTATCATATTCTCTGATCCTTTGGCAATCGAGAGGTGTAATTGAACTTTGAATATAGATGATATATTCGGAGCTGCAATGCCAAACTGTATCCCCCGATTTTGTTATCATCGGATTTTCTGGGTTGCCTCCCACTATGGTCGCAAATTTAAAGACGTATTCACCTCAAAGAGTGAATGGAGAGATTTATGTGGCCGTTAACATCGAGGTCTTGAGAGCCGATGAGGGTGAAATGAGGTGAGTATGAAGCTGTGACGGAGTGCAAGGAAACGGGAGATCCGGAGAAAACCCGCTGGAGCTACCTCGCTGGGAATTGAACCTGGTTCACCTTGGTGGGACGCCTACCACTACGACACCATGGCTACAAATTAAACTGAATAGTAAAAAATACAGGTGTCCACATGTACTGTTGTTTTTCAGCTGAAATATTTTATAGGTACTATTTTATCAATGAAGAACTTCCCATCCCCCCTTTCTCAACCGAAAAATATTCTGCCTATTGACTGTTCACGGTAAATGAGTACTTTTGAAAGCCCTACTTAGGATCTGCTTGTATCCACGTTGTGTATTATTCCGCCTTATGCAAAATTAACATTACAACGGGCATCAACACTTTGTTCATGCATCGGTCAAGTGAAACAGTAAAATTATTAGGGAAGTAAATATTCTATAAATATGCTCGTTTTTGCACATCGATGATTTTAAAAAATAACAGAAAGCGAGAGAAATCATTTAAGTTATCACTAATGGTTATCTGATGTTTTTTATTTGACATTAACGTATGGAACTTATTTCCGTCCATCGTTACCAACTTGACTGGGCGCGCGTCACTCAGTGCACCCGTTGAAATACATGCAGGTAGGTGCAGTGACTTTTCTCTAAGGTTGATTTCAAAAGTGCTCAGTTTATCATGAACACAGTCTTTACGCCTGTGAAAGTGCAGACAGCGGCAGAGAACTCACTTTTGCAGGAGGGGATGAATCCGACGCCAAAGGAGCCGTTCCACTTGCCGCCGGTGCACTGGACGACGCTGCTGCCGACCAGCTCGTAGCCGCTGGAGCACTTGAGGCTGCACCTGTCTCCCTCTTTGCTCAGCTTGCTGAGGCACGACGAAGGCGACCACGACACACCTGCCGACCTCGCCAGCTTCCTGCAGGCTGCAAGAAAGCACGCAGGATTCAGCTTGGCGCGCAGTTCAAAGGAAATCCATTCGCGGTTACTTCAGCCTTTTCTGAAGCACTGCTAAAGTTATACTTCCAGGATATTCCTCCGCCTAGAGCTAACTAAGGCTGTGTCCGAATTCGCAAGAAGTACATACTTGTGCGTACCTGTCGACGGAAGTGACGTTGTAAGTGCTGTCCGAACTGCAAGTGAAGTATGCAATTATACAAGTAAACGAAGTTGTATACTTCTCGCATACTTGCGGAAAATGTGCCGCCATTTTGAGAAGCAATTTGTAGGTTACAATTGATTTCCGAAATAATTATTTGATTTAAAGTTTAATAGGGCAACATTACTACTCCGTAGACATAGAATTTTGAACTAAATAAATAATTATCGCAAGTTTCGCCTTAAAATAGGGCTAAGCAATAAATTCGTTTTAGACCCATGTTCCTAACCTAAAGAAGATAAGATAAAAAAAAAAGAAGTCCAAACTGCACTTGCATACAATAATGCAAGGCAATAAATATTAATGTAAATCAGATTTAAATATTATTTAATACCTTATTAATCCCTAAATCCTTCGGCAGTTATCAAATTCTAAGTCGGAATATATGAACATTTAAAATGGTTAGCTGGCTAATACCTGACTCCGAAGCCAACAAGACTACCTGTCCGAATTCATCAAGCTTGATGCCAAGGGTAAGTGAAGTATGCAAGGATGCAAGTATGCAAGTATATACGTGAGTTCGGACACGGCCTAAGCTTAACTAAGGCTGGATAATTACATCAGAGGGACGGCGCACCGAATTCGTGCGCACAAAGTGTAACAGCATTTTGTATGAGGACTATTTTTTACTATGCGTTACCAACATACCTAATTTATCCCTGTTTTTATTCTAATTATTTATAAACTAAGCATAATAATTTATAGGTAAAACATGAATAACATTTCAGTTTAACAGGGAAAAAAAAGTAACTTTTATGAACACAAGTACAAAACGTTTGTGATATATATGGCGTATTTAGGAAATAACAAAACACGTCAAACATGGGGAGATTTTTCAAAGATCTGATTCAAAAAGGCCGAAGAAACCATGAACGGACCCATAAAACATAGGTCGTGTGCACAAGAGCTGACCATCTTGTTTTCGTGTGCGTGAGAGTTCCTGATATTATGAGCAAAAGAAACTGTCCCATTTCGCTTGTGCAGGCGTATGGGACAACAGCTGATCCGAGTAGAATATAAAATTTGAACGAAGTTGTTTACCTAAAACAGAGGAACAGTTATGCTGCAGAAACGAGAAAAAAAATGTGTTACAAGATACTATTAACACTTTGAGGTCGGCACGCATTTACCAGCTTAAAGACAAACTAGAAGTTAGTCACCTATATCCATACCGCTGAAGGGACACCATGTTCTATTGGTCTCTATTACACCTTAACACCATCCTGCTGGTCAAAACGACACCAGTTTTTCCGTGATGGCAGACTGCTAACCAATGGCGTGCCGAGTTTACCGTTTTCCAGCCAAGTGTTCTTTCATGTGTAAAAGGATTACATACCACCGTGTTTATTTCCGTAACTATACAAAAAACTGTCATCCATTTACGAAGTTTGTTGTTGATGTTGTATTATTTCCTGTTTAAAATCCTTGTGAAATTGGGAATTGGTATAAATTCCTCCATACTAGTACTGTTTTTTATGTGGAATGAAATATTCAATCAAGTTTTGCCCGAACTACGGTCGAGTGTAGTCCTCGAAGTGTTAATTTAGAGAAAATTACAGAGAACTGTTTACTAGCAGAAATGTTTAGATATTATTCGCATCCTTACGGTCGCGAAAATAAAGATCCAAAGAAAAGCAAAAAATTGCTAAATCATTTAAATCAATGCCAATTCGTAACACAATATCACAATCTGTTACGGAAACCCATTAACACTACCAAATTACGTCAGACTCGTTCTATCCGGATTGAACCTGGCGTGGACTGAAGAATCCAGATTGAAATGCTAGTATAAACACATCCGGACTGGACTGAAGTAGGAGTGGAGTGAGATAATCCAGTCCAGTTGTCGAGGTGAACTCATAGAGTAAATGAGGTGTATGCCAGAGTGGCAACAGCAACGTTATTGAGCGGTCGCTATTTTTTTTTTTTTTTACCCTCTCCGCGCATTACAACTTAGTCGGCACAACTACTGCATCACTTCGAACTACGAAGTTGGCGCTACTGAGTACTTACAGCGCTCCTGGCGGGTATACCTTGAACTTCTTAAAACTGCACTACAAATATTATTATAATCACTCGTTCCGTTCAATATCTTTAGGAAATTTGAACACTTGTGGACCACCTTCAACAGTGGAGTAAAATTAATTATGTGTGGGATCAGACGATTATGATGTTCTGCAAAGAACAGCAACACATTTCAGAAATTAAAACTCATCCTGTCATTGCGCTTTCGTTAACAACAATATGGCCAGGCAACGTAATAAAAATTAAGAGGCAAAAATTTTATTTGTGTAAATCTATGAGAATGCATAATTTTTTAAAAATGTATAAAATACTTAGCTCCCACAGTGTAACAACAACGAAACAATTTGTAATTGCTTTAATTGGTATCAAAAGATTTCACTAAACTGATGGTATGAGTGGAGAAGGCCTGAAAAAATAGGCAACCTGTTGTTCCCTATCCTGTGAACACCCCCTGGGTGGACTGGAATGTAGAATCCGGATTGAAGATATTACTTTAAACACTCATCGGACTGAAATTAGAACAAAGAAGTGGCCGCCTTATTAACTCGTTAAGTTAGTTATGTAAGAGGTTAGAATCATTCTGAGACTAGAAAATAAGTGTTTTTTTGGAAGTGAAGCGAAAAATAAATGGCTATGAAGGAACTGAGAAATATTTGGAAGGAGAAATATATCGAATTCTTGTTTTATATGATGTTGGAAAAATATATATTACGTTTACTGGACTTTGGTAATTTTATTGATTTACAGTTCTGTTGATCGCCAATAGTGTGCTTCAAATCCGTTTCAATCCGCGTCTTGTTTACTCAACGTTAGTTTACTTGTTTAGTCGACGTTCGAAACTTTACCGTAACCACTTACTTCCTATACGAGATCATTCCGAGTTTGCAACGAGTTGATTCCAATCCGAGTTCGGCCCAGTCCGAAACTTTACCGTAACCACTTACTTCCTATACGAGTTATTCGAGTTTGCTACGAGTTGATTCCAATCCGAGTTCGGTCCAGTCCGAATTTACTCTAAAAACACGAAATTGGACTGGATAATCTCACTCCATCCACTCCTACTTCAGTCCAGTCGGGTGTGTGTTTACACTAACGTTTCAATCAGGATTCTTCAGTCCACTCCAGGTTCAATTCGGATTGAAATGGTACTGTAAACACACTACTGTATAACTATAGTCACGAGCATATAAGTGCCAGAGGCGTCACTCAAGGCAAAGCAGTGGAACGCTTTTTTTTGCCAGTGCAAATGTGCGATGTCAAAACGAAAAATTATTGTTTTCACTGGTTGGCACTACTACACACTTGAACAGTTTTCATCATAACATTTCAATCGCATGATTCCACCCTTTTTAATAAGAAATGTTCTTAATGTTCACATCTAAAATATGTAGTATTGCATTAAAAAATAAACGGCCACTGTGAGCTGTCAAGTGTCGGTACACAACGCCAAATCGTCGTTAAAGCACTAACTAGCTCACATCAACGAGAATGCAAGGCCGTACGAGTATGTAATGCTCACATCACCAAAAAAATCGTAATCAGAAATATGGATTTATATCAAACATTGTACTTCAGTCTTTACAAATGAATCAATATTGCTATATTTTTATTTTCAGTTCCCTTGAAAAATATTCATAAAATGATAAACAGTTTATTTACATTATTATATTTTAAAAAAATACCTTATTTGTATCGCCGATGTTGGACTGGGCAATTAAACAAAATCGAATCGGAAATAAATTAAGCGTTCTGCTTACTCCTATCCAGTTTCTAGGGGTGGCACTGATCTTCCCGACCTGGAGTAGAAGTAAAGTTAAAGGCTGTTCACGATAAAGCGAGCACATTTGAAATAAACCTTAGAAAAAAGTCACTGTCCCTGGCTGCATATATTGTAAAGGGTGCACTGAGTAAATGAGCCCAGTGAAGTTGGTAATGATAGATGGGAAATAGTTCCATAACGTAACGTTGAATAAAAAGTGTAAAGTAAATTTTTGTGATTACCTTAATTATTTACTTCCTTCTATGAATCGGAGTTTTAAAATTCCCAAATTTGTAAAATATTTTCTTTTCTTATAATCCCACAGTTTCGTCTGACCGACGATTGAATAAAGTGATGAGGCCAATGGCAAGGTTAATTTTACATAAGGCGGAGGAATACACAACGTACAAGCAAGTAGATAGTAAGCAGGGCTTTTAAAAGTGCTCATTTTTCCCCGTGAACAGCCTATAACTGAAGTAACTGACCTCCCTGGCAGGCGGCCCTCCACGGCCAGTCGCAGACCTCGAGGGCGTGGTTGAAGTGCAGGGTGGGGGGACAGCTCATGAGGATGGGCGTCCCCCAGTTGCAGCTGTAGAACTTGTTGCAGTCGCTCTCGTGTGGCACTAGCACCGTGTAGTTGGTCGGGTTGTCCGGCGGGCATACAGACACTTGGGCCGCAACACTACGCGCCTGCAGGCAGGCCGCCAGCGCCACTGCTGCCAGCACCACTCCTGCGGGACACGTGACCACGCCTCACACACACACACACACACACACACACGTACGGCATGCCCGTTAACAAATCGAGGGCTGCACACTTTTACTGGCACTTAAGACAAATTAGAAGTGAGTTACCTATATCCACTACTGCAAGAATACCAGTTCTGTTGGTGGCTGTTTTGGAAATCGCCATCGTCCTGTTGGTCTATACCACACCGGACAATACCCAGTACTTTACAGCGTTCTTTATTGGCCGGTTATCAGCCACTGGAGAGCCGAGCTGATATTTCCCAATAAAATGCGCTTTATCATATAAAAGGATTTACAGTCATTCATGTCCCCTTGAGTGGCTATAAAATAAATAATTATATTGTTAAATTATAATTGTTATTGCACTGTCGTGTTCTAGTTAGGTCATGTTAAACACTTACCGAACAAAGACTGCATTTCCATGCGAGTTTTGTTCTGAACAATAAAAACATTATTTTTTTTAATTAGCTTTATTCGAGCTACACTCGAGCATAATCTGCAAAGTGTTGAATCCCGTTAAATATGGGTTTACGACTAAATACTGAAAAATTAATAATTGTACTTAATGACTCCATAAGCAAATCTAAATTAACAATAAGAAGGTCTCCGGTTTATGATTGAATAAGCAACTGTTAAGTCTAGCCAAGCATAATCGTAGGAGACGAAAGTAAACTACACAACCATGAAAATATGGACTAGAATGGATATTATTTACATATATTAAATAATTATTTGTGGTTACTGCTTGTGTAAACGTTTTGAAAAACTCGTGACATCTTACAGCAGTCGATGCCAATATTGGGCATTTATATCAATAAATCTGAAAAGGTTAATTAAATCGAATTCAATAACCTCTTCTGAGAAATAAAACATGATCACCACTGTTCTTTTAACTAAGAGGATACTGTCTCTCGGTTAAAATAATTATTTGCATACAATTTCACAATACGACATAACCTGAATACAAAATTCAAATACAGTTTCCCGCCAAAAACAAATGTCTCTCGGCTCTGATTGGCTACTTTTTCTTGACTTGTGCTTAAGATATAAAATATAACGATATCTTAAGTCACGTAATGAACGCACACGACCCGTCAAGACCCGCACATGACAGTCATAGACTAATGCCCTTAATCACATTGAATCATGTCTTAAGCACACGGCACACTTATTATGTTAAGTCAGTCGTAAACTCACCTTAAGGTGGATTCTCACCCGCCATCTTGGATCTATCGATTAAGCTTCTATTTCAGAATGTGTATTGTAATTTATCGCACGGCGTATCCTAAATATCAGCTTCCCAAACTTAATTGGACTGCCACCGCTTCGCTATATTTATTAATTTTTAGCTGGTACCTGTCGAGGCGAAACACGAGATTATTTCTTGCGGACGATTACAAAGGCGACGATATCAACAGTAATCAAGAAATACTGATCTCAGACAATGCACTAGGCATGCTCTATCGTTCCAAAAAAAACACGATACAAAACTGTATTTCCAGAGTATGGAAAAAATTCCATAAATCCAAGATAGTCGGTGGGAATCTGCCTGAACACAGGAAAAAACATTATTTTGCAGCCGTTAAAAAAAAAAAGAGGAGTATAGTGTAGTTGAACATCGGGGTCTTGAGAACAGAAGAGGATAAAGCGAGGCGAGAAAGGAGTAGCACAGGAATGCAAAGATGGGGGAAACGGGAGATCCCCGAGAAAACCCTCTGACCAGCGGCATCGTCCGGCACGATTCCCACGTGCGAAAATCCGGGCGCGATCCTGCCGGGAATTGAACCCGCTTCACCTTGGTGAGAGGCGAGTACTGTAGTTGCTGTTCCCAAGCGGTCTCTTATAAACAACAGTGCAGAAGGAAAGAGGCCATTACTGAAAATTAACCTATTTTTTTTTTTTTTAAATGGCTAAAATATTTGGAAAACTACGCTATTGCGACATAACCTCGTACATTCTGTACCCTTCATCGCTTCGTGATTAAGGGGGTACAATTTCGAACACCCGTCTCCTTTTCGCAATATGCAACGCATGTACGAAAAAAAAAAAAAAAATTGGTTTAACAAATTTTCTTCCGTTGCCTAGTTTGTGTGCGAACAACAGTGTCCAGCAAATGGCAGAAAGAAGCTGCAAAACTGTCATAAACAATATATTTAAAAAAACCGAAAACTTATATTGTAAGGCATGTAAAGAGAGCGTAGTTCCTCCTTTAGCTTAAGGTTGAAGTATGACAACTGCCTATGGAGCACTGCGCCCGACTATACAACGTGAAGAACTCATCATAAATTAGTACAGACGCCATGAAAATAGTCAGAAAAGTGCGATTTATGCTGTATATGAAAGACGAATGTATATATTTTGCAAAATTATAAACTAGACTATACTTTTCGAATCCAAAAAATAATAATTAATCTATAGAGCCCGCATTTTTAGCAAAAATTAAGCGCATCTCCATTTTGTATGTTTCGGAAAGATGAGTTTTCAAAAAAAAATCAACGTAAAAGAAAGATCGTCATAATGTTTACTATGATTGTGTGTAATAAAATCATAGTAATAATATATCATATCAATTTTATAATTAACTTTATTTACGTCAGTTTCAGGTGTAAATGTTTGTAACAAATCGAGGCAAATAAAATCAATTATAAAAATTATTTCCTACATTATTATTACAATTTTCTTACACACAATCACAGTACACATTATAACGATCTTTATTTAAGAAAATGTTTTTACAGATTCTGCTTTCCGAATCATCCAAAACGGAAATGCGCTTAAATTATGTTAAAATTGCGGACTCTATCGACCGATTATTTTTTTTTTTTTACAATTAAAAGTTATATTTTCGTAAAATATTTTATAATGGTGCAAAATATATATAATCTTCTTTCACATGCAGCATAAATCGCACTTTTGACTATTTTTATGGTAACTGTATCCAGTACTACTTTTCTTATGAGTTCTTCACGCTATATAGTCGGGTGCAGTGCCCCATAGGCAGTTGCTTTATTTCAAACTTAAGAGAACATTCTAGGGCGCGTATGCGCCTTACCACGAATTCAGACAGCAACAAAATGATATCACAACCTCGATGCACTTTTATAGGGCACAAAGCGGTAAGGGTCCTTGGCTAGCGAATATGGACACTGTCTGAATGTGTGTAATATGTTTGGTCGATTACTGAAAAAAACTTGTACAGAATGATCCTGTACAACTTTTGTGAGATGCTTCGTTAATGTAAAATGTGGTAAGAAAACAAAATACGACTCATTACGTTAAGCTACGTCATGCCATCAAAACACATTACAACGTAACCGTCGAGACATGGTTAGAAGTCGACATATTTATCTTAGGAAACGCACAAATACAATGAAATGTTCGTGTGTACAGCTGCGCGAGGATTAAAGTACTACGCAGGAAATATATATAGGACAGCCAAAGCTGAGGCATGCATTGCATCAATGCAGCTTGTCGCAGTCTACGATTAGATAAAGAGGATTTGTTTGTTTGTGGAATATTTGCACACTCTTTCGCGCTTGCAGTTCGTTCTACTTTGCCCGAGATAATTGCGTGTCAAGGCAAGCTTACCCCGTTGCATTGTATTGCAGTGTGATAAACAGGCAAAAAAAAACACTGTTTTTTTGCCTTCAGAACATTCCGTTTTATCAATTAACTGAAAATTTCAATGGAAATTCACGTGGATTACATTAGTACCTTTATTGTGAAATACACTGAGTTGAAAAAAAAATTTGTGGTTTTATGTAACCTCTATTTTAGAATGTATTGCGAGCTACACGTGTAATACACGCATTTGTTTTCACACACGCATTTTAATAACAATCAAAACAAAAGACTAACGTGACATTTATAGTAAAACTGGAAAATCTTATATTTTGCATAAATTACGTTATCTTTCACGTACGAAGCCAGCGTCCAAATAACCGAAGAAGTTGGAAGTGAATTAAAAATATAAGGATAGCCATCCAACTTAACTAACGAATAATAATAATGATAAGGAGGAATTAGTAAAGACGGGAAATGGAAAACCCCAAAGAAAGTTCTACTCCACGAGAGCCCACTATGCACATAAATTCGTCTAGCACACAAAAGTCACGGGTCGATTTTAAGAAATTTTTTTTAATATATTTTTTTCCGGTAAGCTAGCGACCCTTTCGTTGCAAACTAATTTATCAATATCTCTTATGTGATCTTGCTCGTCTTGGCATCAAATGGCTGACCTCCTGGGTTGCATACAGTGATTTTCATTTTTTTAGTTGTAATTTTTTAATATTTCGACTATCTACGTACACGTGGAAATAAGGACAATGGCCGGGCACGCTATACAATGCTTAAGAAAATGGTCTTAAAAAAAAATTAATGCAGTTTTTAAAACTGCCAAGAATGGAAGAATTGAACTGTTAAACCAGGGGTCCTCAAACTTTTTTGGGTCTGAGCACAGTATTTCGCTGTGTGGACTACAGCAGCACATCCGTCAAGTGGAACCAATCATTCCTGTTTTGTAGGGATTTCTAACGTGAAGTAGCGGTCCTGATAGGTTACGAACCCTATCAGAGAGTAGGTTATATAAACCACTGGAACGTTCGAGAAACAGGCTGCTCACTCGTCAGTTGAATGTATGAGACTGGGTTTGCAATCTCTTTACCTCTACTATACACCGTTAAAAAAAAAAAAATCCTTCCTTTTACGGAGAAGGGCTGGTATAAATTTATCCAGAGGTGTCCGTAAACTCTCCGTAAAATAACACATTGATTTTCAAAAACGGACTTTCCGTAAAATTCACAGAACCTCTCCGTTAATTCCCTAGTTAGTCTTCTGTACTTCTAGTTTTAATCATTTTAATGTATATTTTATTTTAATTTTCATTATGTAGGATTTATACTGTATATATTTAAAAAGTTAACATTTTTATACCTAAGCAAGATTTGAACCCGAGTCAGAAAGTTGCAATTTCTCGACCCTAACCACTTACCTTTAAATACTCACGTGGTGAAAATCGTATAACTTTTTAATTTCTATATATTAGTCACACAAGCGACTTTTTTAGTTTCTGTGAAAGTTAGTGTATTTCAAGTGTTGCTAAGTGTCACATACGCCAGTTGACACTTTTCAACGGGTCCTAGTGACATGGATAACCTTAACTGCCGCAGAAACGATAATTTTGTGGTTACAGTGGCGAAGAAAGTTTCGTGTAGACTCGGCATTGTTCGTGCCCGAAACCCGAGGTTATGGAAAATACGGAGATTTTCCGTGTTTCGTATTTAAGCACTTAACATCGTTTCTCGTCATTGCGGATTGCGTTTTCGTATATTTACTGTGCATTTTCGTAAAAATTTCGGTAAATATACGGAAAATTTTAACAGTGTAGGGAGAGGCAGAACAGTTGGCTGAACTTCAGGCTGATCGAACTTCAAAGCTCGAATTTTGGTAAGCATCACTAAATCAGTTCTGGATTTGAGCAAAAAGTTAATTCTGAGTATTGACAGTTTTAAGCAACGTAACTGTGCGAAACAGAGGTTTTTCATCACCGAAAAACATTAAAAATAAAAAAACCCGAGCGACATAATTCTGTTTACCAAGAACTGCGGGCATATTTGTCAGCGATTCCTTTACGTATTGAAAATTGTGCAAAAGTCAGTAAGCCCAAATGTATCACTGAATTGCAACATTAGTGTGATTTGGTAGCAAAAATCTTAAATTTTTCATTTGTATTACATTTTTTTGCAGTCCTCTTTGAGGGAAATAAATAACCTTCGCCATATTTAATAAATATACCTGTTTTTATGTCTTAAAATCTTCCAAATGTGATAATTGAATGGCTGCCTAAGATTCTCTAGAGTAGAATAACGTTGTAAGTCAATTTTTTTGACAAATAGAGTTTTCGCTAGAAAAAAAAATATCGAATACTTACATGCATTGTTTCATGTGCTACTATTTTAATGAAAAAATATGCCCTTCAATTTTTCGGGGCACAACCAGGATGTTCTCAGCGTTATATTGTGTCGTAACACATCCTTTGATAACCCCTGGATCAAACAAATAAGCAACTTAAAAAGGCCCCGGGTTAACAATTTTGCTCAATTATTCGTGCCTATAACCTTTCTAGCTATGTGAAATTAACTCCGTAGGGACCTCAGCCATGCGAATCGCCTGTAAAATAGCGCACAATTCTTAGAATGATGTTATGCCGTAGCTACGTGCATATTTCTACACACCGGAAGTAAATAATTTTAATCAAATAAACTACTACTAATATTGCTATCAGTTAGAATCTCAACAGATTAGATTTTATTTTCATTAATCAAATTACATGCAATAGACGTCAAAATTATATAGCCTGCTTAAAATATACAAATAAATCACTAAATGCAATATTTGCAACAACAGAAGTTCACAAATCATAAAATAACCTGCAGACAAACATAAAGACAGTAAATGAATTAAACACTAGACATATTTTAATAATAAAACTATCCTTGTATAGAATAAAAAGGTGCAGACACTAACAGATAATATATTTTTCGTTCAAATCTACTATCAGACATTTCTCTTACTTCAAAAGGCAACATATTATATAGTTGTAAACCTAATACATCATAACTTTCCAAAAAATTTGATAGTCTATGATACGATACATTTATTCGCTTACAATTTCTTGTAGCCTATTATATTTACGAATGTCAAATCTAAACTGTGATTATAACTGATGATTTTTCATATAGCATAATACAGAATAAATATATTGATTTATTACAGTCAAACATTACGTCTGCAGAAGTATAAGGTAATTTTTCTCTCATCAGGAGATGATACCTATGTAATGGCATAACGGCCTTTGTGGTTTTCTTTAACACAACTTGCACTCTTCAGTTACATATGTAAACTAATAATTAAGAACTAACCAAAGTAAAACCAGTAGAGAGCATTTTGGTCACAAACATAAGTGAATGGGTGACTGAACATTATTTTTCAATGTACCTTCGGTGGACCTAATCGCTAAGTCATCAAGAAATCCAACCAACTGATGGCCCCACTCTTACCTATCTACGTCATGGTTAACGGCCATAGCGTATTCAAAGTCGATTTGTATTCCAGTAGGAGTTATATTCAACACATTATTATTTGAAAAAACTTTACGAACAACTAAAAATCCAATACATTAGTAGTCCATTTCCAATGCGTGCCTTGTCTACAATAACTGTGATAATTTCCAATAATGGTCTTGTTGGTTCCTTCCTAGCCTTTGCTAATGAAATGGAAAATGTTTTACAGGTCCAAAACAGCGCGAAGGACGTTTAAACACAGGTTTAAAATTCATTATCTTTCCAAAGTAGCCCTTATCCGCAAGCATTAAGGGGAATGGCGCACGAAAGTCGTATATTTATATAATTTTGTCACAATTTGTTTTAAAGAGGATTTGTCGAAATGTTTGGTTCAACAGGACGTAAATAACAATTTTGAACACCTTATTACACGATTAAAATTCTCTGCGTTCGTTATTCTCGGAGCTCTGATTGAAGTTAAGAAAAACAATTAATTTTCTTTCTTCCATCAGTGCCCCGAGAATAATGATGGCAGTGAAAATTTAACAACTTAAAAAGGTGTTGAAAGTTATTATTTACGTCTTGTCAACCCAAAAATTTCGATAAACTTTTTGGAAAAAGACATCGAAAATCGGGTAAATATACTGCTTTCATGCATCATTCCCCTTAAATATAATTTGTTTCATTTAAAGGGGAATACTTGGTTTCAGAAGGCTCCAATTTCTACATACATTGCTCGGGGCCAACAGTAACATCCTTAACAAAGTTCATACATCCAAATTAACTCCATATATATTTCTGACTGTTTCCCGAAAATCGATGTACACGGGCAAGGGTCCCTCTGGAAATTGACTACTCAAACGTTTTCGATATAAAATTGTTGGAATAATTAGTACTCAAGTTTAGATAGAATTCTTAACAGGGCCACAGAATTGTTAAGAACGCGTAAGTTAAACGGCCGCTTACAAGGCGGACTCCAAACGCACAGCCCGGAAATATTGTCTCCACCGACCAGCAACACACCTGAACACCATTCGCCAATCAGCACCCGGTAGCTTACTTGCCAGCCGTTAGCACAGCCAATAAGAAAACCTTTCGTGGCGTGCAGCAGCCAGTCAGACCCTAGGCCCATTCCAGAAGCGCACACGGCCAATCAGTAGAGACCGGGAAAAATACGCGAGTTCAGTGACTTGTAGGGTAGACTCCGCGTTCGTTCGGCAGCTTCAGCGGACATCAACCGCGTATTGGCTCTCTGTGCTACCACGGGGATAGACTCTCATTAGGCCTGCATTTTGTTGCCTTCTCTTCATTGGCTCAGAGTCCTCCGCGAGGTATCAGCTTGATCCCGGACCAATCGCAGATGAAACACAGACGTACAGGTGTTTGAATAATATCTTATCCTTAAATTAATCCGCGAATTCTTCAGGTCTCTACCAATCAGTGAGGCGGGTACGCTCATATCAGATGAATCACCACGCCATTCCACTTCTGTGTACCCACCTGTTCTGTGGCTGGAATACACATTATAGGTTGTTCACGTTTAATTGAGCATTTTTAAAATCAACCTAGGAAAAAAAACTCACTCTTCCTATCTGCACATTTTAACAGGCGTCCTGATTGGCACGCGCCCAGTAAAGTTGGTAACGATGGATGGGAAGTGGTTCCGTATCTTAACGTAGAATAAAATGTGTTAGGTAACCATTTCTGATAACTTAAATTATTTCTTTCGTTACGTATGGGGGGATAATATCTAGTGTGCGTAAAAGTAGGCTTTGAGCAGGACTTTTGAAAGTGCTCAGTTTACCATGAACAACCTTTAGGATGTAAAATAAAATTGTAATTTTACAAATACTTGTAAGAGTAATAAGTTTTCTCTTGTAAAACTACTCGTTTGTAAAACTACAAGGGCCGTGTTTGTAATAGACCTCAAGAAATGTTTGTACTATACCGACCCGTAACCACGAGCTTCAGCGAAATGGCGGACACTCGACGACGAAAACCTGTGTATAGCTGTTTGTGCATAAACTATGGGTGATGTAAAGCGTAACAGCGAGCAAGAAGTAATGTACTGCAAGTTTGAATAACGTAAAACACTTAAAAGCAACTCAAGTAATCATAATGAAACGACAATTTCAATAAAACGTGACCGTATTATTCACTAACTGTTAATGTTTCCCAGCTACACAGAACTCTTAAATCGGCTCTCAAAAAAACTCGTCGTTAAGAGCCGTCCAAATCTCTTAACAACAGAACTGTTAAAATGACATTAAATGTACATTTCTTTACGAGCCAAATAACTTAATTAATATTTTGTACGTTATTGCAGCTATATTTACTGTAAAAGGAGATAGCTCGTAAGTGTTGGTCTTGTGATTAAGGGCGCCGGCTAATCATACAAGAGGTGTAAGTTCTAGTCCCCGTGCTGGCAAAGTTTATTTTATTTTTTTATAAATTATATTTTGAAATATATATATATGTGTACATACATATAGTTATTCTCTGTTGATAATTTATTACATTTGATTACTAGAAGAAGAAAAAACTAATTTTATGTGCACTTCTCAATTATGTCAGTTGCAATACAAGGGTATCATTTGTAATATTACAAATAAATGTCTCACAGGTTTAATAAGAAAACTCTTTGTAGATTTACAAAGTCTTGTCTTGGCAACTGGGTTTCCAAGGATTTTTCTTGTTTAAAGGACAAAAACATTTCTAGAGTGGGACTAAGAATTTTTGTTGAGAGATTCCGAAAGCGTCATCAGCGCCTACGGGAAGGAAGCGAAGCGAGTACGCTCCAGCGACAAAATACAACAGCGGGTGGGGGGAAGGGGGGGGATGAGAGCACCCTTAGAATTCCCCGTCGGCCAACCGCAATGTTCCCCACTTTTCATACACGCAAAAAAAAAAAAAAAAAAGTGTGTTGAGACCTCGCAAGTATAGTCCATCCACAGTTACTTCCAACTTTTCTGAAGCCCTTCTGAAGTTCTCTTTTCGCGATATTCTTCCGCCTCGTTCAAACAAAGCTTAACCGAGTCTAGAAAATTACACCAAAGGGACAACGGACCGCATTCGTCCACGACTCGGATTAATAATATTTTGCATTAAAACTATTTCTTACTAAGCGTTACTAATTTTTCAAACTAAACATAATTATTTATAAATAAAATATAAGTTAATGTTCAATATATATATATATATATTCTACTCGCCATTTATACAAACAGTTTGAATAAAACATTTGAAATATTACCCCATGTTCGAAGTGCTTGGTTATTTCCTAAATACATTATTTATCAGAAGTATTTTATACTTGTGTTAATATAAAAATACTTTATTTTTGGTTATATTGAACTTTGATTTACATTTTATCTATACATTATAATATTTCATTTATAATTAATATGAATAAAAATAGGGAGAAATATGGACAATATTATTACACTGAGTGCGCACGAATGCGGTGCGTTGTTTCTTTGGCGTAATTTTCTAGATTCGGTAAAGCTGCTTGCATGAGGCGGAGGAATATCCTGGAAGTAGAACTTTAGTAGGGCTTCAGAAAAGTTGGAAGTAAACCGCGAATCGATTATGACACTTTTACGTTAACATAATTGTAAGAAGCTCGCGATACACGGCATATTTGGGAAACGACCAAACACGCCGTACACGGGGGTGATTTTTCAAAAATTTGATTTCAAGATATGTGAAGAAGCGGCGAGTAGTTCATAATCGAGCCTGGTTTGCTTTTGTAAGAAGCGGACACAATCATCGCGACCCCTCGAGCACCGAGCTCGCGCGCGGATCGCCTTTACAGTCACATGTTGGGTGTACCGCAGTCTTTCCGCGCACGCCTCTCTCGAGTAGAACTTTACACAATATATATATATATTTTTTTTTAATGGAAATGTCTACTTAATAGAAGGCCGCAGCGGCTGAGTGGTTAAACCGCTCGCCTCCCACCAAGGCGAACCGGGTTCGAATCCCCGGCCGCGTCACTCCGGATTTCAGGCAGATGGGAATCGTGCTAGACGATTCCGCCGATCGGCGGGTTTTCTCGGGAGTATCCCGTTTTTTTTCGCCCTTGAATTCCGGCGATGCTCCATTCTCGCCTCACTTCGCCGTGATCGGCTCTCAAGACCTCGCTCTAGCCGCCCGAATCTCTCCACTCTCTACTCCATTCTTCATGATGCGTTGGAAGATCCTGGAGGGGGAGGGGTCGACATCATAGACTTGCATAAAAACAAGGCCCGAATGACGTGATACGTGGTCTGGAGTAAAACAAATAGCTGAGGATACATATGAGTCCTTGTGGTAGGACTGTGGAGTTTAGCCTACAGGTCGCTTAACTCGCGAAATTTACCTGGCCCTACTTATTTGCAATATGCATATTTACAATACGTCACTAGTAATTTCACGGTTTCTCTTGATCGACCTATGAATTAACTCACCAGTTGGAAATATCGATTTTTCGCGAGACGTAATAATACGTAATGGGTAGAGTTACGTGAATTTCGCAATTTAATCTGACAGTAGCGTAGACTTGTGGCATACTTGGGCTAAAGTTGTTTATTTGATGGTAGGTCCGTATCATTTTTTTTTTTTCATTTAACATGCAGTGCCACGTTACACGATAAAGAAGCATTATGCTGTTGACGGTAAACCGAGCACTTTTGAAAGCACTGCCTAAGATCTACTTCTCCGCCGAATTTGTATCCTTCCATCCTGCATATGTAAAAGCAGCGTTGTCACTTACCCTCTCACTTTATTCGTCCGGCAATCAAGTGTAACTATGTAATATCTTAAATTAAAAAAAAAAAAAAAACATACTTGAAATGTAGTTTTCTACTAATATTTAGAAGTATGTGAATTTCGAAAAGTTTCGGCGGCTGTCCTAGTCAGTCACTGGAAAGCGCTGTAGAATTACTGATAATATCATAGAACGTTTTTTGTTGTTGCATGTCTGAGTGTTGGTGTTGCGATTGTGTATGCTACAGAAGACGCGAACCAGTGTTGCCAGATGTACACCCCAAAAAAAAAGTTTCTGGTAAACTTCGCAAACTGAAGTGGAAGTTTTTGACCCATATCTCGTACGGAAATAGTACCGCACATCTAGCTATAGGTATGAAATGTTCAGCGTCGCTACTATACAGAGCTGGGAAGTTTCCTACTCACTTGGCTGTTTCCTGAGCAAACGTACGAACGTTAGCATGAATGTACGGGAAATTACTTTGCCATTTGCGCTTGCTTGATCTGCGTAATACACTCGTATAGTAAATTTGCGAATTATTTCTTAGAGTGTACGGGCTTTTCCGTATATGTGCGAAAATTCATTGTTTTGTATGGCGTACTGATAGAACATAATCTCCGTGCCCTAAAATATGAACATTACTAGCACTAATTATTTTTTAATATGTTTCTCTTCAAACGTCGGTTTCGCGTGCCTTACAAACAACATTTACGGCATAATGTTATTTGTCGTTAAAGTACACTTACTTCCAAATCTTAAAAATATTGATGAATTTTTTTTTTAGTAGTTGCAATTTTAATTTGGCTTCGCGGAGAATGGTGCCAATTGCATGGGTGATTTTAGAATGATAATAACGTATGAAATGGCAAAGGACAGTAAAACAACATGGATTTTACGACGTTGTCTTTTTTATAAACTACTTGGTGATGTCTCTTAATTTACACCTACAGTTACGCACGTGAAATAAATAGCTAAAGCAACTTCGTGTTTACTCTTCTATGATTTGCATTTGGTTGTGTAATGGTTCTGAACATCACAGAAGACGAATAACCTACTTTGGCATTTAAATAGGTTTCATTGATTGAAGTGCGTTTTGATTTGAGTCCATGTGGAAATTGACCCAGTGAATTTTGTGCAACACGTAAGGAAATTAATTTATGAATATTTGGCGACACTGACGCGAACCCTTGTGTGAGAAGGTAAGAAGGAAAGGAAAGTTCTAAACCACATCGCAAACAGTTAAGAACAAACTGATCGCTACCCCGAGCTGACGCCAAGTTCTACACGAGTCTTGAAATCGAACAGGGCTTTATAAATAATGCGTACGGTATTTCCATATTATTGCTGGTATATATGTGTTTCGTTTTCTTTATATACAATAAACATCTCCCTTTTTTCTGTCATGAGAACAAGAGTTTTGTGATGGATTATTCTTGCATGCGTTTACTGGAAAAAAAAAAGGGGGGGGGAAAGAGGACTGCTGCACTTTTGCGAGAAGGGTGAAATGTTGCATTTTGGTTCTTCGTTATCATCTCTCTCGAGTGAAACATCGTTGACATTAATAATTACCAAAGGGAGAAGAACAAAATTTTCACATCACAGGATAGTTTAATTTTGAAAGTGCATTTCGTCCTGCATGAAAACGAAACCGGACTTCTGCTCCGTTTCTCAGCAAATTTCGAGTGCATTCACGCAAGTCGCGTGATTTGCCTCGTGATCTAGAAGCAGTGGCGTGATCAACAAAATAATGGAGGTGATCGCATTCTCAGATACACGTGTTCCATGTTCTGAAAATGATGTGCGGAACGTTGACCAAAAAAATTAAACGCTCAGGATTTTATGACGGCCGACTAGTGGGCGTTATGAATTACCCAAGCTCTCATATGGCCATGCTCTGTGAATATATTTGCTATAACACCACTTCTCCCCTTCTTTCCCCACAAAGAGCCCACAGCTACCGAAGCTTATTACGGCAATGGCCAATGAGCAGATACTGCAATCGCCCCAACGCGGCTAAGATTTCAACTCACCTTGCATTTTCGTCGGTGTGTTCATCTTCGAGCAATTATCTCCACTAATGAAGTTGGTGTCTTTCAGCGTGGTTTTATATATACACGAGCAGGACAAGCTTGTTTTGTTACGTGAAACTCTTTCCCTCGTTTTATCTTGCTTGCGTAGGACTTTGCAACTTTGTAATCCCCCCCTTTACCAACGTGACTAACTGCTTTCTGCCCGTTTGGCGCTAATAATACGATTTTCTTAAGGCTTTTAGTGTGTCTCAACATTCCTCTTTGAACGACACTTTTCCTCCGTGTGCGAGAGAGACGGAAACAAGTGTAAGTTACCACGCCCCAATTTTGTTCGTCGCGAGTCAAGTGCAGACGCTATAATCTCTTTATCGCGTTGTAAAGGTATTTGCCTTCGTGCGTTGGCTTTGCGTAACATAAATGGCAGAGAACTTTCTAAGAACCGATCGTTTTCCTTATTGCTTCGCGGTACGGAATTAAGTGATGGCGAATTGGTTTTGTAGTAGATATATTGCGTGACCTCGCATTAAAGAAGATTATGTACTTACCATCATCTTAATGCTACATCAAGTGTTGTGTATAATTTTCTGCGGACAACTTTAGAAGTTCGTCTTTCAAAAAGTGCTTTGCGGGTATTTTAAAATAAGCAATAATAACTTTGTACTCTGCATTTTCCACTAATTTTCAGTAGTAGACTTTGTTTTAAACAAACAGCATTACTCTTATCATCGTATCACTCGAGGGTAAATATGGACATTTCGAACGGTTATAATGTTTTCTACATTCCAAGGAGGCGTGTCATGCATTAGCGAGATGAGAATTGGTCACCCTTTAGTACGAATGGTAATGTGTGCATACAAACGGGAATCAACAGCACAACAGCCCTTACAAAATTGGCATGGGGCTGCTCACTATGACTGGAGAATGACTTCCACTTTAGTGTAATTACTCGTCAAAAGTCCTGCAAGATAATGGAATTTGCCGACTTTTAAACCTGATTTACTTCTCCCCCCACCCCCCAAACCCATTTAAAACACTCCCAACCCCTCTCCATTTTCTATTCTGATGTTACCTTTTATGCTCTCACTGAACCGATTTCTATTAAATTACTTTTCTTTTTTTTTTTATGGTTTAACGTACTTCTGTCTATAAATATTCCGAAGTATAGGTAACCCAGTGTTCAATAGCTTGAGGTAAAGTTTATAAAATTTGAAGTGTTTTTTTTTTTTTTCTTTTCGGGTGGCTTCAACACAGTTCGGTGATTATAAACGTTTGCCAGATTTTGACGAAATTCCGTTCCGCTTATTCGATTTGTACAAAACTGATTTGATTCATGCGCTAGCCCTTTATCACTCATAATTGACATCCGAGAGTTATGAGTTCGGACCTGACTTGCAACGTCCTAAGCTCGGCCGGACAAACAAACTTATCCAACGATTGTTTTTCTCCGATGAAAATCGACTGCCCCAGACCCACCAGGACGATGTTACTGGTAGCGCTCGCGTCACGTTTCCACGCGAGTTTACATCTTGTAATAAACTGCATGTTCTTAACAGCACTTTTATGATTTTCTGTAGGCTATATTTCAGACATTAACATTGGCGGAACAGTATCATACAAAATAAACATGAAATCGGTGCTTATAAATTATTTTTCGTTGGTCTCTAGGTCCTGATGTTTTATAAGAGGAATCTTATCGAAACAGACAGAACCATATTGGATTCGTTGGATACTCGTCGGTTTCGAGCACTCTGCATATTTCGTTTCGTCAGAAAACTCTGTGAGTATTTCTGCACAAGTCGCTCGTGTTTCTACCAATGAAAGTCATCTCTGAAACTGACAAATCGCCTATAAACACGACGGCAGTTTTATTTACGCCGTCAGTGCCGACGATGTTGGATGGATATAAACTTGTGTATCGCTCGCCTACCTACGAGAAAAGAGTCCCACGCTAATGGAACGTACAAGCATCGACAGTATCAAGACTGCATCTGCATCTCCTTTAAATATTTCAGTCGGTATTCGACATTAGCTTTCGCAGAACGGATATCGCGAGAACACTTCCGATAGAGTTTGGGATTATTTTGCCTGTATTAGAATAATCTCTTAGTAGTAGGGGCGGGGGCGTCCTAGATACAAAGGGATGCCACCTTCATTTATATCAAAGGGTTAAATTTATTGAAAGGGTTAATTAAATTGAAGGAGTTAAATTTATTGAAAGGGTTCGCCAAAGTTTATGGAAAGTGTAAATCGAAGATTGAAAGGGTTTAGTCAAAAATTGGAAGGGCAATTAACTTGAAGGGTTTAATTTATTGAAAGGGTAATTTTTAATTGGATAAATTTTTCTTTTAATTTTGTGTTTGGTGCAAGAGTGTAATAAGTGTATTCATTCTTTTCTTTTGTGGGCAGCAACTCTGGTTTGTCCTCACCCTCTGAGCTCTGGCACTCGACTGAGGTGTGGCGTGTTGGGGACAGGGTATATATGTGTGTGTTTTTAGTTATGTGTAGGAGTGACCTAAGTGTATTTTTTTTGGTTTGGTAGTGGTATTGCTTGTAGACAGTATTGGTAGATAGGCGACTTTGAAATATAATATTATTTCAAATGAATAACAGCATTGCACAAGAGAAAAAAATAATCTCAGAGTGCTTAAATGAGTTCTGCCTATGAATAAATTACACACATCGAAACACAAATAACAAACTAACACAAATACATAAATAACATGGTGTCGACAAGTGGTAAACAATCACAATTATTTAACTCTCCAGGTGTCTTAAAAGTAATGAATTAATTCATTTATTAAACAAAAAAGTCTCTATAAATTTAATTACAGTCTTCCTAAACACAATATATATTAAGAATGTGACACTACTTGACACCTCTAGCACATACGTGACAATATTTTAACCTTTTCAAACCCACTTTAAATTATGGTTACAGATGATGCAAACAAAAATATTTTATGATGCATGTTGTACTTAGTCGACATAGCACTTGTTTCGTTGTCAAAGTCAATGAGCTGTAGGCTGTGTGCTCGACTACAATAGTATGAACCAAATATGACTTAGATCAGTGCAGCGGTTTGCGAATCATTTATCTACAAGTAATATTATTGGTCATTGAGCTTCATATTGTGCAGTACAGACAAAAAATTACCTACATGTACATAATATACACAATTGTGTAAACTGGGTCTGAATGAGTTGACACACGTCCGTCTGACTGTGAGACTGGTGAGGATTTTAGAAATGCGATCCACATGATAAAAGAAATTAATTGATTAACATGCATAAAAAAGAAAACATTTAATATATGTCCATTCGCTTGGGAGGTCGCTGCAGCACTGACTTGAATATAGAACCTACGTTAACTTATAACCTATGTTTGATTATAGACTGAGGTGAATTAAAACTTGGAAATTTTAATGAAAATACAAAATGAATGTTTCCGAATAAATTAAACAGCTAACGAACACAAGTACATTAAAATAACTAAACACGTAATGAATTCGCACAAGAAGCTCCCGCAAAACACATCCGTCCACCTTGGAGGCTGGCGAATGAATGGCATATGCCATCTTATAAACTATTACATTTATATACACACACATCCACGTGGAGCATGATCGGAGGCTGACAGGCAACTGAGTTGACAGTTACATGAAAAACTCTGAATATGACTGACTAAATGGTTTACATGCTACTCTTACACATCCTGAATTATATTTTTCAAATAGGTATCCCTACCAAGGTAGTATTAATGACATGCAATTGAAGTAGCAAAATTCACAGACAACGATTTAGTGCTTCCAGTTAACACAGACAAATAAAGATTTCCGAACACGCATTTCGAATTTTAAACAGACACAATAGCATATGTCTCCCTCTCATTTGTACACGTACCTTAAGTATTTTTAAAACACATCCATCTGCCTCGGAGGCTGGTGAATAAATGGAGTGAGCTTATGTCGAGAGCCTGACTATATATGTGGAGCAAGGCTGGCTAGAAATGTACGAGAAAAACTCTGTATTAATCTTACAACAGAAAACGATGCAATTATTTTTTTAACAGAAGTTTCACTATTGTAAGGAGAAAAATTCATTTTTAGTGATGGAGTTAAATTTTTTTAAGAATTTTTAAATTATGTTTTCTGAGTTTGTATAAAGCATGGCTGTGTTTTTTCACCACCAGACATCGCCATGTTATATCTTCAGCTGCAGCAGTTGTAATCTGTTTTTATGTGAGAAAAAGATTTTATTTTTAAAGTTGGCTAGACTCTCCCAGCTGTAGAGTTGCATGTTAGCAGGAAACATTGAGATGTGTCGATAAGGGCTCTTTCTATCTGGCCCTGAAAAGCTATTTCTGTGACACTCGATTTTGTTAAAATTCCCTAGGGTTCTTCAACTTGACTTAAAGTTTAGCAAAGCCCAGTTAAGTTAAAGCCCAGCAAAGTTTTCTCGAGATAATAGTATGTTCCCTCTCCTTTCAGATTCATTCATTCAGACATGTTCTTTTCTCTCCAACATTTTTATAATTTCCCCCTTCAGAGTGTGAATGTTTCATTAAATTTTAATTGAAATGTTAGTTTTTTTCTCCGAAAGATAATTGGAATTAACAAACTTATATATATTTCTTAGTGAAAGTGAGCAAGCCAATAACCTGATTTTAAATTCAAACAAATGACTTACCATCACCTACTCATCTCAACTAACCAACATTTTATTTTCATTTAATATCCAGTCATATACAAGTATTTCGTATTCAGACTCATCCAATCTCCAATCATTCGCAAAATATTATATATTAATATGAAGAATTTTCAAACTCATAAAAAACAAGTCATAGAATTCAATTTTAACATAGAAAAATGTTATTCAAAACTCTTTTTTTAAATCATTCTTAAGAGCTAAAATATTTGCAATGTTCACCCAAAATAACCTTACACCAAACATTGACATACTAAAAGACATTTTACCAATTATATACAAAAATGAATTTTTTTCACATATTTTAAAACAAACAAAGCACCAGAACACAATATAAAAGAATCATGTCAAAAACTTAATTCCCAAACATATTTTTCCATAACATTTTTAACAAGACAGTTCATCAATAACATTTTATGATTTAAGCTACCAAACATTTCATAAAAGTTATTTACATATTAAACCTATTACTACATCTACTACTACTGCTATTACTACTGTTACAAAATTTCAAAATTTTCTTACACAGATTACAATATAAAAAAAAGTTTAACAACAAATTTACAAATATACTACATCTTTGTTGTTGGGGTTCTTTTATTATCTATTTACTGTGAATATTTACATTGATGACGCTTTCAGGTGGTGGGTTTGTAGACATGCACAGAGGGACATTCATTTCTCACATCCAGTAGTGAAATTTCCAATCACTCACACATGCCAATGCAGTTTCCAGTAGATGACTTGTCAGACTGTGAATTTCTTATTATTATTATAATTTTGTAAAATGTATTGAAGATAGGTGTAATCTGAATATTATTGTTTGACAGACCTTACAGATAGGCAAACTGGGAATAGCAGCATTTATGTTGTAAGAGATGTTGCAAACAGTTATAGATATCTGTAGATGTGTGCAGCTGTAGATAGTGGTGAAGTAGGTCATGGAATAGAAGGTGTGTGTGGTGGCGGCAGATGCACATCATTGGTGGTGTGGTGGGGCTGCATTTATTGTGGTGCTGAAACTATTGTAGGGAGGTAAATAAAATAAAGATTTATTTAGGTATTCTGTACTGCCCCTAAGGTAAGATTGATACTCCATCTGCCTCAATGTACCGCTTATCTTCCATACCTGACACAACTACCTTGTTTAAGCATTCGGTGTAGACTTGATGAGCATGCGAATGGAACTGACATTGTGTCCCCAGAACCCTTGTGCAATTTTCGAGGCAATCTCGATAATCTTTGTACCTGAGTGACTGTAACATGTTAGGTCTTACACAATTAGCCTTATGTATACATTGCTAATTCGCAACAATGTATGTGAAAATATCTTCGGATGTAAACCCACAAAGTGTGTGAAGACGCACCCTGCACATTCATCTACCATCACTCCGATACGACCTTTGTTCTCGTTAGGGAATCCTTGCAGGTTATCGAGCCCATAGTTGTATGTATTAAACCATGCCTTTTAATCTGCAGTAATTGCTTTATAGATGTCCTCACAAGAAACAGAATATACCAACGAATTGGTTTCACAATAAAGGAGGTACAAGGCTGGCGGAAGAAATCTTGTACACATGTACTGATAATTGAATTTGTATAGGGTTAATTTTGATAGATCAAGAATGGCAACACCAGTGTACAAATGTTTGTTTGACGCAACAGAACACTTTGACATCTCGATAAGAACCAAGTTTTCATCGATAATCTGCCTTGCCTGGAATGTCGGACGTCCTATCAGCTCTGCAGCTCTGCAGATCAAGTCGTACCTCGAAACGATTCTTATGTCCATTTCCCGGCAGACATTCTGCAATGTTTTTCCATAAACTGAATTATTGAATAACTTGAAAAACGATTTTTCGAATGCATTCGCAGCCTGGGCACGTTTATCAATGTTAAACTCGATGTATGGAGCCATCCAAGCCTTCTGCTCAAAGCGCAAAACTTGAACAGAGTCAAGTTTGGCTCCATATATCAAGTACTGCATCAGTGTTTCCCAGTGTATAACATATTTCTTTCGCATTGTGAGTGTTAAAAGATGTTTCTCATGTGAGCCATTCGGGGGTATGCCATTTTCTGGGGCCAAAGGGTGGTCAGATAGTGCATCATGACACTCCTCCAGAAAAGACTGATCAATTTCCATGAAACAACAAGTGTCACCATCATTCACCGTGTTTGAAAAATTCCATGTTGAAAACACGTCAGCCTCAACCCACTCAAAATTGCCAATAAGAAGCTTGGAGTGCATCATATGAGTATTCAGCACATTTATGTCAAAATAACACATGTATTTCGATGCTGCACTGGGGTCATAGTCCTCGCCCATGTAAGTATTGTTGGATTCCACATCCCTTTTTGCAACCTGGGTAATGCCGCCCCTAACCTTGCGTTCTACAAAAAGCTACATGACAGGGCCAGTAAACAGCTCTAGCCATGCATGTGTCATTGAAAATAAAGTATCCCATGATAGAGACAGAGCTGTGACGTATATGGCAGGGTCAAGACCGTAATAAGCCAAACATGTGGTCCAGAAATCCTCAAAAACATCTGTCAGCGATCAAGTGTTCACACGTAAGTATTGGATGGCATACTGCAGCAAGTTTATGCATTTGAATGCATCCCATGCGGCTTGTGTGTGAGCGTAATCCTCATCGCTAATGCCTTCGCCTCGCATCACATTATGAAATACTTCCTTTCATGAGAGTGACTTGCACATCAAACTGTCTGGTGAATTAACAAAATCATAAGGGAAAACACCCTTCCATTTTGCCAATTCAAATTGGGTGTTATCTGGAAACATTGAGCAGGCGATACTCAATTTGCGGAGGTAGTAAATTACCTGCAAAAGTTTCCAGATAGGCACTCATGAATTGGAATGAATCAATAAATCGTAGTTTGAAATATTGTGCCTTTCCATTGAAATCAATCCCATTGGGAATTTGTTTTGTAATATATTTGTAGTTTTCAAAGGTCATTCCAATCACTTGAATTTTACTCTGGTTTTCGATTACCATGGTTCTATCGAGTTGTGGTACATGCCATTCGGCCAATGGCTTTATGAGAAAGTAAGCATCATAGTTTTGCAGATTATAAAAAACAGCAACAAGTTTTCTTTTGGGCAGTCTGAAATTCAAGTTGCACTTATCATGTGCATTACCTCTGATTTCTCCAGTCAGATGGTCATGTTCGACCACAATATCATCTGTACAAAGCATTTCTTTACTAATGTGACAACTTTTCTGAGCTGCCTCCCCTAGCTTCATGAGCAGGGTTTTTTTCCATCATCCGAACCATCATGCTGTAGATTCCTGCAACCCACTTTATAAGTTCAACTAATTTATCAACTGATTAGTATATGCAATCAGCCTCCACAAACTCAAAATAGTTAGATAAACTTGGATTGTATAAACATACCAACAAAATGCTACAAGCATATGGAACATGTTGGTTGATGGTAGTTGTATTACTAGTTTCATCATAGGCAAGCAAGTGGACATGGGTTTCAGGCAATTTTCTGCTTTGCGATAGGCGACAAAACCCAATCTTTGCTGTTTACTGTAATCCTTAAATTCCAGTACTTGTCGTTCCCAGATGGGAAAGTACTGTGAACAGCCTTTTGTTGCTGGCAAAGAATAGTGTGACTTGAGAGTTTCTCCTCACTAATCAAGTACTGGAGACAACAATCGCAAAAATGTTTTCTCTAATGTTTCTTACTCAGCTGACTACTGACCAGCGTTGATAAATTTCTAATACAGACAAAATGCAAATATATTGCATTTACATATTTGCCATCACGTACAGGAGAAATACACATGGATACTACAACCCCACACTTTTCGCCAATTTCGTCAATTATATTGCTATCTATGTCACCACACAATAGACATTGAAAGAAATAGAATTGTTCTACTCAAACTTATGAATATCCTGTATGACTACAGGTGTCGACAGACCTTGAGAATTCAAAACCTTGTGGGGTTTTGTATATGAAGAGGAATGACTGACATTTTGTGTGACAGGATACAACACTGCTATTACTGCATAGTGGAAGCATATTCCCTCCAGGCAGTGTACTTCGACACAAGCTTTCCTATTTGCAATAAACTCTCATAATTTAGTGTGCGCAGCAGCGATGGTATTGAGACACATGTACATCCATGTATGTCAATATTGGCAGACTCCAGCCAGATCCATGTGCACTAAACCCCTCAAGTCTGTTTGTGAGATAAGGAACAATATCATCATCTTGGATTAAATCCACAGTAGATTAATGTAGTACAGGGAGTGCTTCGCTTTGAAAATAAAAGATTTCCATAGCGCCTTCCTCCACTGTAGGTGATTTCAAATACTCACCCACTACAGTAACTGAAACTCTAACTGGTCGCGGTGATGCCATTATTAAGCTTAAAAAGGGACCTTCCTCCTCTGGAAAAAAATAGAAAAGTCTGTATCACTGTTAAGCTCATCGTTAAGTATCCGCACTTCATTACACTTCCTGTGAACACCGAGCCATGAGCTTGTATGTCAGGTCTGGAAAAGCTTCCACTTAGGCTGATGAGTCGGAAAACGGATTATTTTCAAGGGTCCCTAGTTGAAATATCTCTAATTGACTCGAAAGTTGATTGTGAAACAGATAAAGCACTCTCCGAATCACAAGAATCTTCCAAGTCTAATAGAAATAAGTTATCAATTAAAAGATCAACTTTCTCATGTTTGGGGGGAGCAGACATGTTTTGACCTTAGGTGTTAACAATCTTTCCATAAGTGAATCCATGCTCGAATCACTTAGATTGTCTTCCAATTGCTTAACTCGTGTCTGCTTAGGCGAAGGGACGCTGTCTTCACAGCTTGCTGTAGACTGTCTTTGCATCTGTGATTCAGAATCTGAATCGCTTATGTAAAGATCTTCAAGCAAGATGTCAATACAGTATCATTTACACTCACCCATTTTAAATAACTATGCAAATTTTCTTTAATTTCCCCTCTACAAGAACTACAACACCACAATACATTAAATTGAAGTGCCTTGTTGTTCTGTAAACATAAAAAAAAGGCTACTTTATTCCCTCATCACACCATAGTAGTAATTGCTAGTAACATAAACACTGTATTGTTTAATAAAAATAAAATTATTTTTGAGGGAACTGTGGGTTGATTTGGGAAAGGCAATCGACTACAATGACACATTTTATAAAATATATGGAGACGAGTAATTCTTAAGCCTGGTGGTCAAAGCCAGATACCAGATGCCTGAAAATTATGAATTTTGCACCATAAAAAAATTACAAATTTTACACTGTAAAAAATATGTTCTAGGGTACACCATAAAAATCATTTACACTATAAAATAAAATTTTTCATATAAATGTTTTAGCTAGGGAATAACATACCAGATCTTAATTAAAATAACTATAAAAACACTGTTAAAAGTAAACATTATAGAAATTTTCAAAATAAATCTTATTTAAAGTTTATTAAAAACTATTCAACTCTCTCTCTCTCTCTCTCTCTCTCTCTCTCTCTCTCTCTCTCTCTCTCTCTCTCTTTCTTTCTATCTCTGTCACACTCACAGTTGTTCAATAACTTTTAAAATGAAATCTCTTAAAATTAACTTAGATACCCAATTCATCCCATCGCATACACATAAAAAACATTTAATGTGTTAGAAGTATTCAAGGATCATATATTCATCTTTCAATCATCCTTCACCAAACAACTCACTCAGAATAAACATGGAAGCTGAAATTATGAACCTCCTGAATACATTAGGCATATCCAGCTTAATTCTTCTCTTCTTAGCTGTTCCACAGTTCATACAATAGTCATAACCAAAACCTGCCATTAAACATGTATTAAAACTGAGTGAAAATTAACTAAACAAACCTAAAATTTAATGAAAACACTTTTCCCCTGAACTCGCACTCACAATCAACCACCTACTAATTTTTTCTCAGAGTACTTAGTATTCTATTCTAGATTGTATTGAAATATATTTACAAGTATGTAATAGTGTAAAGAAGGCCTCAATGCAAGAGATTGTCTCGGCCTGCTGTCCATTGTGTGATACTATGGTGGTCATTCAGTATCTCCTTCAAAACTCTATTATATTTCTTCTCAAATACATATCAACAACCCTCCTAAATTTTCTTTCGAATTCTAAAGACTTGTTTGAAAAGTTTTAATGATTTTAAGAAAAGTTCACTCAAGTTAAAATGATTCATTAAAATTTTTAGCAATTTACTAACAGTTTAACGATTTCAAGAAAATTGCATTCACTTTGTTAGAATTTTTAATGATTTGTTAAAAAGTTTATAAAATTTCTTTCGAATTCTAAAAACTTGTTTAAAAAGTTTAACAATTTTGAGAACATTTTCTAAAAAAAACCATTAAAATACTAAAAGATTAAAAAATGCTGTCTATATGAAACCATTTTTAATCAATTTTATGAAAAGTTTTGACAAAATATGGCAAAATACTTAAAAAACTACTTTTTTAATTATCCACTTACGTTAACTCTTATAGCAAAGCTGGTAGGCTTCGAACGAGCCCAGGTTGGTTGAGCACTAGCCCGCTCGGGCCAGCAAGTGAAAGTCCGTGGTATCTGCTCCAGCAAGCAGGCAAGTTCTCCAGCGGGTGGTGAACTTGAAGCGAGGGGTTCCTTCACCGCACAACCCCTTCACGTCAGGTCTCAGTAGAGTTAACCAAACGACCAGTGTCCTTGAATAATCAAGGATAGGCAGCTCCTAGCAGTCCGGGCCAGATATCTGGGTGTCCTCGAGCAAGAGAGTAGGAGGTGTTGACCCCATGAAGTTATGCTAAACAAATCACGCGAACCATGTGAGAACCCTATTTATAGTCCAAATTGCTCCCTTGTGGCAAGAAATTTATATTTAGTAATTCACTCTAAAAATATATATAACCTACATATTATGTATTTGAAATGTTTTAAAGCCATTTTTAAGCAAATTTGTCATATTTAAAAGGATTTAACATGAATGTTTGTAATTTAGTGTGTATATGTTAGAATTTAATGTGTTACCCATACATTTATTCGGTTTTAAGCCATTCGATTTGAATTATGTTCTTATTTAATGATTTCATGCACGAATAATTGTAATTCCAATACAGGATTTTTACACTGCTAGGTGATATGAATTTGATACTACAATTCAACTCTGTTAACACCCTCTCACAAACAAACAATTATCAAGCTATTGTTTTTTTATTATGCAATTTGTTCATTATTCTTTTTATTATTATAAGGTTTGAAACATACCTAACATACCTCAGACTCGAACCCAGAATCTATATATTACAATCATACCTACCCAGGACTCGAACCCAGAAACAAGATTACATTCATACATGATCTAACCAGGACTCTAACCCAGCTTATATCAACCATGCCTTATCCAGGATTCGAACCCATAGCCTCCTTGTATAAGCCAATTACTCTACAGAGGCTGGCGACATTTAACAACTTATTTTATGTATTTAAGGTGTGTTGTAAAATGTTATTAGTGAGGTTTTTCAGCAGATGTCTTTTTGCTAGGAGAAAGGTTCAAATATATCTTTAGTCGAAAACTATTTTTTTTTTGCAAACTAATAATTTGTTTGTTATCCGATTTTTTTTCACACCACTATTTCGTGTTAATACAACATACTTTTAGAACATCTAGTTATATATATATGTGTGTGTTTTAAAGAATCTAATTACTTTTCCATTTATTTATCAATAATTTTTTTCTTAGGAAAACAAACACATTTTACTAAAAGGATTAGGTTAAGTAAAAGTAAAAATTCATTTTACATAATATTTATTGCCAAAATATATACAAACACAAGCTGTTTAAAAAAAATCATTTTAACATACTGAAAATGCAAGTACAAATTTATTCACATACACAAGCAACTTCAGCTTGTCCCAAAACATTATCACACAAAGTATGAAACATATACAGGTTGTTTCGAAACACATAAACAAGTACAGGATGATGCACAACATTTTTCTTTAAAAACAAACATTTTTAAAAACGGTTAACAACTTCCATGGACGAAGTTTCCATACAGTTTCTTAAAGTTGGATCCAGATCCCCTTCTTGAACTCTGCTTTCAAGGAGGGAGCATTTCTTATGCCTTTGTTTTAACCTGTCTGTTTGTACACAAACATCTTTGCGATGTAAAACAATGCTTTCAACCAAGTTATGAAATGATTCAACAAAATGTGAGTACACATCTTCAATACTAGATGGAAGAGTTGTGGTTGTAGTCATATAAAACACTGGACATTTCTTGTTATCCCTGCATTGAATGAGTCCATGGCTCTTTTATTCTCCTAGAGGGAAATAAATTACTTTAAAATGTAAAAAAACTGCTTCAAGTGTCTGTAAATTCTCACAAAAGGCAGTTATGCCTTGGGTCATAAGTTACATTAGACTTTCCTTGTTTGACACTAGCATAATGATTTGTTGGAATAAAATATGTTTTGTTACTACTATGACATCCAACACTCAACTGAAAAGATTTAACAAGGAACAATGTATGTATATTGACAAATTCTTTCTCTAAATTTGCTAGTTGGAATGTGTTTCAGGGCTAAATTTTAGTTTTGCTAATTGTATTGCTCGATGCACGTAACATTTTGATGAATCACACCCAGTAAGAGACATGTAACCAAATTTGTTTTTGCTATAATGATATATTGTATGAAAATTATTATCACATTCTTCAAAATACTATTAGGGCAAAACAGCATATGTATTATAAACAAGATGTTTCAAAAAAATTTCTTCCTCACAATATGACATTGCAATGTGTTCGCCCTTAAGCTTGTGCTTACGATCTACTCTGTGTGGTCTGTACTGGTATACAAGACGTTCAGAATGGTTGCAGTTAAAGTAGAAGCATAACTAGTTGGTTTACCATGTGGTGTCAAAGCTTTAGAGACATATGTACATTTGAAAATAATGTCTGACTCACATATTTACTTAACAACATAATGTGAATATAATAAGCTATAAGTTACAGAACACAAACCTTTAGTAAAAAATGCATACTTGTATTTCATTGGGAACATTATTCTGAATTAGCCACTACAGATGCATATAAATTACACATAGACGTGGAAACTAATCCTCCTTGTTCGAAAATAAAGTTGTGGATGTCCCCGTCCCATGTCTCCTCCAATGAACAGTGGTTCCCTGATGAGGTCTGGTGAACTGGTAGGCTATTACTCCATATCCCGGCTCATCTTCTAGCTCCTTGATAAGGTTGGCAATCACCTAATCTTCTAATGTTGTTGGTAAGTCACTGTTAGGGCGAAGATATATAACAGCACAATTGTTGCATGCTATTCCTTCACCAAAGTGTATGCTGAGACTTTTGACGAAAATGTAGCATCAATGTTCTTTATTGTTGCAGACATGAACTTGTAGAATACCATCATATGGTTTAACAAAAACTCTTCTGAATCAAATTTGTAGGACCTCATATTCGTCTGTAGAGTGTCGAGGATTCTAGCCATGACAGAAGATTAAATACTTCAATCTCTCCTTTATTTAGCTGTTGTAACAACACTTTGTCTCATTTTTAACTGTTCTTCATAAGCCAAACTTTACAATTCCACATGCCACAGGGAGAAGTTAATTGTTGGCCACCACAAATGGAAAAAAAAATTATAAATTTTGATATCCATATGGCAAAGTCCCAATTTTATTTTCTAGTCTAATTCTCTTGTTATCACAGGGACACAAAGCTATTTTATTAACTTCTACTATATATACTTTGTGTTTCTCATTTCTTATCAAATTCATTGTCCTATATTGAATTTTCTCATCAAATGCATTTCTTATAGTCATCAAAATTAATTATATTGTTGACTACACATTTTTTCACACCTTTTACTCTCTTGTTTTGTTCGACTCCAACTCTGTATGCATACATCTTTGCTCGTAAACCAACAAATTCTTTAATTACATTGCCATTACACTCATATTTTATTTTGCCTACATTTCTTTTTATTTGTGGCATGTTATAAATATTGTCTTTTAAATAATCACCCGTGTCAAATTTATCTAATATCGACTTCATGTCTTCATATAAATCTTCTGCTTTAATGTAATAAAAATAAGAGTCGGTATCCTGGAAACATTTTTCAATTTTATCACCATATTTTGGCTTCATAATTTTATAGTGGAACTCGTACATTAATTCTTTCAAAATATCCTAAATGGCCATGCCCACATATATTAGCTTATTAAATTTTACATTAGTTTTATTAATGTGAATAGCTGCAAGATTCTAATTAAATATAGTACTTCTTTTGTAATTTGGTTTTGCAATTAATTCTTCACAGATTTTTTTCACTTGAAACAAGCCTTATACCGACCCTGTGTCTTATATTTTCCATTGTTTTGCCAAACACAAAATTATTCATCAGTTTATAGAAGTACTTTTCAAACTCATTTTTGCATTATTCATCATTGTGTTAAAATCCGTATACTTTTTCAACCAATAAGATTGATTAAATATCAATATTCTGTGAATTTTTGTAAGTTTTAGTTCTTTATTTAGGCAGTGTTTCAAACTATGATATTGTAGTATATATTGTTCTTTTTTATGTAAAGTAGTTAATAGTTTCGATTCATTGATACCTGGAACTAACTTATTTTCTGGACAAAATGGAAGATCTCTGTGTAAATTCTAATATATAACCAAACTCAGAATCGTTTTTCAAATTTAATATTTTTTCACTCCAGTAATCTAAACCATTTAATGCATAGTACACCCACTCGAAACCTCCATATGGTAAATGCTGCATTATCTTCCAAATATTTGTTATTTCCTTTAGCATATCGCTTACAACATTGTGAAATAGCGCCTCGAATTCCTTTTTCAATTATTAAAATCATATCATAATCTTGTAATAATTATAATGATTGTTTAGTCATTTTTAACATTCCATCCCACAATAAACCTGGTGCTGTAAAATACCACACAGGGTCTAGACCACAACAATTTACACATGTGTTTCTAAAATTTTCGAATATTTCTGCTAACAATAGTACATCACTTTTTAAATATCAATCATGTTATTCACCAAGATTTTTTTTATTAAATTGGTTCCATTTTTTTTGCATGTTCATATTCATCATCAGATATACTATTTTTGTTTAATTTATTGTAAAATTCGCTGTTTGGGGGAAGTTGAGTTTTGTTAAATTTTTTAAAATTATCCATATAATCAAAAGGGTAAACACCGTTTTTAATAACCAAACCTATTATATCTTCTGGAAAGTGTTTTTATGTGTGTTTCATTTGTTCTCATCATAGCCCAATGCTTTAATGAATAAATGAGCACCATAACCAGCTAGTTATGAAAATATATTGGTACAAAATTTGGTGATTGTAATTGTAAATTACAATTGTTGCATGTTGGCTTAATAAATTTTCCACTTATATGATCAAGATTATATTTTTACTGTCCTTAGAATATTCGCACTTGCATACAGTACATTTTTTTTATTTCCTATATAATATTTTTTTCTTCTACTGTTAGTGGGCGCATTGGCTCAATTTGTGAATATATTTCACCAACTTCTTCTACTTCTCTTTTTATTGATTGTATAAATATTTTATGAGCATCTGGGCCACGATATACAACTGGTGGTATATAATCGCCATAAGTTGATACAATATAATAACAAAGACCAGAAGCTTCGTGTAGCTGATATTTCATTGTATATGATTCATCATTCTACTTTAAGTCAATGTTATTTATTTGCTCACTTGTAAGTTTATACTTTTCTTTGAGTATTTCTTTGTAAAGACCATTATCGATGTCATCTTCTGTTAAAACTGGATATTTTTTTATTAAATTAATATTTTTTATTTCTCTTGGATTTGGTTTGGTGGTTGAAATTTTCTTCAACATTGACTCAAGATCTGCATATATTGTGAATGGGATTTTCGTGGTGTGTTTTGTATTTTTTTATTTTATTTGTTCGCCTTTTGAAGGCAAGATTATCTTCACCAGTTCATTTTTTGAACAATTCCTGTGTGTTTATTTAATTTCTCTTGAGATTAAAAAAATTGAAGAGTTTTCGCCATTTTTTTCAAATAAAGTAAATTTATGTGTTGTTCTTTTTAATTTTTTGTAAGCTTTGATGGATATACTGTAGAATTATCGTCAATTGAGTATACATTTATAGAAGCGTCAATCTGGTTTTCTATTTTTGGTATATCATCAATTTTTATAGAATAATCATATTTATCTAATGATTTGTCAATGTGAAGTCCCACATTTTTATATTTAGATATTCCTTGTGGATCATTTTCTGCAGGAAACAGTGCAGATTTTATTGCCCAAAGAAAACATTTTTGATCATCATTCTTCACATTAATGCATGCTTTTTTATTCTTAATTGTTTCTGGTGGTTCAATATATGATAATAATTTAATGGATTATATTTATTTATGGCTAGTTGCAACCCATCTATGCTATGTAAAGACCAATCTGAGGTGCTTCTTTCAATGTTTTCTATTCGTGGAACTATTTAATTTGTTATTTGTTTCTAAATTATTTAAATGTCTCCTTCATTCAATATTATAAATGTGTGTGAGTGAATGTCGACGAAAGTTCGAATTTCGCCAGTTTTCGGCATCGAAAATAAGCAGCAAATTTAATGTTGGACTTTACAGCTCTAAGTTTTATAAGTTGATCACGTAAAATTTTAAATATTTGCTGCTTTACTGATGCTTAAACATTTCTGGGCAAAACTACATTAAAATTTTTTTCGATGTTGTATGTTGATAACCTGCACTTAAAAGCTCTCTCGACTTTGTATGTGTTATTAGTTTTTCTATTTTGTTGTTCACATATACACTATTGTAAAAGGGGAAAATTTCTTTTGAAACAGTTTTAGCCTTTCTGTTTTTTATTCCACCTTTCGGAAAAGGTAAATTTGCAGAGTTTCTTTTTCTTTGTCCATTTTTAATTATTGGCATAAGAGCTGTAATTAAATCAGATTTTCTTGAATTATATATTTATTTCTGTTAAAGCTTTTAGCCTTAGTTCGTGATTTGGCAACTGTAAAATCATTTAGATTTTCAATAGGATTTTTAGAATTATATTATATTTTTAAAATAATATTTGCAATAAGATCATCTTCGTGTAATTCATATAATTTATTTTATTCTCTCACCTAAAATCTCAACTCGTGCAATTTCTTTTCTCTCAACTCACCCACTTGGTTGCTCATCTCCATATTTATATACAGTAAATGTTCTTATAATAAAAATTTGTGAAGTTGGCGAATACTCGAGTTCACTTAGAATATACATTGCTGTAATGTGTGATTTACTATTTTGTGCTTTTTTAGAGAAAAGTTATATACAAATTTTCCGAATTTGCATTGCACTTTCCCTTTTTTTTTTTTTTTATTCGTAATGTCGTTTGGCATATTCGGTATAACATTTTTTGCAAGTGTTAAAATACTTATCTATTGTTCTTTTTATGAGATGTGAAATCGTCGATAAATTTATTCTCCCTGCATACTATACAAGTATTGCTTGAAGAATCGCATTGTAAAATTTTATAAGTGTTGTGCTATTTAGTATTTTTGTTCTTTTCGAAGATTTACCTTGCAAACAGATTTTCCACATTCGCAAAGTACAACCTATTTTTTAAACTCATAGCGACCTCTAGAATATTCATTGTAACATTTTTTACAGGTGTTAATATGCTTCTCTTTTGTGTGTTTATGTGATGGAAAACATTCCATGTTTGAAGCTTCACCACATTTTTTAAATTGCTGCCTTATACTACTATTATTCATTTACATTTATAAAGAAACAAATTCTATTAAGAAAATGAAAAGTAAAACAAGTCAACAATTTTATATAAACCATATTCATTAACAAATAGGGAAGATTATTTGTTTCCAACTAACCCCGCCTTGTAGGTGGGGTTCACATAACAAATAAAATTGACACAAACAAATAATTGTTATACTCGAAGCTCTACTGAGAATTCTAAATTATTGACAGACTTTCAATTTTTCATTTCTTTTAGGCCTTTATACATTAGAAAAAATCTTTCTCATTTAATAGTTTCAAAGAATTGTTATCTAGTATCTTGACCTACCACTCTGGTAATGAAATTTTTAATTTACCATTTAGAATACAATTAATTTATTTACCAAAATTATATTCGTAAATTTCAAAAACTTGTAGCCCTAAACCATTTATTAGTTTCTACATGTTGTAGTTTGGTGAATTCAAGAGCATTGTTCAACTTGTTGAGCAGAGAATCCATTTTTTTGTGTTATTTAGGAAGAAAAAATTATTAAGAAGAAGAAAAAATGTTGTGCTGAAATTTAATCAAGGTAAGCTTATTTAGCTCGCATAAGAGTCTTAAAATATACACTGCTCTAGGAGCCTGAAGAAAAAGTTAAATTTTTGCGGGGGCCCGAATAGCAGACGACATTTAGAGAAGTTGGATTTTTGGATAGCACCAAGTGTCAGTGTTTTTTGACACCAAGTGTCGGTGTTTTACTGACACCTAAAATATATGTGTCCACGAAACATGGACACTAGTGGTAAAGCAATTTATCAATGAATCTGGGTTTTATTATTTTACTCGTTAAGAGCTATATAATTACAGAAAAAATATTGATGACGATGATACTATTTCATTATAAAACTTAAAGGGCGTCTGCCAGATGCCCTTAAGAGGTAATGAAAAATCTGCTGTATTTTATAAAATTATCTCTATATTTTATAAATATATTTTCTACAATTTTTCATTTTCTTCATAAAATAAGAGTATGTATAAATCACTTATTACAACTCACCAATTTCACATGCACATAGATTCGTAAATAAAAATTGAGTCAATTCTAGATACAAATAACAAAAAACTTATTTACAATGGTAGAAGAGTTTTTGATTATTGATGAGGAAAATAATCCTTGGTTTAAAGCCAAAGATGTTGCTAAAATTGTAGAATATAAGGATACAAAACAAGCTACAAGAAAAATATCGATGAAGATGATATTGTTTTATTAGAAAACTTAAAGGGCATCTGCCAGTTCACCTTTAGAGGCAATGAAAAATCTGCTGTATTTATCAACGAACCTGGCCTTTATTCTTTAATTCTGTCTTCTAAAAAATAAGAGGCAAAATTATTTAAAAATTGGGTAACTCACGAAGTTTTGCCATCAATTAGAAAACGTGGTGAGTATAAGATTCGAAAAGATGTAATGCAATTATTCGAAGGTCAAATAAAACACATTAAAAAAATACACGAAATTAAAGTTAATAATTTAATAGATATACATAAAATTAAAGATGATGACATTGAAAATTTAAAAGAAATAAATAAAATTAAAGATGGTCACATTGAAAATTTAACAGAAACAGTTGCCGTAGATGGAATAAATCGCTGAAATGAGGTAATTAGAGATATGGCCCCTCATGTTGTACTGCAAACACAAAACCAAAATCTAGATCCAACTTTTCTTCTTTTAAAATTATTTTATAATGATTTTGAATTTCATTATTATATTATTAGAACTCAAAGAAAATATGCTCAAAGACAATTGTATATGATTCAAGATAGACATCCAAATTCTGAAGAATTATTGTGATTCGAATATATTCCAAATTCAATAAATTTATACCAAAGATCGAAAGAAACCATGAATGAAAACATTGCCTTTTTCTATAACTATTTTAACATTGATAGAAATAATTATACTCAACAACAATTAATTAATGATATAAATAATCTTAGTCGAATTGAGTAAGAAACTAACTTTTATTTTAATATTCATTATGGTGTTTCGGGGGTGATGAGCATACACCCCTAGATTTGAAAAAAAAAAATTAAAAATTGACTGAACTCAGAACTATCCTTAAAAGAGGGACGATTTCAAACATGAAACCACACATATGAATTCGGGCTATATCTTATAAAGTTATTTTCTTCAATTCTTCATTTTCTTCATAAAACGTATATATATATACTATATATATATAATATATATATATATATATATATATATATATATATATATATATATATATATATATATATATATATATATATACAGTATATATATATATACATATTTCCCTACATACAAGATGGCCGAATCACTAGAAAAACAACTAGAGAACTTACAACTAGAAGACCACAATAAAATTACTACATTATTTGATTTAAATAATTTAAATTTAACAGTTAAAAGGTTAAGATTGTGTTAGGCGATAAAAATGCACCCTGGTTTTGTGGTAAAGATGTTGCTGAAATATTATAGTGTAAATATTCTAAAGATGCTATCAAAAAACATATAGATGTGGAAGATAAAGCTAAATTAGAAGCAATTAGTAGGGGAGGCACAACACCTGCCCTAACATATAATGAAAAAGTGCCATTTTTATCACAGAATATGGTCTTTATGATCTAGCTATGAGCTCAAAATTACCATTCGCTAAAAAGTAAAAAAAAAAGGGTTACACACGAAGTTATTCCTTCAATTAGAAAACATGGCTCTCATAAATTACAAAAAAAAAACTATTGCGTTAAAAGACCAGCAGATAAAAATGATAGAACATAAATCTGAACAACTCACTTAAGATTTTCAAGAAAAATAAATAAAGAAGAACAAGAAAATTGACTCTACAAGAAGAAGATAAAAAGAACTTGAGAATTTAAACATGAATATGAAAAATTTTATAGACATTTAAACAGAAAACAAAAAATGGTTATATATGCATTGCAACATCTAGGCGATATACCTCAATTAATAGTTTTAAAGTTGGTAAAACAGATTATTAAATCATGAGAAATGCAAATTTCAATTCTTCGCACAATGAACATAATAAATTTTACATTTGTTTCGATAAGAATGTTTACGATATAAACAAAACAGAATAGTTAATTCACGAATTACTCGACGATTTTCGTGATAAAAAGAACAACGAAATACTTGTTTTGCACTACACTTATTTGCTTGAAATTGTAGAATCAGTAGTTTAAGACATGAATAAAAATTTTGATTACATCAATAATTTAACCCAAAATCATTTAGTAGAAATGTATACTTTGAAAACAATTATTCCAGAGCCAGTGTCTTTAATTAATGATGATGAATTATCATTTAATTTACAAACAAAATTATTTAAAGTATTAAATGATTTCATTGCTGAAAACAAATTAAAAATATCGGGAAAAAATATATTAGAGAAATTAAAATTAGGCAACACAGGTAATGCAAAATCTTGGAGTGAAACAAAATATTTATTAAACTGGAAAGATGATAAAACCCCAATTACTTATAACAATACACAAATTACAATTACATTAAATTAATTTTATGTTTTATTGAATATGGTGTTTCAGGCAGGGCGAGTATCCCGCCTGCAAACTATTTAAATTTATATTATATCTGTTTTATGAATCCAAGAGTTGTGACAATTATCAAAACCTAACCACTTTACAAATATTTAATCGCGTTTAGTTTTTAAAACTTTTTCTACCAAATATTCATAGGGATAGTTTATTTTTATTATTTTGTATTCATAAAAACTACCCATTTTTCCTTCACCATTATTATCTTTTAATTTATAAGTTGGCACATCAGAATTTAAAACTTTATAAATAGTACATAATTCTGTTGATAAATTAGCTGTATAACTTTTTTTTTTTTTTTTAATCAGTTTGCTCAAATGAACAATATCTCCAACTATATATTTTGGATTAGTAAGCACAAAATTTGTTTGCAATAAATTTTGTGCAGGATAGGCCTCTTTAGCTGTCGTTTTTTAATTTTTTTATTGACTTCAATTGGTTTCGTGCCACTAATGCTGTGCTTTGTGTTGTTGTAGTCTTTCACTAATTCATTCATTAAATATATTTGTCCACTTATAATTGCAATTGAAAGCAAATTTTTTCCACTTTGTATTTTTTGAAGTTCGAATAAATCTTCCAACAACACTAGCTTTTAATTCAGAAAATGAAGAAAAATGATTTATATTATGCTTTTCCATAAGTTCTTTAAATATTGTATTATAAAATTCTAAGCCATTGTCGCTTTGTAAATTATTTGGTTTCCTTTTCATCAAAATATTCTCTAAAGCATTTGCTACATTTTTTGCTGCATATCTTTGACCGGTAAAGCAAAAGCAAACTTTGAAAAAACATCGATAATTGTCATAATATATTTATAGCCTTTATTTATGCAAGATGTACCTTTCAAATTCCCAGTATCAATTTCCACAAGATCAATTTGCCACAAATTATCAATGCCACACCAAATAACTTTTCTTCTTGGAAATTGTTTTCACACAGGTTTATATAATTAAATAATTATTCATTCTCTCACATTGAGCAAAAAATTTCTTTTAAGAATGTTGATTTTTTTTACAATTGCACAATGAGCATATACTTATCTGGACTAATAGTCCATTTGTTGTATTCTCATTTTTTATATTATTATCCTTAGTGACTTTGTTGCACTTCAATCACCATGTGTTCTCCATTAAATTATATATATAGTTAATCTTTACATTTCACGAATATTCCTATTGCCACCACCCCTCCATCAGCATACAGATATGTTTTATTTTTTTTATAGTTAAATTATCACCTCTGTTAACATCAAAGGGCTTGCTGTGATTAATTTTTGCATTACTCTTGAAAACGGGCAAATTATTATCAAACATGAGAATATCCGTAATTATTTTATAAATGGTAAAATCCATCAAAAAGTAAAAAAAAAAATTATTATTTAAGTGAAAACCATTAGTCATTTAATTCCACTCTGCATGTAAATAAAATATATGAGATTCGTTTAAATTTTGTAAATCATCATCTAATTCTTTATCAACATCTTCTTTGATTTTTTTCAACTTTCAAATCAACAAGTGTATGACGATGATTCAAAATTACTTTGTTGAAATCTTGAAATTTATCAGTTAATTCTTTATCAAGATATCCTATATTAACTGCATCTTTGCTGTCTACAGGATATGCCATATGAATAATTCTGTGATTTTGAATAGAAACATATTCTGTTGTGTAAACAGAAACTTTACTTATTTGATCTCATAAAGCAGAAACAATATTTTGATTCTACATATGATTTTAATAATCAGCAACAATAGTTTTATATTTTGAATCTACATGATTTTTTAATGCATAATTTTTTAAAAAATCCTATTCCCATAGGATATGGCTTTTCTTTTCCAAGTAATGGCTATGTTTTGGAAGAAAATCGCCACTAAAAGGAGATAGTGTTGGAGATGAGGCAAAATACGAAAAATTAGATAATATTGATGTTTGTTCTAATTTTATCCATTTCAGTTTTTGAGAGTAGAAATTTTAAAACATGGACATATTATTGAGACTATTGATAATCCAGGAATAACTTCCACAATGATGGATATTTTACTAAGATCACCAGGTAATCAAAATTGTTTAGAGTCTACTGGTGTTGATAATAAATTCCGAGTAAAATCTGTTCGTAGTGATAAAATAAATGAAATAATATATCCATTAAAATATTTGTTTGGCTTTATTCGCGATAATAATGAAGTTCACTGGAAAGGTGGTTATAAAATCACGTTTTAAGAATTTCATCTGATAACAATTGTTAATTTGTTTATGAAATTAAAAAAGCAGATGGTTCAGTTGATAAAATCTATACAGATACAGGCAAAATTGTTATTGAAAAATTAGAAATTTCGTGGCTTATTGTTGAATACGAATCTAACACATATATTGCAGTTAAAGAAAAGATATATAAAAATCCTAAAATTCATATTGGTTTTTAGTATTGTCAATTTTTATTAAAAAAAAGTGTTCCTGCTGGGAAAAACTGTTTTTAATTTTGATACAAAAGATCAGTTTAATAATTTGCAATTTGACATGCCTGATTTTGTAATTGTGGGTTTCCACACTAATATAAAAAATCGCACTGAGCAATATGTACATGCTTCAATGTTTGATCATTGTAATGTGAGAAATATTTTTGTTAAAAATGGTAGAAATGTAATTTTTCCAAAAGAAAATTTTATTCTAGATTTAAATATAGATGATCCTTGTCTTTAAATGTTTCTCACTTTTAATGATTTTAAAAATTCTAGAACAAATTATAAATATATAGAAATAATTAACCTTATTATAAGCCAACTACGAATTATCATGGTGATAGCAATAATATTTATCTTGGGGATGAAGACCTTCATATGTTATTGACTGCCTATATAGAAAAACAGCAGTAGTTAAAGATAAAACAAATATAAAAATTAGTGGTGGTTTTAAAGAGGCTGTTAATGCAGGTACAGTATGTAATGTTTTTTTAATTAGCCAACAAAATTTAACTTATGATTATTTGAAAGAAAATATCCCTGAAGATATATAAATGTTTTATTTTATTAAATTGATAATGTGAACGATTTAACAAAAACAAGAAATTGTTTCGATATTTTAATACAATTTTCTATGTATTTGTTTAATTGTTTTTATCGAATAAAAAATATTTTTTTTTAATATAAGTGAAAATTCTTTCTTTCTCTTGTGTTTATATGTACACATTTTTTTATGAATCAGTAGAAGACTATTGCAGATCTTGGTGCAGCACAATAATTTAACAAAAATTCACGCAAATTTTTCACTTTCAAGCAATAATTTTTCTATATCTTCTTTAAACATAATTCATCTCGTCAATTTCACCCCCAAAATCAAGATAATTTGTCCCAAATCTGTGTTTTCAATCAAGTGCACTTTTTTAAAAAACATACTTTGTTTACTCTTTGATCAGTGGTCCATTTTCGGGGTGAATATGGTCAAAATTATTGTCCAAAAGGGTACATGTTTACCTTAATTTTGAAAGTCACATTAATCAGTCAAAAATAATACTGCAAGGAAAGTATGAAAATTCCTGGAATTTAATAAAAAATATTATGATTTAGCTTTAAAATGAGTCTTTTAAGAACCACACACAAAGAGTGATCACATGTTTAAAATGTATTATGATTTTGACCCTAAATATGTTTGATTTTGAGTTGCACATTGAAAAATTTGACGGGGAATTAAAAATTTGATTCAATTTAGCTTGAAATTGGTTGAATTATAGTTAAATTATTGAGTTGCACCAAGATCTGCAATATACCTCTACTCTTGCAAATTTCTCCCAGCAGTTAACTCTTGGAAGAAATTGCTTAAGTCGGACGTTTGTAAGATACGGGATTTTAATCACCGAGAAAATTAACTGGCTGTTCCCAGTGACCTACACCAATGAACTCTGAGTTGTTTGTTTCGCCCTGATGTGCACTAATGCGATTGATGACTGTGAATGCTGCATTCACATCAAAGTGATTCATCAAAATTCTTTCTTTAAATAAAAAAATTACAAACAACAGTAAAATCATACATAATTTAATAATGTTTCGACATTCTCTGTTAGCGCAGAAATGTAGTTCGCAGATATTTTTGCCAATTTCTTAAAAAGATGTGCTTCTGAGCTGCATATTCATCTGCCAATGAAAATTATATATTTTAATATGTTCTGATAAATTCTGGCGTTATTATACTCAAAGCAAAGCATTATTAGTTTCATTTTCACTTTGTTAAGCAATGCCACACCATCAAATTTGATTGTAAGTTGCAAACATCTGACAAATTATAATATATAATTACCGACATAAAACACATGTTAATACAAATCAACTACAGTCTCAAACATTTCGGTTTCTTGGCTCTATATATATATATATATATATATATATATATGTGTGTGTGTGTGTGTGTGTGTGTGTGTGTGTGTGTGTGTGTGTTACATTAGTAAAAATTAAACAATACTATTTTGCTACAATATTAGATAATATTTATGTTACATGCATCAAAAAATAAAATAACTACAACTTTTTGAGCTGATATGAGTGAGACACACATTAATGAAGAAGTTGTTATTTAGTCTTGCATGATACTTTGTCTGTCGATAATGAGATGGATTAGCCATTAACGTAAACTGGAAATATAAAAAATAATTTAATTGTATCCGGGGTTTATAGCTGTTAGCGAAGCCATTATATACACACAAAAAACAAAACTACATATCCACTCTTAACTTAAATGTTCTTCAACGCCTCCGATACCCAAGTGAATTATGCTTGTTTAATCTTCTTCTGAATTGCTAATAAACATTTATGTTTATGATTCACAACAACAGATAATGAGAAATTTGATCTACATTGAATTAGACGCCAAACAAGCCATTATTCAAAACTTGTAAAAATTTCTACCCATCTCTGCATTCTTGTACGAAAATGATTTTTTTGCAAGTGTTTAGAGTAGGCTTGTAGATTCGTGAAACCGGACTACTTGTAACTATTCAAAAACTCATTTGTAACTTGTAAGAATTGACTTGTAAATACTAGTAAACACTTGTAGGTTTGTGAAACACAAATTTTTTACTTCTCACAAGTTACAAGTCTTTTCACTTGTAACTTGTAGACTTGTATTTTTGTTAAAGGGTCCCAAGTAGGAAAACGCCAGTTTGTGTTGTCCATGATTAGGATCATCAGAGATGGTCGTTCCGAGTTTTGCTTCCCCTATGCTACGGATGTCTAACGAAAGCCAAAATATCAATATTGCAGTATCGATATATTGGAAGATCACATATTTTTAAATCGAAATATCGACCTGTCACTATCGATATTCCACATTTTCGATTATCAATATTTGCACCCATAAATTTTATGTGTTTCAATCATAAATTACTAGTTTAGAGCAAATCTCACACATCAAATTTGTTCTAGATTTTTTTAAAAATGTGACCACACACAGCTGCACAGAGGAGCCACGAGCAAAAAATCTGCCACAAAATAAGTAGACTAATTAAACACTACAGCTATATCTTATCATTACAAACTTGCTACTCTGAACTGCACCAGAGAGCTAACTAGCGACTAAACGAGTTGAGTTTAGTCTATAGAGGTTCTTCCCCTCTAGGGCTAAGGTTATTTCCCTAAAAGAACTTCTTTAGTGTGGGAATTTCCAGTTTTTCTTAAATATTTACGGAGTTAGTAGTGTGCATTGTATTCAAGTGTTATTATTATTAGTTTTAAATATTAAATTATTATATTCGGAATATTTATCTGTTTAGAAAAATTCATGAAATTTATTGAGAATGTAATTTTTTAGATTAATTTTGTGAGCCTAGCCACGAATGACAAGCAATTAAATAATAGAAACAGTGTCATGATTTGTTTGTTTGTTTGTTTAACTTTCTTGAGTTGCTGGTTAAAAAAATATTTATTGATTTACCTTGAGTTGTTTAGAATAAAGTATTTTATCGCAACTGAGTTTATTTCACAAGATAATAAACAGAATTCAGCTATTTATAGCCAATTTGTTATTGGCCATTTAAAACAGTTCGCCTATATTTATAAATCATGCCATAGCAAATCAGGAAACGACTTTTCAAACAATTCGTTTATATTCAGAATTCACGCCATTTAATCTGTACCTTACCCCTTTGCATTTTTAGCGCACCTTGTGGCGAAATTTTTCCTCTTACCTAACTGTTAACATATACTCCTAAACTGTAAAGGAATAAACCTTAACCATTGCCCACAATTAAATGTATAATCATACGCCATTTTAGAGTATGTAATTACAGAGCTCTAGGTAGCCTGTCTTGTGTGATACCATTGAAATTGAAACATTTGGTACTGCATATTATATTTACATGATTATAAATATTTTCCTCCTGATACTGATGGATGACACAAAATATATTTTCTAGAAGTATTTTGATTTTAGATATCGAATAACGTTTGATAAGTGGTGGTATATCGATTATTATCGGCAATCCCTGCTATTTGTATGTAATGCTTGTAATTTTTTTGAGGCGTGGGGAACCGCATTGTTTGGTTAGTATGTTTTGTAATAGGTAAAGTTTGCGTTGCTATGTTTTCTATTTATTTAATAACTGAAGTGATTTGTAATGGAAGTAAAGTATTGTAAATATTGTTTACGCTTTTAAAATAGTATTATTATAAGGTGGATTTATTTAAAATGTTTAGTACATTGTCAAAATATTTTAATGATTTATGTAAACAGTGCTTTTATATTATAAATTAAAATTTAAGTTATTGTAGTTCTTTTAGACTAGATCAGATTTGGAACATATTTTAGATAGGTAGGCTGTTTTTTGTTTTGTAATTTTGTTTTATTCGTTATTATAAATAACATAGATCATTAGTACTGGTATAAATGTTTGTATGATACTTTTTGCACCTAATATTGTGGAAAACATTAACTTTTGTAACCCTGATGTATTATATGCCCCATTTACAACACATGTAAGGGGTCCGCACAGAGAAAATAGAAAATGGGAAAACTGTAATGGGTTATCTTGGGATCTCTCATTTCCCCCACCCTTGCATTCCAGTGCTGCTCCATACTCACCTCACTTCACCCTTATTGGCTCTCAAGACTTCAATGTCATGAGCCACCCAAATCTCACCACCTGCTCCATTAAACTTTTTACAATCATTTCAGCCACAAAAATTATAGAGTCTTTGCTTACCACCTAACAGTAAATGCTAACTGGTGGAAAGCTTGCATGCCAATTCAGATCTTTGCATGTTGTGTGTCTGCTGCAGCCACCGTTATTGTCTTAAACACACAAATTATCTCCAGGTAGGCAGTTACCTCAAGCGTAGTCACGTCTGTATAGTTATGATAACATTTGGATTGAACTAAAAATTTGTGAAATAAAATTGTGGCAGAATTGTGTTATTTTCATATGCGCTAGGTCTCTAGAATCAGCACTATACATGCGGTGCAGCACATGTTCTGGGAGTAGCTGAGAATTCTATGCATCCATCTTATGTGTTGAATGGGAACATCAGGATTATGTTGCAATGAAGGATTACGAGCAGAATGAGAGCATTGCAATGTTGTGATTAATAATGAAGAATATTGTGGGCATACAAAGCAGTTAATAAAGGTAACTCAAATATATGTTATAGAGTAAGTGATATATGCTTTAGGAAAGTTCATACCATAAAAAAAGAATATTTAAATATTTATAATTTGTGGTGGTTATGAATTAGGCCCATATATTTCACTATAAAATTTATATTTTAAACATGTATATTAATAAAATGTAAAACGTTTTATCAGTAAATTGTTAGGTGTGGGTGCTCGAGGGTAGAGCATATTCTTCCAAAGGTGATTGTACTGTGGGATAAGTGGATTAACTAGTTTGGAAAGGAAGGGTCTCGCAAAAGTTCTTTCAGCTGGCCTCGCTTTCGCTACAAGTGGTGCTGAACACAAGTAGTGTACTGAAAGTGTAATAACTGTTTAGCAGAGTCTGAAACTGACAGCTTTGTACACAACCGTTCAGAGTTTAGTGGGAAGGATGTACAAGTGCTGCCCAGTTTTTCTCTCTCCGTTAAGTCCTTGAGGTTTTCGCATGCCTGTATCTATTTTGCGTGTTCGAAGTCTCGAAATGTGTGGCCTCTACGGCAGCGACTCCAGCTCGCTCACCACATGCCGCATGTCCTCTGCGCGTAAGGCGCTCAACTGGCTTGTAGTATTTCCATTAACAACTCACATGAGTGTGTTTCTCTAAGCGGCGACCCTACATTTTATGACACTCCAATAAAGGTAAAAAGTGTGATGTGTGTGAGAATACACCAGTTTCAGCCATTTTCGCACCCACATAAAAATAATCCATGGAGTTAAAATGAGAACGTGAAATACATCTTTGCTATAAAGCGTTTCTTAAAAGCTGTTCATGTTTAATTAAACATCACTACTAAATATCCAACCATTTTTGTGTCGCATGTTTCTTATTATACCTCTGCAAGGCACTTTATATATTCCAGCCAATACCTGCGACAGTGATCAGAGGTAGAATATTGTTTGTTTATCATGGTTCATCCAGCATCCAGATGATATTCCTTCTGAATTTGATGGAGACATACATAAATAATTTTTATAGTTAAGTCTGATGGTGTTTGTTGTAGGTAAAAGTTGGATGCTACAGGAACACCTATAAAGAAATGGAAGGAATTGCTTCTCTGGTTAAACAGAAACGGGCTTCTGATGGGCCTAATGTTTCTTATCTTGAGTCACCAATACAGATTAAGGTTAGTTGTGTTATAGCCTACTATGTAGATATAGTTCGGGTGTGATACATAGATTTAAAGGCTGTTCACAATAAAGTGAGCACTTTGGAAATTATAAAAAAAAGTCACTGCTCCTACCTGTATATGGGTGCAGCACTGAGTGGCGTTCACCCAGTAAAATTGGTATCGCTGGGTGGAAAGTAGTTCCATATTTTAACGTCGAATAAAAAGTGTTACTAATCATTTGTGAAAGGGAGGAAAGACGCAGAACCCTGGTCATACAACAAAGAGAGCACTCAAGTTTGCAACAAATTGAGATAAGTGATTTTCTTCTCACCGTGTTCTTGCGGTCATTTAAATGTCTTTACGTGGTTGTGATCTTTACATTCAAACATTTACTGTTATTTCATTTGACTGAAAGTTTACATGTGTACGTAAATAAGACCCAAATATTTACAACATAAGTGTGATTCTTACATCAACAGTATTTTCAAAATAAATGAATTTACTAACACATTTGATTGATAATAGTTACTTCAACGAAGCCAATTATTGACAACACGGTTAGTTTCAAATGTGACAGGTCGTTGATTCTGACATCGACTGTATTTTATCTGCAAACAGATTCACTGACCTTTCTGATTTACATTACATGCTCAAAGAACATTTATTTACAACATGTTTTCATAATTAGAACATTACTGAGTTTGCTTCTTATCTTACTATATGCACCAGTTCTGAGTTATCGGTTGCATTAAAGTGACTTTTATAGTTTAGGCTACCATTAGTAAAACTTTTTTTTTTTTTTTCGACAAAAGTGAATTACGTTACAGTACATTGTCATCTACTCATTAACAAGAGGCGAAAGCAAACAAAACAGCTATTATACATAGACATTTTCATATTGAATGAAATATTTACACTTTGCATCTCATACCTTGTATGCCGACAGCTGGCTTACTCACCGCTGTCCATTTCAGTAACACAGGTTTTCCCTTTCCCAGGAACACAGGCTAAAGGTCACCCCTCAGCTAAGCTAGGGGCTCTTTTGTTTTGAAGCACTATACTGCCACGTCTGCTTACATTGACGGTATGCCTACACTGTCTTAAGTGGAAGATACTACTCACTCACTGGCATACGTTGTAGGGTAGAGCGGTGCTTGTCTCGCATCTTCTTCACAGGCCTGCCCCGTTTTCTCACTGCGACGTGTGGTGGGGTAGGCCAAGCAAACTTTGTTGCCAGCCTCCATGGCGGTACCTGGTACCGACTTGCCAGCGCGGCGACCTGGCAGGAGCATTGAGGCAGCATGCATGGGTGTGCCAGGAACTGTGGTGTAGGCTCTCCCATGCCCGTGGTCCAGTACTGACCGGCGGGCAAGGAGGGCGTGCTGACAAGATCCCTGCCTGTCGTACATGCCAACCAGGTGGCCGCCAGAGGCAGTGGTTCTAGTGGCACTACTGCCTCTGTGGCAGACTGTGTTGTGTTTGGGTGCTCTGGAGCAGAACCCCCTCCCCCCCACCCCAACGTTGGCTGGCGGTGGCTCCATTTCCCAAATGGAGGAGGTGCCCCGGGTGTCTGGCTCGGCATGAGGCAACACCGATTTTCTGGCGCCGTAAGGGGCAGGTCTTCTGACGGATGTTCTTCTTCTGCCCCGCCGACTGAAGCTGTAGCGTCTTCTGGTTCCGGCGCGGGAGACACCGAGGTCGCTGTTGTTCCAACCAGCACAACCTCAGTGAGGGCCTTCATGATAGGATTGTTGAGATACAGAGATCTGAAGGGACTCTTGCTATCTGCCGGCACTCCGGGTGAGGCCTGGAGTTCCTTTGGCAGGGATGCCTCTGTGGCTTGAGTGATCTCCGAGGAATACAATCTTTCCTTCTTGGATTGTGCCACAGTGCTCGGCGTATTGCCCCTTTCACTGACTGGGTTCAGCAGGTGTTGCTTCGGTCGTTACATCCTGTCAAGTGGACTGCGCTAGGATAAGTCGCTTGTGCCGGATGTCCAGTTTCCCCCTTTGGTCCTCATTTTTGTTTTGAAGTCCATGGTGGTTGGGGGTATAAAGGCTTGCTGGTCCCGGGGTTCTTGACAACCTCTTGGACCATGCTGGTGGCAGGTAGCTTGTTCCTTGAGAGCCGATGGCTACCTCTGGGGTTTTCAGTTTCTCTGCCGGTCTGGAGGGCGGTAAGAACCTGGGGGTAGGTTCATCCAGTTCTTCAGAGACCTCGGAAGTTATAGAGGTTGTTTATCGTACCTCGCGCTGCCAGTGTTCGTGGGGAAACTGCCGGATTTTTCCCTGCATTGCTCTGTGGATCCGTCCCCAGAGGTCTTCCACCCAATGCACATTATCCTACCTACCCCGACTACCTTATATGAGCCTTCCCATTTACCGGCGAGGCCTGCGCTAAACTGGGCGATATACTTGCTGAGTGGATGCAGCCACAGGAGTACTGAAGGCTCAGGTGCCCATCCTAGGTTGTGGATATTTATGTTAAATATATCTGTCTTGGGCTTCCCTTGCATTTTCGGCGCATGCTAAGGCTGCAATTTGAATGTTCACTGGCTGTGGTAGCACAGACGGGGCATTTTCCCACTGCCAGTCCCCGGGCCGGCGTAAGGTGGCTCGTAGCAGGAATTGGCTCGGTCTGGCATTCATGGTCTCATTCGTCCTCTGTCGTAGGGCAAACAATATCATCGGGATGTGTTTATCTCAGTGATGGTGATCGTCTCTGACACAGGATTTTCTTTATTTACTGATTCCTGCGTTTGTTAGGGTTTGCTTGTGGATGGTATGGCGGAGTGGTCCATGTCACCACTTCCCACTCCTCGCAGGCGGCCAGCCACTTCCAGTCGGTGAATTGCGTCCCATTGTCCGTTAGTAGGCACTGCGGATAACCCCACCGAGGGAAGATCTCGTTCTCAAATTTCCTTGTTATGTGGTGAGTTTCCTGGCTGGGTGGGGGAAAGGCTTGAGGCGTTACCGATTAGACTAACTTGGCACATTGGTCAAGGATTTTGTTCACTAGACCAAAAGCGGGGTAGTGTGTGGTTTAGATAGTCAGCATGAGGCGAAGAGTGTTTTTTAAGCTTCTTGGGCATTGTGGTGGTGGGAGGTTTCATCTAGATGCAGCAAATTCTGTCTAGGCCAGATGGGAGATTTCACGGGGGTGCTTCATTGGTCCAGGCGTTTAGGTTGTCCCAGCCAAGTTGCACTTCGATACTGGTCAGAAACCCTTTTACCACAGGATGACACATAGGATGTATGCGGATACAAGGTGGGAAGTCAATTACCAGAACCAGAGCAAGCGCGACTGTCTGACATCTAAGTTCGGCAGCACAGTTCTGTTACACCTGCCTCTCCTGCGTAGGACGTGGTAGTGCGATCCACTGTTTGAGATCAGAGTGAGCCAGATATTGTTCCCTATGTTTTCTACCACTCCTCTTCACGTGAGGCATAGTGCAAACAGTTCAACAGCCTATGTGTGTGGGGAGGGGGGGGGGGGGGGGAGTTGCCAGGTTGCTTATCCTTCAGGCAAAGAGAAATCACCCATAAGTTCCTGTTGCCTGTAGGGTAGGCAACACTTCATCTACACAGCAAGAAAATAGGTCTATGACCACAAGTAGATAGCGGTTGCCACGAGCGCTGCGGAAATAGGGGCCTATCAAATCTGCTGCCACATGTGTCCATGGAGTCTGTGGGGGTAGTGGCTTGGCCGTCGGAGGGGGTGCAGGGTATTCTTTCCCCCTGCAGCATTTCTCGCAGTTTCCTACATATTGTCTGATATCTCTGCCCATTCCATCCCAGATGTACCGGCCGACTATGTCTGCCAGGGTTTCCTTAGTTCCCGGATGAGCTGCTTCAGGTGATCGTGATAGTGGTGGCAGATATCAGAGCGAAGGGCTTTGGGTACCCAAATTTGCCATTTTGCCCCCGGTTGCTTGTTACGGGACCCAGGACCATACTACCTCGTTGTGGAGTTCAAAGTGTCTGGGGTGCGTTTTAAGCAGTCCCTTGATTTCTGGGTCTTGCTGTTGGTGGGCCACTATTTGGTACCATGTGGTCCCAGTCCTCCTCAGCTTTCTCGGCAAATTTCAAGTCAGGCTGGCAGGACTTTCCCGGGACAGTGTTGCACTTCAAAGTCAAATTCGGTTAAAAACATGTCCCATCTTTCCAGTTTTGCCTTCACCGCTTTTGATACTCACAGCCACTGGAGAGCCTTGCTATCGGTACGAAGGATGAAGCGAGTCCCTTCTAATTAGTACCAGTATTTTTGCACCGCCCATATTACCGCCAAGCATTCTTGCTCGTTAATATGGTATCATTGCATGGTTGCATTCAAGCGGATGCTGGCATGGACTATCACCTGCAGGTGGCGCTTTTGGTCCTCTTGTTAAAGGATGGCCCCAAGGTCGTTTTGGCAGGCATCCGTCTGGAGTATTAATGGCCTCTCCCCTTGGGGCCGATGAAGTTGTTTTACATTCTGGAAGCTCCTTTTCAGGGCGTGAAACACTGTATGATGCTCCAGTCCCCATCGCCATCAGGCTTCCTTTTCTAGGAGAGGGTGTAGGGGCGCCATGAGACTGACAATTTCCGATATGAAGTCCCTCGGCTAGTTACAAAGCCCCAAGAATCGTCGGAGTTTCTTCTTGGTAGTGGTCTTGTCTGCCTCTTGGATAGCTCTAATAGAGTTTGCCTGGGGAAGGTTGCCACTCGGCAACACCACATGTCCGAGGTATTCTATGGAAGTTTTCCTAACGTGGCTCTTTGGCAGCTTGGCGGTAATGCCATGGATCTCGAGGCGTTTGAGAACTCCTTGCAGGTGTATCAGGTGCTCCTCCCAGGTCTTGGAATATATGATGACGTCAAGGTATGCAAAGCAGAACTGTCCTACGTATCCATTTAGTACCTCCGAATACATGAGCCTCTGGAAGGTGGCGGGTTCTTTTTTCATCCTGAAGTGCATAACGCGAAACTGCAGTGTTTCGCCTTTGGGGCGGGTAAAGGCGGTGTAGCGTCTGCTGTCCGGGTGTACCGTTATCTGCCAATACCCTGATTGTATTTCGAGCGTACTGAAAATCTGTGCTTTACCTATATCGCATAGTGTATGGGCCATATTAATGGCTGGTGGAGCAATGGGATGTGTGATGTAGTTCAGAGCCTTATAATTCACACAGAACCGCAATTGTTCGTCCTTAGGAACCAATACGATGTGTGAATTGAAGGGTGAATCTGACGGCTCAATGACGCCCTGCTGTTTCATTTCCTTTATCTGATCCATGATAAGTCGGCGACGCCTGGCAGATACCCTAAATGGCCGGTTGTATATGAGCTTGTTGGTAGTCACCATATCTCGTGTTGTATTGTTCTGGTCTGACAAAGTGCTCCTTTGGCTCCGAATGCCCATGCGTACTCATCCAGATCTTGTTTTAGTTGTTGGAACCTAGTCAGGTCCAAGTCGTGATTGATTTCGGAGGCCAATAATGGCGGTGCAACTTCTGCCTATGGGCCGTGTTCCCAGTCGACTGAGACTCTGTGTTTGTGGCCTAAGTGACCCTTGCTATGTCCGTGATCCATTAGGCATTGTTGTTGCCGGAGCTATGGGTAACCTAGGATAACCATCTTCTGTAGCCCCACAGCTACACTGAACTCAGCAGTGCTGCTTATTTTCTGCACTGTGAAAATGAGCGTGATATTCCCATCCAATGCTAGGATGTAGTCGTGTTTGGCCGTTCAGATGGTTTTCAGTTGGAGCCGCATTGTTTCCCATTGTTCAGCAGAAAGTAAGTTGCTGCAGATAAAATTTCCGGTGGCCGCAGTGTTCAGTAGTGCTATCATACTTTGGCAGTTTAACATGATCTCGACATGAGGAGCCTCTGGCAGTTCAGCCTTTTCGTACATTAGTTGAATGACGGGCCCTTTGGTTCCGGTGGAGACTGCCCTTTTGATCCGCCTGTGTCTGTGTTTCCCGCCAGAGAGGATACCTTCAGCGAGTCAAGAGTAGGTCACGGACCACCTGTTGCAGCCCCTTCTTCCATGCGTGTGTGGTGCACCAGTCGTTTCGGGCAGTCTTTATGAAAGTGATAGCTGGAACAGAACCAACACTTTGGAAGATTATGCACTGGCGACGATGCTATGCCCTCATTTTCTGACATTTTCTCTGTTTCTGCACATTTGCTGGGTTTCTGGCATTCTAGGCGGGTCTGCACCTGCAGGTTGCCCTCAATTTTTCGTGCCTGGTCTACCAGCTCTTCTATACCCTGCGACTTTGGTAAAATCAAGAGATTTTGTAGCTGTAATAACAGCATGCGGGTGATGTGCCATTCACAACTTTCCCCTTTTCCTCTGCGAAAATTCGTCGGAACGTTTGCACCTTCTGGCGGATGAATATTACAGTCTCTTCATTGAGGGTATGGGTCTAGCTGCAGAACTTTATGGTAAGGTTCTCTAATATTTCCTTCCCAGTAAATTCCGTAGTTTGACGGTTTCAGAACTGAATCCACTCTGTGATAAACTCCCCATATTTCCCCCACCAGTCGAGTGCTTGAGACGGGCTTGCGTGAGCATTGGTGTCTGACATCTTTGGGGTTTCTTGAGCACCACGGGGGGTTTCTCGACTAACCGAAGTCTGAGCTGGGTTTGCTTTTAGCCCCGTTTAGTTTTCTCACGTAGGAGTCGTGCTGGCCTGGTCTGGTCTAATTTAATTCCAAATTACGACAGGTGCCCCACGTTGGACGCCAAAAAGTACTCGCCTTGGTGCATGACAGTCCCAGCTGACTGACTGTCCCTGTTCTGAGTGACTTACTCGATGCTAGGCGATATGCGTCTCAAGGTGGTTTATTCAGGTCTGGGCACAGGACCCGTCTGGTGTATAGCTCGGACGTGGAGGGTCTACGACTCTGTAGGAATTCAGGCTTGACAATCTCTACTAGGCGTGGTGGAGGTTTAGGTTGTGGGGTAATAGGACGGCGAGGTGGCTCGGTACGTGGTGGTACTGCCCCTGTTCCCACTACCGGGGTAACACTCCACTGAGGGGTGTTATGTGCGGGTGTTGAGCTTGGCTGCGGTTCCAGTGCATGGGTGAGCCTTTCGCCGAACAGTACCTCCTGCACTATAGGGTGGTTTGAACAAGTCCACAGGCGTTACAGTTTGTGCCGGTACGGTGAGGCTTCTTATAAATGCAGCTTGGACTAAGCAGCCCGAACCCACTGGGAAGGATACGTAGCACCTGTGGATTTTTGGAGATAACTCTTGCCATTTTGGCCCGTCTCTCAACTGCACCCCTAAGAGTGTAAGGCATTAGGCACAAAAATCTGGGCTGCAGGAGTTTGGCAGTTTCCAGTGTCACTGGTCTCCCCGGACTCCAAGAATATCCCATCCTCTGCACCACGAAGTGAGTGGTGAGGTGGGGTGCGACTTTGAGCCGGCAAGCCAACTTCCAGGGGATGGCATCCTAGTGTCGTGGCTCTACCATCCATTGCCGGGGCAGAGAATGGGTGACCTTCCAAGGATGTGCTGGCATGTTGTGTTTATTAGTTTGGTACAGCAAAACCCGTTTCTCCCGCTGAGTCCTTCAGCTCCGATATGACACAAGGAAGGAGCTTGGAGTGAAAGTCAGGAGATCTGGTAAGATGGTCTTTATTGACCCTAAGGAAATAAACACAGATGGCAGAGGTACTATCACCTAACTCCACATGGGTTAGGTGGAAGGTAAAGCAAGGGAAGGCACCCTGTGCAAAACTACTAGGAGAGGCAGTAGGTGGTGTGTGTAGCATAATGTAAACCTCGGGGCGAGCTCTACTCTCAGGTTGTTTGTAAGGGACCGAACGTTTCGAAACTGCTGGTTCTTCCTTAGGTTGCACTGGAGAGGATTTTCAGCCCCACGAAGTGAGCAGTGAAATACTAGGAGAGGTTTGACACTCAGCACCAATAGCTGGAGTTATGAGAGCTCAGGAGAGGCAATCGAGAACTGAAGCAGAACTGACAATCCGGAGGCTGGGATGCATCTCCTTATATACTCTTCAGCCATCCCTTCCTTCAGTGGCATAGGCATCTGGAGAGGGAGTTAGCAGGTGCAAGCCCAGCACCGAGATCCTTTTGCAGTGTAGTGGAGAGCGGTGGGATCTAGGCATCTTGCATGTGGTGGCATCTTCCGGCACACTGCTGTACTCGCCCTGGACCTCTTGCATGTTCTCGGTGGCTCATCGGGCAAAATAATTAATTGTTATTGGTACGTCTTTCCCGGCCTGGAAGATAAAAAAGTTTTTTAGGGCAACAATTATGTAGGCGGCAGCAAACTGCCAGGGATGCAGTTGCACTGATGAGTAGCAGTCGTTTATTAGTATTGAAGAAGACGTCATGCCCCAGGATATGAAACAAGCTTGTGCTCCCGGAGTTATATCCCGCTGAAGGGCTGGGTGTTTCTGGAAGAGTCCGGCCTTTTTCAGGCTGGGGCTATCCAGAAAACTCAGCTCTGTACTTCCCTTTTTTAGGATAAAGCAAAAGGAGATGTTTGTATATTTAAATTTATGAATGAGAATCAGAAATAACCCTTAAAACAAGTGAATCCCCATAACTCCAGGCAGCAACCGGTATCGCTTAGATCCAGCCTATTCAGGCTGAGGTCAAGATGGTGGCTGGGATAGTGACCGGGCGGTTTTGATTGTTCTGGTCCATGGTAGGTCAGGCGGTCAGCACTAAACGTTGGATCCCTTGGCCTTGCTCAGGCTGGAGGAAATTGAAGGCTATTGATTCCACCTGCACTAATCATTGAGTGAGATGATTATTATTACCTAGGACCGTTGATGAAAAATTAAATTAATTATAATTTATTCGGAGCAAGGTAAAAGGAATAAACACACAAATACTGACAGTTAACATATTTATTAAAGTATGCTATGAAGACAATGGGATGTGTAGCTTTGTACAATATTATAAGAATTAAAATATGAACTCTACGGCGGGCAAAGACTTCCTACATGAAAATATGTTGAGAGCAAAAAATTAGCTAATGTCAATTGCTATAGTGGAAATTACCTATCAATCCAGAAGAAACGTCATCACGACCTGCTACTATGGTTAAGAAAGGATAAATCTTTAAGGGTATGGTTTCAGGTGAGGACGTAGTGATACCTCTGGATGGTGGCATGGAGACGTCTGCTTGAGGCAGCTGACATGGTTCACTTGCTAAGTTGTAGTAGGCCGTGCTTTTCACGTGTGGAGTCTAGCAGTGTTTGTTCTCTCGGATATCTCAAGTCGTTGCTGACTTTGAGGGTTCAAGAGCACAGCGTACTCCTGGAGTCTTGTCTCGGTACTGCCAGCGCAATTGGCCTAGTGGTCAGAATGCTGGAGTATACCAGTTTGAGTCTTGTGCAGACTATTGAAGTCCGGATCTGAACCACTTACCCCTGACAAGACTAAGCCTTGCTCAGGCTTGAGTGCCCTATGTAGTCTTGCTCATGCTTGTGGTGCCCTCTGCATTATTCAGGCTGGAGGGCTGGCGAACACTGCTGTGTTGGGAACTTGCATTTCCTTATATACCAAAATCTGCAGCTCGTGGGGTGTCAGAGGGGTGTTGGGGGTGCTAGCCTCTCTTCACAGGGGTTGGTTTATTCCGACTTCAGGGCAGCAGCACCCTTTCCTTATCTCCCTCGTTGGAGGCTGTTGACGATTTTATCACCTCGGCACAAGGCTCTGAAGGTTGCGGTGTCCTTGTAGCGGGGGTGCTTCAATCTTGCATCATCCCTTGGAACTCGCATCTCTCTCTGGTTGACTGGTGTTGATGGCTCCGTCAAATTATAAAATAACTTGAGCAGGAAATATGGGCGGCCGCATGGCGGCTTCGGAAGACAGTAAAATTCTTCCCTTCATATCATGTGTATGAAATTATTCACTAGGCTGGGAGTGATCCCATAGGCACATTATTAAAATATCTGTCGTAAAATGACTTCCCCATGAGTGTAGCAACTCTAAAGATGGGTGAAGTCGAAATGTAGTGTGTGCATGGAACGATGGAAACCCATCTTGAGTTGTGAACATATGTCTTCGTCTGAGGTAAGTAGATTCTATCTGGGCCAGTCTCCTTGGGCTGTAGACTGTATTGGAGCTCTGGTGCAATGCCTCGTCTGTGCGTGCAGTGCTTGTTCTTCACCCTCGGCTTACTGTCTCTCCGGCTGGCTGACGCTCTTAGCATCTGTTGTGTGTCTCTGGGGTAATTGCTTTCTCTCTCTCTCTCTCTCTCTCTCTCTCTCTCTCTCTCTCTCTCTCTCTCTCTCTCTCTCTTCTTGCTTCCTCTCTGCTTAGTTCAAGGTGGCAGGCGCATTGACCCATATTAGCTGGTAACTTCTTTCTTCACTTCCCAGCTGGAAAGGGAAAAAGCAAGGTAGGGAGGAGGAATCGGATCACTTATTTGTGAAAACGCCAGCGTATCAACTTTCTAAGAAATTAGTTTACTTTGATACAGTATTTTGAAAAACTAAATAAATATTTTAAGCCAACAGACTGGCCTCAGAATCTAACTAAAGTGTGTAAAGGGTCCTACTAGCGAAGGACAAATATACAAATGAGTTGTTTATGGTGGCTCCTAGCAGGAGTAAAGTTAGCCGACATTTCAACATGGCGGCGCTGTCACATGGTAAACTATACGTGTTATCCTACTACAAGGCGAGTTGATAATTATCTAGCTCACACAGTGGATTTTTATTTTACAATTTTTGAGTAATGTTCACTAGCATCCCATACAAAATAAAGAGATAGTAAGAGAAAACATAAGGCATTTTCAAAAACACATCATTATTTCTTTTTCAATTGGTTAAAATTATGACTTGACTATTTATCGTACATTGTTCATTATTTATGAGTATTATACATTTGGAAATGTAAACACTCATCCTAGTATCGCTTTATTTTTACTGTATTTATTATCAGAAAATATTGTTTAATTTTTTAAAATGTTCACTTTAAGAAATTGTAAAATTTGGTGTAACTTTATTACAGTTAACATAAGTTTATAATGTTACAGGCTGTTCACGGTAAAGTGAGCACTTTGAGGCCCTAGTTACTTTTTCCTTCAAGTCATTTTTTATGCTATAACCACCTTTTTAAAATAAATATTGCCTTGTAAGTAATAAGATTGTGTATATTCCACCGCCTCAGAAAATAACATTTAAGGCTACAGTAAAATATATTTAATAATTATTATTACTCCTAATGAGAGGGCTTTCTAAAGTGCTCACTTTACCATGAATATCCTATAATTTCAATTGTAAACAAAGTAAAGTAGCACAGGTCTCTTTAAATATAATCCCACCCTGGTCTCTACTATTTGGAATCTGCAAGCACATGTTTCCTCAAGTTTAAAATTTCTTTCATTTGTCTGTAAAAAAAAATTTGCTCTAGGATGGTGCAGCTGCACACCCCTCTGACTTTGCCTTTCTATGTGTGTAACAGCATGTGTTTTTTTCTGTAAAGGGAAGTAGAAAAAGTTGTAATATTCATGTGCTGTTTGCAGAATGAGCGAGACAGCCATATGGAGAATGTGCTGCAGAGTAAATGCCCACCAATCAAGTCTGAACCTTGTGATGCGTCGAACGATGACGATGAAAAGCAGCTTGTACCTTTACAAAATTTCCAGTTTGTTGAAATGGACAATGAGGTGAGTGTTGTTGTTTTTTTTTTTTTTTTGCACTGTAACTTTCCAAGTTCATGTTTTTTTAATAGTAATTAATATTTAATGCAATATAAGATTACTTTGCTTAAAACCCTGTACATTAATCAGCAGCTACAAGCACCCTAACTTCAACTACACTAAGCAAGAGAATCCCATATAGTGGGATCTCCATGGATAATTTTTAATGGATCAAATAAAATAACTATCCATGTAAAAGTTAAAAACAGAGGCCGAATTTAGATTACATTAGATGCTAATGCCATCATTAAGCAATGACATGCAAGAGACATCATCAAAATTATATAGCCTGCTTAAAATTGACGCATGACACTTGGCTAAGAGGCTAATGACTTCGCTTCATCTAAACGCTTCACTACAGTAACAATGAACAGGGTTTGGAAGCATATAATTTCTACTACAGCTCCTACAGGATTTTCCCTGGTCTCAGGGAATAATTGCAGACGTGACAGAACTGTGCGTTTCAACATCATTAGCCAGTCAATAAGCAATGCATAGCCCAGTCTTCCCACGAGAAGATGCCAACAATTGATTGTCAGTAATTGACTCTTCGCTACAACCCCGAGCAAGTACAAAGGCGCACAGAGAGATGATGCCACCTGCCAACAATGGCCGCCCAAGATGCGTGTGCATAGCACCCCCACTGTCAGGGCCTGCGAGCCCTCAGCCAAGCAGAATATATTGCAGTGCACAGGCTGGAATTGCCAGTTGTTCATCTGCTCTTCTGAGAGTCACATCAGCCTTGGACAGTCTGCTCCACTGTGCTCGTTTGCCGGAGCTTTCTGACCTATACCGCCTTCACCACCTAGAGATCTTCAGCTCACCGCCACCTACTGCAGAACTTCAGAGGCCCTCCTCTAGTGAAGCCTTCCAGAAGTAGTCTGCCACCCTTAGTCACTTTCCCTTGGCGAGGGCTACCCCCACGTGCCCTTCAATATGTGGGCTCCCTAAGTTCCTGCAGGAAACGTGACAGAGCATAGACAGCGAAAGTTGTAATTAGCTACCTAGTCAAAACTGTCCCTAGCTAGCCTAGAACCAGGTCCCCATCACCTGGACAGCGTAGTTTACTACTTCTGGTCAACCCTGGGTAGACACGAGATAGTATGGGCCACCATGTCTTATTTCTCTCAGAATAAACACGCTCTAATCCTACCTGTTCTCTCATTTTCCCTTGAGTACTTCCAGTCGTCCATAGTAAACACCACGTCCCGTAGTGTGGAACAGGAGACTGGGTTTACCAATTCCAGTTTACCACGTAGTGTAGGATTGTGAGCTCCCCCTTAGGTGACTCTTATGCCGTAAATACACCATTCAACATCACCCGTTCAGTTAACCACGTGTATCGAACGGTAGAGCCCCAACCACTAGTCATACCCCTACTTGAGAGGATAAGTCACTAGACCAGCTTGCACCCGTCCACCGCACTGTTTGTGTTGCCGGAGGGAGTGTTTGGTTGGATGTGGGTTGGACCTGTCCGCTCAAGAAGCTCACCCCTCTGAGAGAACCTGCTCTTCAACCACCGCACCATTTGTGTTGCAGGTTGAGGAATAAGGTTGTACTTGATGCCGGTCTAGTGTGCCTAGACGGCAGAACACTTTTAGATAAGGAACGCATGTTGCCTGCTCCTATCTCACAAGGTATGGTTCTAGCACGTAATGCCCTTCACCAAGCGCAAGAGAGGTGGGAAGGAAGTTATGGAAAGGAAAGCTACCTCTGCCTATCAGTCTACCTGGAGCTGCACCCAGCCCAATAAAGCACATTGCCAGAAGTCATCCCGGGAATGAGCTCAAGCCGCCCGATAGTTGGTGGGCCTTAACCTCCTGGCTCCATCCGCTTCTTTGTTTCAAACTCCCCAGAAGGCTCCTGGGACACCGCATCCTGTGGTAGCTGCAATCCGATGTGGAGAGGGTCAGGGCCAGGAATTCGATGAAGAGCAGCCACACTTAACAATTTAGTTTGCTTTTATTATTAGATTGTACACACCCATACATTTGCCATTGATAAGGCAATTTTTCATATTTTTTCATTAACATCAAAATATTTACCCCAATATCTTGACGCATGGAGTCTTCTCTAATATAATTGACAACTGCTACTCATCAGTCAACTACACTCCTGACAGCTTGTCCATGAGTCACGTTGCTGCCGCCAGCATCTGCAAGACTGTATTACCTACCAGGCCGGGACAGGCATCCCAATGATAATTATTATTTTGCCTGATGAGCCACCGAGACTATGCAAGAGGTCCATGGCAAGTACCGCAGTTTGCCACTAGATGCCACCACATACAAGAGATGTAGATCCTGGCACTCTTCGCTACGCCGCCTGCTCGTAGGATCCAGATTCCGGGCTCGCACCTGCTGTGTCCCCTCCCCAAAGGAACTATGCCAGCAGAAGAAGGGATGGCTGAGAAGTATAAAATGGCCAGCAGCCAAGCCTCCCAATCGCCAATTCTTCTCAGTACTCAATCACTTCCTGAGCTCTCACCGCCCTAGTTACTGGTGCTGAGGCTCTAACTTCTCTCCTAAGGTTCATCGCTCTCCTCGCAGGGCCGAAGATCCTCTCCAACAGAATCCTAAGGAAGACCCAGTGGGCGTCAAGAATTTACACTTATAGATATGTTCGGTCCCTTACGGACAGTCACCTGAGAGTAGAGCTAGCCTAGACAGAAACACGCATTAAGTAACTGCCGAATCCACCCAGCTTTGCACAGGGCACCTTCCTCTGTTTAACGATAGGGTGTTTAACCTTCCATATACTCCATGGGGGAATTAGAAGTTAGCACCTCTGCCATCAATGTTTATTTCTCTTCGGTAAATAAACACCCTTCTTACCAGTCATCTTAACTTTCACTCCAAGTTCCTTCCTGTGTCACATCGGGGCTGCAGGACTAGGCAGGAGACCGGGTTTTGATACTTCCGAACGCACACTGCTTAACAGAACAAGTACATCCTTTGAAGGCCACCCGTTCCTTGTACGTTGTAGGAGGAACAGTAGAGCCACGATATTAGGATACTGTCCTCGGGAAATTGGCTTGTCAGCTCGAAGTCGCCCCTTCCTCATCACTCCCTCTGTGGTGCCAAGGAGGGGTTATTCTTTGAGTTCGAGGAGACCAGTGACCCCTGGACCCTCACCACACCACCATTGGAAGGCCACCCATTCCTTGCACCACGTGGAAGGAATGGTAGAGCCATGACATTAGGTACGCTCCCAGTGGATTGAACTTGCCGGCCAGGTTCCCAACTCTCATTGCTCCCCTAGTAGTGCCGAGAGGGCTGCATTCTGGTGCAGTGAAGTCTCCCACGGGACACCCGCACACTGTTAAACACTGACACATCAACTGCCCAACTCCTGCTGCTCTGATCTATACCTCATGCCGTACATCCACAGGAGTGGAGTTGAGAGATGGGCCAGAAAGGTGAGGGCAATTGTTAAGCTTTCCCAGAGAGTGTGTATCCTTCGTAGCAGGTCTGGGTTACTCAGTCCACGGGAACAAGCTGCACTTCAACGACACCTCAACATACCAGTTCCAGATATCGTTCCCATTGGATTGTTCGAGCCACCCACCAGGATCACGGAGGCATACCATCCTGTAGTGCAGGAGGCACTCTTTGGCATCAGAGTCAGACGTGACTGGCCTAGCATCACCCAAGTTACCTAGGGGCGGAGGCAGTCTGACAGCAGGGACTGTCACGCTTCAATTTTATCAGTGATTATCCTTAAATCTGTAATTAATTAACAAAGAAATTACATATATAAGAAAAATACAAATCTTTGGAAATAGCTTTAAATGGTTAAACATAAATTAATATAGGTAACGGAAACAAAATTTTGAAATAAATATTATAATTTCTGAAATGGCTTATTAATTCTGTAAGAATAATTCCACCAAATGAATGAAAGTAATAAATATTATTTTTCCAATAGCAAATTCATTCGTATAAATTTTGTATAAACATGTCGAATAAACTTTTTTATTTCTAATTTTATAGAAAAAAAATTTTATATTGCTACAATTCTTCTCCGGCGACAGCTGAAGCAGTTTATGGATGCACCCAGTTTTATTTCCATTAGCTATATTATGTCTTTGTTGTATAAATTACAACTTAAGTTTTGATGCGTGTTTATTGCGAATCGACACATAAAACATGCAACATTTAATGAATAAAGGTAGAATTCTCAGAAACATTAAAAAAAATAGGACAATTGGCCGGCTGGTCAAAATTATACTTCCTGTTGAAGTGTTGGCCGCGCTGTAGCAATAAGGTCAACAGCAGCTCATGCTTATCGCCCCTTCTATGATGCAACAAATTGAACTGGCAACACGTCTCAATGGGACTTCGACAGAATAACTAAGAAAAATGTGTGCTGCACATTCCTGTAACACTTCTTGTATCGTATACCAGAATTTTCATCCCTAAAAACGGTTGCAAACATATTTGTTTTAATAATTTTACTAACACAAAATTAATGCACACGACAAACCAATTGAAAAAATTAAACTTGCAGAGCGATGAAAATAGATTATTAACCATATCCTTCTTTAAAAAATTGTGAGAAGCTTTTAAATAAAACTTTTGTTCTGAAGCTCTGTACGACAACCTAGTCAAATGCCAAGCTGCCACTTTGGCGAGTCGATTGCTCAGGCCATGCTATAAGTGACTTTTCTTGTTAACAGGATTGTCTGTCACATGATTCCATTTTGCATTTTGTCAGAATCAAAGCCGACAAATTACCAAATACATTTGTTTGCACATATACACATCAGTTAGTAATAATATAAAAATGGATGGATTAGGTTCGTGATTGGCTACACAAAAACAAAAGGTGCTCTCCTTCACTATGACTGTCTAGTTAAAGGCTGTTCACGATAAAGTGAACACTTTCGAAATCAGCCTAGAAAAAATTCACTCCCCTACCTGCATATATTTAAATGGGCGCACAGAGTGTCATGCACCCAGTAAAGTTGGTAATAATGTTTCGAAAGTAGTTCCCTATCTTAACGTTGAATAAAAAGTGTTAGGTAATCATTTATAATTATATGAATTATTTCTTTCTCTTTGTGTTTTTTTTTAATGCATCGAAGTGTAAAAATGAGCAAATGTGTAAAGTTTTTAATTTTCTAATAATTTCACAGTTTCACTTGGCCGACACATGAATAAAGTGATGAAGCCCATGGCAATGTTAATCTTACATAAGGTGGGAGAATACACTACGTGCATACAAGTAGGTCTTAAGCAGGGCTTTCAAAAGTGCTCATTTTATCATGAACAGCCTATAGATGAAGGGACTGTACGTGCCTGCGCTGAGTGCTTCAATCCAGTGACAAAGAATCATCGTCAGCACCAATAGTGTTTATCAAAGTGTCTAAAAGAAAAAAAGAAGATAGTAAAATTTATCCTTATTTATTAATTGAAACCAAATTAGAGGTTTATAACTTATGTGGTTCTAAACTTATGTGGTTAAATTCAGTACTCATACCAGAAATTTTGGTTTTCATGTGGTGGCAGGGGTCAGAATTTACCTTCATATGTAGGCCCATCACTAAGAGTGTTGGAATTCTCTACAAAAACTTGGGGAAAATTAAAAAATTTCTGGGAAAACCAAGACTAAACCAGAAATTTTAAAATGGTTTTTTTGGTAGACATCCTGTGTATGGGGCACTTCATAAGAGACTGTTACTTCAGAAATCATAAACAGAATGGGAACAAGACTCAGTTGGAAGCTCTTGTCTGTATTGATTGTGACACTGATTCTGAATGTTGGACCATCAGATGACATGACATGTCATAAAGTATGCTTCAGCACATTCCAGCCAATAAAAAAATATGTTAAAATAGGTGATAGTAAAATGTCGGAAGCCATTGGTGTTGGTGGCATTAATGTTATTGTATTTGGATGACACAAATGGAAAGAGACAGATGTTAAGATGTCTTGTGTTTTGCAGAACGGAAGTTAAACTTGCTGTCTGTAAGTGTTGCAATGAACAGAGTTTTCACAATGGTTGGAAAAATGGTAAAGTGTATAGTGAAAAACTGTTAAGAAGTTTTCCTGCTTAATAAGTTGAATAATTTTGCACCTTTTCTATATGCACATGTGTAATTTGACCATTTTAAGAAGTTTTCCTGGTTAATAAGCATTATTTTTTTCAGTTCCTTCAAAACGTCTTAACCAAATTTTACTGTACTTCAGAATAGTGGGAAATTGTGTGTAGTGGCTGAGCAAGTAGATGGCCTAGGGAAGTGGTATCTATTTTTAGATATGAGTTGAGCAGGCCAGGCCTGTATGGTGCTTACCAAAAGAAAAGCAATTAAACAAAGTTCAACAAATGTATTTTTCAGCAGATTTCCTTCAAATGTTCTTCTTTTTTCACCCAAATATTTTACACTTCCTCAAAAACTAGTCATTATAATTGCTTTAAATGGGGTCAATATAGAGTATTTCTACTGTAGTTATTTCCTTTATTTATTTTTTAATCTCCAAAATTCATTCTAGCTAAATCAGGTTGCCATAAATCATCAGTTCCAAATTAAATTACTTTTCTTCTAGAAAACTTTTTTTACTTGTTCATATAATTACTAATTATACTTTCACAAAATAACCTTTTTAAAAAAGCATTTTTTTTTTTTTTTTTTTTTTTTTTTTTTCGCTTTGAATAAATACTATGCTGAGTATGCCATTTTTTTGTCTTTCTAATTTTGTATTAACAATATTTCTAGTACTATCTTGCACTTCAAACACCAAGTGTCCATGTGTTATGTATTTAATGAAATTATGTATTTATATTATTTTGGAAACAATAAACATAAACATATTTATTTCATATCCTTTAGCAATTTGAATATTCCATCGACGAATTTAAAAGTCCATAGTTATATTTGCAAGTCATTTTGTAATCTTCCACGTGGTTGATGACATGTCCAAAAAAAATAAGTGTAATAAGTCTTTAAGAAACTGTAATTAAAACCCAAAATAAATCCAAGTTATAACAACACAAGCAAAGTTAGAAGGCAAGCAGAGAGAGCATAATGGCAGGACATACACTGGGGGTAGTCACATTGTGCGAAGAAACATTCATTTGCCTGATGGGTAGAGGGTGGGCAGACTTAAAGGTATTGGCTAGCTCCATTCCACATCATTCTTTAACCTTGGAAGTATGTAAACAAAATGGGCTTATGAACCTCTCAGAAAATATCTATTAACATTCCAGCTGAACACCTATATTGCTGGGGTTTGAACATCGTAGATGCCAAAGATGTTGAGCCCATAGCTACCATTTAGCAAGTGCAAATGAAGGTGGGTGCCCGTGACGGACATAACCATTACTAGTCTGTGTAGGGTTTATTGAACTTTACCCATCTTCATAACAAACATGTGGGTGGGATCTTATGCACCTATGGGTTGAACTAACAACTTGACATAAACGTTATCAATTATCATGTAGTAATTTTATTTATATATATGTGTGTGTGTGTGTGTGCTTTTTTTTTCTTTCGATTATGGACCACACTATTTCAACTGTTACCTTCTTCCCTTAACGTTTGCCCAGTATTCTTGCATTCTTTTTTGTTGAGTTTCCCTCCGTTCTTCAGTCCACACCTTGCCTGTCTTCATTTTGGGTTTCGGCTTGAAACCCTCATATACTTGAAGTTTCTTCTTCAGAGGGTCATGTTCCAAGTTGTCATCATGTGAGATCCCCAGTTCTTGCAAGTCTTTTCCCACTTCAGTAAACCAGACCCCTTTGGTCTTCTTATTGAAGAAGTATGTGAATATTTGATTAGATAGTCTTTCTGAACTCATTCGCGTCAAGTGCCCATAGAAAGCAACCCTCCTTTTCCGAGTGGTATCCATTATTTTCTCCACATGCAATATAGGTCATGGTTGTGTCTACTTCTGCAATTATATTGTTGTTGTTATTATTATTGTTATGGCAATGGCGCTCGTCAGAGTAGGATATGTTTTGTGTCTGCTCCTGTGACTTTGTTGTTTATTGGCTGAACTAATTGGAAAAGGTGTCTGAATCGCCGGTTCAGTTGGACTTTCTGGGTTTTTCTATGCCGCCTAGTACTGATTTATGTGGGAAACCTTTCTACGGAAAACAGAAATTTGTCAAGTGCAGTGGTTCACGCGGCGCTCGTTTTCACAGTCTTTGTACAGGTACCGCTACTGGCGATGAATATTTGAATATTTATGTGTAAACTGCAATACGGGAACAAATATGTTTAGTATTTCACCTAAATGCAAATCAAGTAACTCGGAAAACAAGTCTACTGTAAGTTCAAAAAACTTAACCCTCACAGTCACTCTTTTAGAGAATGATTCTACTGGTCAAGAAAAAATACCATCTAAAATAGCCGAAACTATGGGTTCGGACGTTAAATCTATGTTTCAAGTACTCTGCCAAAAGATTGATGACCTTTACAAAGAAGTAAACAAACTCAAAGAAGATAATAATTTATTGCAAGCTTTGGTTGAAAGTTTGCAAGTACAAACAGAAACTATCAAAAACGAGATTACGTGTCTTTATACTTAGCAATTCAACGTTTTGATTGATCTCCTATCTATCAAATGTATTATGTTAATGTTATGGTTGATTACTTAACGAATAACTTACAAGTATTAATTAATCAATTCATACCAAAATCTAAACATGTAAAAAATAAATATTCATTCTGGTTCTCTAAAGATTTTATCAAAGGAAAGAGCATTTCTTCAGGCTTTTTAAAAAACTAAATCGGAACATAACTATTCCTGCTTCTCTGAATTTAGAAAAAAGGTCAAAGTTAACTTAAAAATTGATAATATATGGCTATCTGAAATCAATGATAACTTGAAAAGCAATCGTAGCAGTTTTTGGAAATACGTAAAAATCATACAAAATGGTTTCAGAGAACAAATTGCTTTAATTTCAGAAGACAAAATGGTACAGGATCCATATGCTCTAGCCAATATTTTTGCAAATTATTTTGCCAAAAGTTACACACAATCCACCTCCTGTGTCAATTTAAAGCCTCATAATTCTATTAATAATGTAAATATATCTCTTCCTAGCATCACACAAGGCTTGGTTCTCTGGGGTATAAAACAGCTTAAAAGCAGTAAGGCAACTGGTTGTGATGAAATCCCAAATTTTATAATTAAAGATTGCGCCAACATCTTTACTCCTATTTTAACTCACATATATAATTATAGCCTTACTTGTGGTATTTTTCCTCATATTTGGTAGCAAGCAATAGTAGTTCCCATTTTTAAAAAAGGAAAAAAACCATGAAGTTAGTAACTATAGACCTATCTCATTATTAAGTAGTTTTTTTAAAGTTTTCGAAAAAGTAATTTTCAAACACTTATCTTTTATTACAAAAAATTTAATATGTGAGTCTCAACATGGTTTTCAAACCGGGAATACCACAACAACAAATCTGTTCAACCTTGTCGACGATTTATACTCTGAAGTAACTACACAAAAACAAGTGGCTGTTATATTTTTTGATCTACAGAAGGCATTTGATTCATGCCAACATCAATTAATTTTTAATAAGTTACATGCAATTAAGCTTGATTTTTTATTTATTAAATGGATTGCTAATTACTTTACAGACAGGACTTTTAAGGAAAAAATGGAAAATTCTTTTTCGAAATTTTACAATGTTTTTTCCGGAGTTCCACAAGGAAGCACTTTGGCTCCACTACTCTTTAATATTTTTATAAATGATATTGTCGGTATAATAAGGCACTCGCAGGCACTTCTTTATGCCAACGAACAAAGATTTATAGAAATGTTAAAGATGTTGGAGACTGTACATTATTATAAACTAATGTTGTAGCAATTCATGATTGGTGTTTAGTAAATTCAATGGGACTCAACACAGAGAAGACAATATGCATCTCATTTACAAGAAAAACCAATACTATTTATTATAAATACCATGTTAAAAATGTGCTAATTATTAGAGTAGAACATATAAGAGATCTGAGAATTATCATTGACTCTAAATTATAATTTCACATACATGTAGATTAACAACACAAATTGTACCCTAGGTTTAATAAAATTCATTACTTTTTCTGCTATTTCTTTTGAGTCTATATTATTTCTCTATTATTCACTAATTAGATCCAAATTAGATTACTGTTCAGTAATATGGAATTATATCACACTGACAGACTGCAATAAATTATAAAATATTCAAAAAAAGGTATTCAAATTGATTTTTAATAGATTTTCAACTAGTGTAAGATTTAATTACAATAATGCATTAGTTAGTTTTAATACCCAAACATTAAAAGAATGTTGTGAAATTAACGACACATTATTTTGAATCAGTGCATTTTTAGCATATATATCTTGTACAGCTGTTACGGAGAAAGTAGGCCTATAAATTTCAATGTATATTTATAGAACTTCATCTACCTTTTCTGCTTTGATTTTAAAAAAAGATTTAGTTAAAAGGTGTGATACTAATTTCAATTAAAAAAATTTTTAATTTGATCTTTTCTCAGGTACGAAACTCACCTTTCTGTATCTATTTAAACATTACAATAGTTGGTTAATTTTGCTTTAGTAAATAGTTGTTTTCCAAGTTGTTTCCCTTGGACTATGTTATAAAGTAATTTGTATATAATCTTCAGAATTTCTTACTTCTATCAGAATTTATTTTTTGATTTATTTAATGTTTTTCTATGTTGTGTTTGTCTTCGTTGTTTGTGGTTGTCCTTTGCTTAATGTCTGTTATTGTCTTATGTGTTTTGTCTATTTTTTTGGGATTTTGTAGTTTGGTGCCATCCTGTCATAGGTCGTTTCTGTACTATTGGATGGCACATAAAGTCTGTTAATAAATAAATAATTATTATTTTATATATATAATATGTTTAACTGATAGTCTGAGAAGGAACATTCGTTAAACATAATTTGTAATATTTTATAGTAGTAAGTGTTGTAAATTTCAGAACAATTAGAATTTTTCCACATGTGCTGTTCTTGTAATTTTAACAGTCCATTTTCTTTTATTTCAGGAGATACTTAAAAGTGAAATTGATATCTATGAGGAGACAATTGGCACAGAGTTGAAAGTGTTTGAATCTGAGACTAAAGATGTTCCATCTCCAGTGTGTAGCAGAAATCAAAAAGTTGTAAGTACATTATCTGCGCTAATAATTTGGTAAACATGTGTGACTCATACTGAATTGTGGGGCTCGTTTTGTACTTTTCGTATATTTAACAACAAATGTGTTTGAAGGTATCCTGACTACTATTTAATGGTTGTTTTTTTTCAGAGTGCATTATGGGAAACTGTTAATTGGTTAATTGAGCATTTTTGAAATAGAAACATGGGAGGAAAACCATCATTATGGTGTGATTGCTGAGTGACATATCTACAGTTCTGGGGGCAGCAAATTGTTATTTAAAGTAGTTCTGACTAAATTTGGTCTATCTGTGTTTTATGCACAAATTACAGTTAGTTTAATAGTAGCATGTTTATAACTGTTGCAGATAATTTATATCAAGTTTTATAATATGAAATGCAAAACGTCGTTTTGACAATTTGAATTAAATGAACTGGATTGGGAGTAAAGAATAATTAATGTTGTTTTATTATTATTGTATAAATGAACGTGGGAAAACAATAACATTAACATAGTGTCTTATCATCATTGCATTGATTCTAGCCATTTAAGCCTTGGAAAGATATATGCTGGTCTTAAAGAGGAAATTAACTAGTACATTCCAAAGTGTTCAGAAACCATTAACTAACTATAGTGTGTTTTCTGCAGGTATTTTGTATACACAGTAACTTATGTACCTTCTGCTATAAGAACATAAATTAATAAACCATTGTTTCATGTCCCTAGATTATTATCCAGCCATGGTAATTAGGTTATCTTAACATTAAAAATTTTTTAGCCTTACTGTTTAACTTTAAAATAATTTATTTAAATTTTTTGAAGTTTGTTCAGAACATACCTGCTTGTGTGATGTGGCATTGGTGAACAGGATGTTGGCTCTCGCTTAGAAATATCAGCAGTACTGGTCTTTATGGAGTGTGAATGGCTTAACCAAACTTCGCTAAATAAATGCAGATTCCTTAAAACACTGCAATAAAATTACATGCATAATATGAAACAATTCCATTAGTTGTTTACTGCAAACAAGTGATATAATGTGACGTAAATAACAGTCACTAATGTTTAGTCAAGAATTAAATAAACTTAATATAGGAACCAAAAATGCAAACCAAAACTACACTAGGTAAAGAAAAAATATATCTGGTGTCTCAAATCCACCAATAAATCCTACAGTATACATCATTGCGGTATTTGCTTTCAAAATGAGTGAAATTTACCAATATGATACATAATACCAATAGATTAGCTGTAATAAATAGTCTGCTGACTGCATAAAAATCATTGTTGACAGGTTTTGTTACATAAGAGAACCGTTTGCAGCCTAGGAAGGTAGGAATTGAAACAAAGCATGCGCGAGTACACACGTACAGCTATGATAGGTGTGCTGGTTCCGTCCGACATGGCAACTTTGTTTCTTGTTTAGCTGTTATTGTGACGTCTACTCGATAAACTCCAATCACAATTAATGAGACCATAGATACAAGACTTATCAAAAACTGTTATCAGTACAAATGTTTCCTGTGTGCAATTACCCTCAACTCTATTAACTTTACCCATCATATCTCTACACAGGAGTTTCCGCATGCCGAACTTTTACACAGGTTCCACAGCTTTCACATAATTACAGAAAAAAAAAATTGTATAAAAGTTGATCCCAGGGATGAGGTGGTCCCATGGAACATGGTACATATGCACAAGTAACACTTATACCATATGGCCACCATATTTCCTCGTGACTTGTGACACAGTGTTAATCATCCTCTGCCTCGTGCAAGACATTTCTTACTGGCTTTACAAGCAAGATACTGAGTTCTATGCTATTAAATATAAATTGTAATATTTTACAGTAGTAATTGTTGTAAATTGCAGAACAAATCTAATTTTTTCACGTGTGCTGTTTCTTGTCATTTTTTACCGTCCATTTTCTTTTATTCCAGGAGATATTGAAAAGTGAAGTTGATATCTGTGAGGAGACACTTGGCACAGATTTGAAAGAGTTTGAATCGGAGACAAAATATGTTCCATCTCCAATGTGCAGTAGTGATCACATCAAAACTGTAAGTAGTTTCTCGGTTAATAATTTGGTGATTATGTACTGCATATATATTCACTCCATGTGTGGTAGATGGTAAATACTGTAATGGGCTCATTTTTGTACTTCATGTTTATTTAACAAGTGTGTTTGAAAGCATCCTGACTACTATTTAATGGTTTTTCCTTTCAGATTCCAGTATGTGAAACTGGTTAAATAGTGATTGAATATTTTTTTAATGGAATCGTGGAAAAATAAAAATAAACAGTCATTATGGTGTGATTGCTAAGCGATATATTTACAGTACTGGTGGCAGCAAATTGCTATTTAAAATAGCTCTACCTGAGTTTCACCTGTCAGTTTTTTTATACACAAAGTTACAGTTTGTCAAATAGTATCATGTTCATAACATTAGCTTAGTGTCTTATTATCATTGCATTTATTCTGGTCATTAGATCCTTGCAAAGATGTTTGCTGTCCTAAAAGAGGAGATTAACCAGTGTGTCTTTTTAGGCACATTTCTTGTTTTAACTGTGTTTTGTGCTTTACCCTAAGGATTTGAGCAAGATATTATGTTTTTTTTTTTTTGCACCTCACTGTAGTTTTTGAGTGAAGTAATTTATTTTTTGTGTCAAAGTGCTTATTATTTGTTTGCCCTCCTCAATCTAGTTTTATTTTAATTTAAATATTGTTATTTACAGTCATTATTAATTGAATAGTTGGTTCAGGTGTCAAAAACAAGCATTAAGAAATGCATATTTTTTTATGTGTTTACTTTTTTTTGGGTCTACATGACGAGAAAAACTAACCTTTTCAGTGCTTCTCTATGCAGTACTTTATATTATGCTTCAAATATTCGCCACTAGAGTGCTCTTTAGTGAGTAATACAGACATTATTAAGGGCAATGGAAAATTGTATTATGTGTTAGTTAAAGTTTGCCAAAAATTCTGAGATATGATAAATATTTAGTAACAAAAATGATAACCGGTAAATGTATAAACAATATTTTGACTTCATAAAATAATAGCATAGATTGTACTTTGTACAAAGTAATTTAAAAATTTGTCACATCTATGTAATGTGCTTTGGAGAGTCTTTTTCGCCGCTGCTCTTTAGTGCTGCATAAGGCCTCTTTCTACGCCATCTTCGCCATGTAGTTAGCAGCTTCACAATTTTCAACTCTCCTTCTTAATCCGACATTTTTGTAATATGATGTGAGACATCCGACTTATCGCTGGTGAGTAAACTGTTTGTTATTTTTTGGTCATTGTCAGGAATATTGTATTTTGTGGCGGTGAGTTTTAATTACGTCCCTTGTTAATGTTTGGTAGTTGGGGGCGGGTGGCTGCAGTAATGGTCTTTGGGCAAGATGCATAATCGCTACAATGCTCGCTGAGTGAGGTCCTTGCCCAAGTTTCCCGCTACTCCGACACAGGAAAATTACCAAGATTGCTTTTCTAAGTTGTTTTTTAATTTCTTGTGGCCAGCACCAGAGACAGGTCGAAAAGACTCTTAACATAAATTATTAACATTTTTTGGACATGGAGTGATACCAGAATAATAGAAAAAAATGTAGTCTGAGATGTATTAACATTTTAGTAACAATTTTTTCCTTTTGAATAATGTTTTAAAATTGGATATCAGTACAAAATTGTATAGTTTCAGTAATAATGTGAAAAAAAGGAGTAACATTTTAGAAAATGTTAGGCAAAATTCCTGGGGTCAACTAACTTATAATTTATATATAAAAAAAATATATATTATATATATATATATATATATATATATATATATATATATATATATATATATATATATATATATATATAAAATCTCTAGAAAATGAAATTGCAATACCCAAAGGCATATTTATGTTAAGTATTATGTAAATCACATTGCCTCATGAGACTATTTAGAAAAGCATTTTTATGTGAAGTTTTTAATCAGTGTTGATCCTTTCTTTTATGTGCAAGTAACGGTAACTTGTAGAAACCGAATGCTTATAAGGAGTTATTATTTTTTTTGCCTTGCCCTTAATTATCTTTTAAAACACTGTAAGCTTTTAATGTCATTTATTTCACCAACATTACTAAATACTCTTTTGGTAATTTGTACATCAAAACATTTGAGGTTATTTGCACATATGTTGTAAACTTGACTGACACACCTTGTAATGAGATTGGCAACAAATCTTGCAGAGCTCTCCCTTTTTTGGTGCTTTGTACTATAAGTTAAGGTCCTCCACATGACATGCCTGAATGCCCCCGATTCATTGATCTCTGGATTTTACCGTATGATGGGGCACAAAAAAGTGAGGTAGCAGGGCGTGGTTATTTGGGTTTGTCATGTGTGGCCTTTGGTGCATGCATTTGTGTGACTCTCCTCTCACCCGCATGCTGGGTTGGTGGTCGGAATGGTTACTGATAGTGTACTATTAATTGTGACTGTAGTACTTTAAAGGGAAAAATATGTATATGTGTATTAGTCAATGAAAGCAATTTTTTGTGTTGTGTTAGTAAGTAATTGTGTTGAGATGTCTGGCGTCACTGTATCAGAGTTCCTAATAAAAGATGAACTGCTATACGAGTTGAAAACTCGTGGCATTTCTCCTATAGAGAGTACTGTGGCTCCTTTGCGCAAGTTATTACGCGCAGCACTTCAGGCAAGCACTGTGCCTGACATTGAAAAACTAGGGGGAATTTATGTGGACAATGAATATGAGAATTGTGTTACAAAATTATTTAGTCTCGTAGAAAATTCGTCTATCCCTAGGGCAAAGTACAGACTTGCACACCATGGTATGTGTGCAGGTAATTTGTTAATGATTGCAAAAGAGGAACATAGTGAAGAAAAAATGAAGTCCCTACGGAATGTCATAGAACTGGTTAAAGTTCTGTCAGGTAAAGTGTTGAGTATTGAAGGAATAGGTCGTGTTTCCTCGGAATCTGATACCAGTGTTTCTCAATTGTCAGACCAACTTACAAATCTAAATGTTGCTGGTCCCTCGGTTGCCAGTGTTACCACCTGTATTAATGCTCCTTTAGTGTCAACCATGAATCCTACTTTTGGCTGTTCAAACCTCCCCTTCACCAGTACAGTTCCATCGCTGGTCACTTCACAGTTTGTACCCAAAGTGAACATGTCCACTCCAGTGTGCCATAGCTCTTGTCAAATGACTTCCCTCATTTTTGCAAAGGTTCCTCACCTGTTAGAGCACATGCTAAAATAATTCCCTATAGTATTCAGAATTTCTGGACTTCCTTAAATTAATTGTTAGGCTCCATCAAACAATACCATCCCTGAGCCTCAACTTTTGGATGTTATATTTCCATTTACTCAAGGCCCCCTTCAGTGAAAGAACTCAAATAACCATAATTCAGTCAGCTGCCTTTGATGCTTACCATAGTGGTATTCTACATTTCTTTATCTCAGCTAGTATACTCATGGAGCTTAGATTAAGACACTTCAACCACCTGCAAGGCCATGACTAGCCACTTGCAGTGCCATGTTAACACCATTAAAGAGGCCTCTGTTCTCAGGATTGGTCTACCTAGGAATGAAGTGGTTGATACCATTTTAGAGTGCCTCACTCCTAATGAGCGTACAAGACTAGTTTCCCTGGAGAAACCCAGTAGCTTTGCAGGACTAGACAAAATATGTATACACTCACAGAACATTAGTTATGTAGATCGCAAACATGAGCGGCCAGGGCCAGTGTATCCTCCAAGGTATCGGAAGGAACCACAAGTTAAAGGGAATACAAACACTGTAGACACCAGCCCACGACAAAAAGACCAATCTCAAAATAGTTCTAATTCTGGTCAAAGTGTTAATAACTCTGGAAGGGACAAGGCTAGCCATCCACTACAAAATAAAACTACCTGTTATTACTGTCATAAACTAGGTCACATTGCCCGCAATCGCAAGTTTATAAAAAACATGTCTCGCGAGTGAGACAAGTGAGCAGTAATCCTCGCAGTGAGTGCAAGTTTAACAATGCACAATACAATGCTCACATGTTCCAGGCTACGAGCATTAGTTCTAAGTTTCAGAGGTTGTATGCTCCATGGGAAAATCCTGAACTTTTGCAAAAGACAAGTGTGTGTCGTGTGCATTTTTCAAACCTTGTAGTTGTGCACTATGTGTAGAAGTTGCATTTGGGTCAGTAAACATTGACGACTTGTTGATTTAGGATCTGCACGCACAATCATATCAGGTGACCTTTTTAGGACTCTACAAGAGTTGAGGTTAATAAAGTCTCAGGAACAAAATAAAATACAATGTTACACGGCATCCAATGAACCCCTGCCTATTTCTTGTTGTGCGCTGCTGAAAATAAAAATTGAACATGTTACCTGGTTGACAAAGTGTTTGGTTTCTGAACAGCTTAGTACAGATTGCATTTTAGGGGCAGATTTCATGAGAAAAACAGGATTAATCGTAGACATGCAGTCTAATCTACTATACCCGCTACTAAAATAAATACTGAATGTGATAATGAGGCATTTATTCCTTTCGGACATTTATCCAATAATCAACAGAGAGAAACTAAAATGTTGAGTGCCATGTTTCCAAACCACTGATTTAGGTCTAACCAAGCTGTTGGGTATGAAATGAAACTTTCGGACAAAGAACTTGTAAAAAGTCAACTATACTGTTTGTCCACCTAAGATGGAATTGTTGAGAACTCAGATTCAGGAATTTATAGATAAAGGCGTTATTGAGGAATCCTTGTCTAGGTATGCCAGCCCTGCATTTGTGGTCCCTAAACCCAATGAAAAACAGTGTTTAGTCATGGACTACCAAAAGGTAAACAAGAGAATCAAAATTGAATGGGTGCACTTGCCCGACTTGCATTCAGCTTTTGACTGGTTTGGTAAAGCCAAAATTTTCACCACCTTTGATCTAAATTCTGCCTATCATCAAATTCCCGTTCAGAAAGAATCGAAACATATTACTGGATTATGTGTACCCTGGAATCTATACCAATTTACACGAATTCCTTTTGGCTTGGTAATGGGAGCACAGGTTCTGACCCGACTCCTTGACAAGATTTTCCACAATGTCAAGTTCAAGTTTGTGTATAACTATTTACACAATGTAGTCGTAGTATATTCAGAAGATTTTGATGAACATGTAGAACATTTTAAAGAAGTTTTAGGCCGTTTGGAAAAGGCCGGTTTAACTTTCAACCCTTCGAAAGTAAACTATGCAGTTAAGGAAATTTCTTTTCATGGCCTCATCATATCTTCAAAAGGAATAGATATTGATCCTGAAAGGACTAAATCCATGCGAAAATTTCCGCAGCCACGCAGTGCAAAAGGTATAGCCAGATTTATAGGAATGATACAGTTTTTTCAAATCTTGAAGAGAAGGCAGCCCATTTGAATAGGTTTAGAAAGAAAAATGTAAATTTTTAATGGGGCCCTGAACAACAACACACGTTTGAGACTCTCAAACAAGACATTATAAACCCACAAGTTTTAAGAATGCCAGATTTTGCTAACCAGTTTATTCTTCAAACAGATGCATCAGGAATTGTAATAGGTGCTGTACTCTTACGGGAAGTAGCTGGTGTTCGTTTACCTATAGTTTTTGCATCTCGTACCCTCACACAAGAGAAAAAGGCCTCAACTATTTATGAATTATAATGTTTGGCCGTTGTGTTCGGTATCAAGAAATTTAGGCACTACCTGAAACATGCTGAATTTTTGCTAGAAATGAACAATCAAACGTTGTCCTGGCTTTTGTCTCATCCCTGATAGTTAGGGAAAATTGGTCGCTGAGTGATGAGGATTTCTTCTCTTAAATTTAAGGTTCAACATATCAGAAGCACTCAAAATTCTGTAGCAGATGCATTGTCACTAATGTTTGAACCTGATGATAGCAGTTTAAATTGTAATATGTTGGTTGAATTTCCATTTGCGTTTGAAAGTATTCAGTCTCACCAGGAACAGGATCAGGAATTAAAAATCATTATTTCAAATCTTAAATCTGGAATAGAACAGAAACCTTATATGTTATCTAAGGGTGTACTCTACTGTACCACGAGGGGAAATCAGAAACATATTGTTCTGCCTTCAGCGTTAAAACCTATGGTTTTTGAGCATTACCATTCTTCCCCAGTAGGTGCACACCTTGGGACATATAAAACCATAGAAGCAATCCGGAAGCGTTTCATTTGGAAAAGGATGAACTCAGAAATTGCAGACAGAGTTAAGGCATGTCATCTGTGCGCCCTGAGCAAGCCTGCTCAGAATACACATTTAGCCTCATTGCATCAGAAGTTTCACTGTTTGGTTTGTACCACTCAGAAAAGCGGATGCTATATCTACAATACGAGCACTTCAGGTTAATGTTTTCCAAAATTTTGGTGAACCCTCATCAGTTGTTTGTGATAATGGTTCCCAAAGGGCGGCACCCTTTGCACAATGTCGTCACTACTGCCAGAGCCTCATGGAGAAGCGATACATATGTCAACAGCCTCTAGACAGGGAGATAAGAAATGGTGGCACGGTCCACAACCCTAATTTAAACAACCCCTGTGAGGCGAGGCTAGCTATCCCCGCACCCCTCTGGCAGCATACAAGCATAACATTTCTGTACCTAAGGAGATACCAAAATGCAGCTCGGGAGTTCGGCCCTCTGACCTGAGTAATATCGAGCGGCTCCAGTCTGCATAAGACTCTCCAGCTGGGGCATAGCGAAGAACCGATGACAGGGAAATGGCTACCGCCCTGTTCACCGCCCTGTTCAAGGAGTCTGTACAAGTGCTCTCTCTCTCTCTCTCTCTAATCAGGGTCGTGCACTTGCTATGCCAGTGAAGCACACTGAGAGAATCCTGCTGGAAAACCGAAGTCTCTTATGACGCCCACGCCGCCTGCAGCCCAAGACAACTTCAACAGCCAGAGGTATCACGACGACCACACCTGTTCCATTTACCCATAAGTTCAATCCTTCAAATTCCTGGTAGCAGGTTGTGCTGTTCTCCCTTCTGGACTGCTACCCCTCAAATTGCAAATCCATAATTTTATCCATACCCACACGTTTGTCTTCACCTGTCGTAAAATTTAAATTGGGATACAAAAAATTTTTTATTCATTATTATTCATGTACAGAGCTACACATCCTCTTGTGTTTCCAAGTATTCAATAAATACGCTTGTGTTTAAAATGGAATATCCTAGTTGTTCTTTTACTTTTTATATGCAACTCATGCTTAATTAATTGGAATTTCAAAGTATTGGTAATTTTTATTAAAGCGGCCGCTCCTAGGTTGACACGTGTGGGCCGAACTTGCTCAGGTATCCTGGCACCTGAAGAAGGCTATAGTCTGAATAAGACGTGGGATCACCCAAGTATTGTCCGGAGCATCTGTGCCTCCCAATAAATCCATTCTCAACTAGCTAGACTTCGAACACTCATTACCTGTGATTGTCTGCAGAAAACTGAACCCATTAGGGCTTCAGTGACTCTGGCTAAATCAACAGTGCTCCATTTTTATTTTGTCTTTAACTTTATTACAGTGAGCCACTGCTATTATATATTGAACCTCAGTTGTAGTAATGACACGTAAGAGTGGAGGACGCAATAGCCAGATTCGTTGTTCAGCCCGACTGGCATTACAGAGAGAATTAAATATACCAACTAATACCGTAAATCCAGCTACTTCTATCAAAACACCACAGAGCCCACCACCTATTTAACACACTAGTGAGCCATGCTAAGAACCACCCCCTATAACTGAAGATTGCAGTTTGTACCTGGATCACCTGTTGGGAATATATTGGCCTTGGCACAACCAAGAATATTTCAGTAATCTAGGAAAACTGGGAGTCGGTCCAGAGCCTAGCCCCCCACCTCATCAGCGTACAGTCCCAAGTGAACCGGCAAACACATATAAAGTTCGCACAGCCTCCGGAAAACTAGTAATTGTTCATGTACTTCCAAAGCCAGCGGTTTCTTGTAGAGTTGAGACCATTACCCCCGACTTGTCTCCGCGAGGAAGCCAACTGGGCCAGTTCCTTATAAGTGCAGGGGAAGCTCACAAGAAACTGAGTAAGTTGTAATTGGGAGGATTATTTTCAGTATCATTTCATGCTTTTGTTATTCTTACCTTTCCTCTTACATTGTGACAGCTGGCGTCACACATTTTGACAATATTCACGGTAAGCCGGACCAAACTCCCTGGCAGGGAGATTTTTGTGGTCAAGCTCACCCTGGGGTTAGATTCCCCTCCTCCGGTTAAAGCTCCGCCTAGACAGTGTCACCCTAGATCTCCCAACATAGGCAGATCCGCAACTCCGCTAGATAACCCAACTAACAAGCCCGACGACACTTCTGGAGGAAACCCACTCAACTAATAGTAGAGGAGGGAATCAGTGCTCTTACGTCTTAGGACAAATGTATGGATTATAATGAAGTAATAGGTTATACCGAATTTATATAAAACTTACTTCAGCTTTATTTTACCATATATTTCTCTCCCCCTCCTCTCCTGAGGGGGAGAGCACGTCAAGCTTTCGTGCCAAAACAATTGAATATAGATAGGTATGCCTTCTGGGTAGCACAACGACGTAACTTATTAACTGTGATGGAGATTGGTCCAGCATAGTCCACTCCAGTCCGCATAAAAGCTCCAGCAGGTGTGACTCATTCAGTGGTTAAATCAGCCATTAGTGGAGGACTGTTGACCAGCCGACACCAGAAGCAAGACCCTAGACCGGATCAAGGATTGAGCTGACAAAATCCAGAATCGTTGAGATACAAGAGACTGCAGTAGTTGTGATGGAGCATGTACTTGTAGGTACTTTAATTGATGATAGTCTACCAAAGCTTCAACAGTAGTATGTTCTTTTGGCAATATGATAGGGCGTTTTGTGACATGCTCAACATTTGCATTTGACAAACACCCGCCCGCCCTGAGCACATCCTGTACACACCAAAATCGGTGTCAAATGCTGCAATAGGAACAAGGTTTTCCCTCTGGAATCGTTCCAAGTCATCTTCGAAACATGACCTTTGGATACATCTACACACTACGGAAGTGGAAGTTGCTTGCTCTATTTCAACAGATGATAGGATTTTGTTGCTAGAAGGTTGCCTCTGGCAGTGTTTCACAAAATGCATAACATAGGCCATGACTCAAACAAGTTTTGACCAAGACGAGAATTTCTGTAACAGTGGAAGCTCTTCAGGAGGATCATGTGTGCTCACAAGAACCATCTGGGATGACTTTAGTTCTGTGATATCTGAAGACTCATTCACTAGGAACAGTGGCCACTGGTCAGGTGGGTCCATTAACCATTGAGGGCCATGCCACCAGAGGGCATGACAACTTAGTTCATGGGGAAGCAAACCACGAGAAGCACAATCTGCATGATTGTCTCTAGAAACAATGTGTTTCCAACACTGAGGTGGAACCCATTCCTGGATTTGAGCAACTCTATTTTTGCAACAAAGGTTTTTAACACCATTTGAAGTCCTGGAACTATCATCAAAAACCAACCTCAATTTTGTGGTTGAACTAGCAATTTTGTACGCACCTTGGGGAGGGATAAAACATACAGAGGTTTCTCGACTTTCTACTTGTTAGGTGGATTGGGCATAGGGTTCCATGTGACCAGAAGTAGCATAATTAGGCATGAGTCCTTGTACATTTTTTTCATGTCAGGTTGAGATGCAAGTTTGCGCTCCAGATCATAAAATCTGTTTTCAGCATTTCCATATGAATTTACGATACGCTGTCCCTCAGGTCTGAATGGGAGGTGACCCGATTCATCTTGAGAGTGAGTGGCCATGATGTAGGTCCCTTGAGCAGTCACCGACCTGTGCCCCCCCAAAGTCGGTTGTTATAAGACGTTTCACAAATGTGCTGTATTCTCACTTGCTTCTCATTGCCTATTGTCCCATTCCTGCTTCTGTTGCTGCTGCTGTTGTGGGCAATAGGCTCTCAGGTGCCCTGGCTGTCAACATGACCAATACTCGTGCCTTTGGGTGGCGGGCAGCGAAGCTCTGTAGCTCGGATCCTGGAAGCGATGTCACTGATGGCCGTCTGCGACTCCAATGTCTTCTTGATGCCATTGTCATCTTTGTTCAGCATCACTGCCCATACCAGATGTCAGGGTGCAGCCCCCTATCTTGCTGAGTCCCCATTCATTGCTCGGGCCAGGACGTCCTGCATGTTGTGGGGTACAGCCAGACGTACCGCTTCCTGTATATCTGTGTCATCGATGGCATCAATGAAGAAGCCAACTGCGATGATGTTGCGCGCCTTGTCAGAGTATCCTTCCAGAGATCAGTGAGTGATCCGCACAATGTCTTGCTATATCTCCAGCAGTGACTCTGCTGGTTGTTGGGTGCGGCGTTGCAGTTGGGCTTGGTGGACATGTCACAGATATTTGTTGCCAAAACGTAGCTCCAAGGCCGACACCAGTGTGGGGTACTCCAGTCGATGTCGATCTGGTAGAGATTGTAGTATGTTGAGTATGGGGCCTCTCAGTACAGTCACAAGGTAGTAAGCCAGTTTCTTGACTGACCAGCCATTAAGAGTTGCGACTATTTAAAAAAAAAGTGTTGGTACTCCCACCAAGCCATCGTAAGGGGCGGGCTTAATTGAAACCCCTTTCCCCACTTGTGACTATGCGACACCAATGCTACAGAGCTGATGGCTATTCTCCAAGGTTGCTGCATTGGTTACGACTTGCACTGCTTCCTTACTTTTTCGGCTGCCGGCGTGGTATTAGAAACAAATCAATAGAAGCAGTTAATTTTCTGACTTATCACTTTTATTACTGAGTGTTGCCATTCAAGCAGCATAAATGTTTATGTGTATTCAGCAACTAACCTTCAGTATGTTTACATAAAGATATGATACATTCATAACTACCTCTAGTCACTGTAGTACATATCAAATCCAATCCTTCACTGAAAACACAATATGTTGATTTTATGCACACAAGTCACCACATAGCAATTAGATGTGCATTTAATTCCATTATAAGTAATAAATTTTCCCTGTTGGAGTCAGTGAGTGAAGAGATTTGAGTGGCTCGTAATGTCAAGGTCTTGAGAGTAGATTCCCTGTTAGAGTGAGCAAAATAAATGTATTATTAATTACAATTAAATAATTTACAGAATTAAGTGTTCTCCGGTACAGGAAATATTTGGATTGAAAAAATATACTATACTTTATATATATATATATATATATATATATATATATATATATATATATATATATATTGTGTGTGTGTGTGTGTGTGTGTGTGTGTGTGTGTGTGTGTGTGTGTGTGTGTGTGTGTGTGCATGCATGCATGAACGTGTGCAAGTGTGTGCATGCTCATGTTTATGTGCATGTGTGTGTGTGCGCATGCATGCGTGTGTGTGTTAAAATGTATTCCCCTGAAGAATTTTTCACATATGTAATCTCTTGTCCATTGTTTGTGTTTCAGGACACATTGAAGAGTGAAATTGATCTCAGTGAGGAGATTTTTGATATGGAATCTGAAGTGTTGACATCGGAGATGAGAGATGACCCATCACTAATGAGTAGCAGTGACCAAATAAAAATTGTAGGTTGAATTTCTCAGCAAACAGTTTGAGAACCACTTTCTCTAAATATATATTCTTCCTGTATAGAGAAAGGTGGCAAATACTAGATTGTCATGTCATAATTGATTCATATATATATATATATATATATATATATATATATATATATATATATATATATATATATATATATATATATATATATATATATATATATATATGTGTGTGTGTGTGTGTGTGTGTGTGTGTGTGTGTGTGTAATATATATATATATATATATATATATATATATATATATATATATATATATATATATATATATATATATATATATATATATATATATATATATATAACACACACACACACACACACACACACAATATATATATAAGTTGTACTCAAATATACTCTGACTGGTTTTAACACATGTAATGTTACGGGACGTGCCAGATATAGTATTTGTCGAACACTAGCTCACCTAACTCAATGGATCTGAACATTGAGACTCAGGTTTATAATGGTGCCAAAAGAAAATAGTAATTAGACGAGCCGGAAATATAGTTCAACTGAGTTTTATTATACTATGCAGTTCATTTACAAGCAGGAACGAGAAAAGAATTGCTGTGTATTGATTACTCTTCAGTCAAAAACACTGCAAGTGAGGATATTTATGAAGACGGGAGAGAAAACAAATTCCCTCCCGGCACTCGGAATGACCCCTCACACCAACATAAATAATTTAGTAGTTTGCAGGTTACTCTGAATACAATGTAAAAGAAAGTCACTGCCGGTATGAGTTACAATTGTGCCTCGCACAATCTGTACTCTTCAAGCGTTCATCAACTTCTGTTGCACTACGGTGGTCGTGCCTACCGTAAGTATCTTCTGAAGACTTTATTACACCACCAAAAACTGCCCAGTCAGGGCATTGCGCAATGCTGTCATATCTAAAAATAGCACAAACATGCCTTGCGGTAACTCTGGAACCCTCTCCACACAGGCGTGTATCTCATCACATTGCCACAGCACGACCCTTGTCCTCCTACCTACGTTGCACCATATTACAACAGCCAGATATGTTTCTTTAGCGTACTAGTAAAAGAAAAATGTGTTTCATCATCTTACAATAATTATTGCTAGTGTCAGACTACTTAAAATAAAATTAAAAATCTTGGAAATCAAAAATATGTAAAATAAACACAAATTTCTACTACCTCAAAGTTTTGAACACTGAATAAATTACATTAATCTCCAAAAGTATAGCAAAAGTAAATATTTCCCGCACATATTGATTACAATTACTTGCAACATTACACACATTTGCTGCTGGCGACACTTATAAACATCACACATTATGCAGGCACTTACATCTGAATGCAGTGTGGGTGACTCTTATAAACATTTTTGCATCTAGCACTCTCTAGTATTTAGAAATTATATTAGAGTTCAGTATGAGGTAATTAACCATTCCCCTGCTCGCCAGGCATGCAAAGGCAGGAAATGAGGTTACTCTGATCATGCAGAAGTAACACCTGAAAACAGCCAAAACTTATTTCTCCAAGGAAGCCAGGTGTAAGTTTTCACAACAGTTATGGATATCTTATTTTGATGCTGTCGGGTGAGACACGAGACGAACAATGACACAAATACTTACTGATAATTTGGGCGCCAGCGGTGCTTCCCAATCACCGTACTATTGAGACTCAGGGTTCTCAGGGATGCTGTGAGTTCTGTGTGTCCATCTCACCTGTGCGTACTTACAAACACGTAGGCAATACTAAATATATTTATCACTTGAAAACACATGTGGTTAGGACACTGTCACTACAAATGAAAGTTTCTTGTGAGCTTCCCCTGCACTTATAAGGAACTGGCCTAGTTGGCTTCCTCGCGAAGCCAAGTCGGGGGTAATTCTCACAACCCTACGAGAAACCGCTGGCTTTGGAGGTACATGAACAATTACTAGTTTCCCTGCGGCTGTGCGAACTTTATATGTGTTTGCCGGTTCACTTGGGACTACGCTGATGAGGAGGGGGGCTAGGCTCTGGACCGACTCCCAGTTTTCCTAGATTACTGAAATATTCTTGGTTGTGCCAAGGCCAATATATTCCCAACAGGTGATCCAGGTACGAACTGCAATCTTCGGTTATAGGGGGTGGTCCTTTGCATGGCTCACTAGTGTGTTCAATAGGTGATGGGCTCTGTGGTGTTTTGATAGAAGTAGCTGGATTTACGGTATTAGTTGGTATATTTAATTCTCTCTGTAATGCCAGTCGGGCTGAACAACGAATCTGGCTATTGCGTCCTCCACTCTTACATGTCATTACTACAATATATAATAGCTTCAATATATAATAGCAGTGGCTCACTGTAATAAAGTTAAAGACAAATTAAAAATGGAGCACTGTTGATTTAGCCAGAGTCACTGAAGCCCTAATGGGTTCAGTTTTCTGCAGACAATCACAGGTAATGAGTGTTAGAAGTCTGGCTAGTCGAGAATGGATCTCTTGGGAGGCACAGATGCTCCGGACAATACTTGGGTGATCCCACGTCTTATTCAGGCTATAGCTTTCTCGGCCCGCACGTGTCTGCCCAGGAGCGATCGCTTTAATAAAAAGAAAAATTTTAAAAATTACTAATACTTTGAAATTCCAATTAATTAAGATGGTATAGTATATAAAAAGTAAAATAACAAAAAGGAGATTCAATTTTAAACTCAAGCGTATTTATTCAATACTTTTGAAAACACAAGGGGATGCGTAGCTCTGTACATGAATAAAAGTTACGTTAAAAAGAAAAAAATATATATATATATATCCTAATTTAAATTTTATGGCAGGTGAAGGCAAACGTGCTGGTATGGATAAAATTCAGTTCTAAATTTCTAAGTCGCAAATGGATTTGTAATTTGAGGGGTGACAGTCCAGAAGGGACAACGGCATGACCTGCTACCAGGAATTTGAAGGATTGAACTTATGAGTAAATGGAACAGGTGTGGTCGTCATGATACCTCTGGCTGTTGAAGTTGTCTCGGGCTGCAGACTGCGTAGACATCATATGAGACCTTCAGTTTTCCGGCAGTTTTTTCTCCATGTGCTTCACTGGCATAGCAAGTGCACGACCCTAGTTCGAGAGCGAGAGGAGAGCTTGTACAGTCTCCTTGAACAGGGCGGTAGCCACTTCCCTGTTGTTGGTTCTTCACTGTGGCCCAGCTGGAGAATTTGATGCAGACTGGAGCCCATCGACCATACTCAGGTCGGAGGGCTGACGGAACTCCCAAGCTGCTTTTTGGCATCTCCTTATATACAGAAATTTTCTGCTTGTAGGCTACCTGAGGGGTACTGTGAAAGTTAGCCTTACCTTACATGGGTTGTTTAAATTAGGGTTGTGTGCCGCGCCACCATATTTTATTTCCCTGTGTAGAGGCTGTTGACATATGTATCGCTTCTCCACGAGGCTCTGGCAGTAGTGACGACAGTGTGCGAAGGGTGCTGCCCTCCTGCAGCATCCCTTCCAACTAGCTTCTCTTGCTCCGGTATGTCTGTGGCTCTCTGGATAACACAATTTCTCAGGCGTGGGTGTACAACCGCATGTCTGCTTTTGAGTGGGCAATACAATTTTAATCATTCATCCACGTGTCTTGTCCGTTGAGCTAGGAACAACCTTGTAGGCACAGTATTTATTGGCGGCTGGCATGTGACTTACCCCCGTGAGATAATTTGCTAAGATGATGGGGCAAAGTTGAAGAGTAGAGGGAGCATGTACAATGCACAGGAGTGCGACATGCGTCAAGCTATCCACATCGAAGTTGTAACTAATCTGACTGCCGACAGCTTTGTTGCTGCTCTTACTCAGTTTGTGTCAAGACGAATTTTATGTACTAGTCTGTATTCCGATTGTGGCACCAACTTTGTTTGTGTTTCAAGGCAACTTCATTAGTCTTTTAAACAGTTGCTCAAATTCCTGCTCCTGGAAAAGTTTTCTTTGGCTCATGAAATTAGTTTTAATTTCCTGCCTCCTGGAGCACCTCATCAGGGAGGATTGTGGGAAGCTTCAGTTAAATCAGTTAAATTCCATCTCAGGCGTACAATCTGCAATCAAGTTCTGATACTCGAGGAACTGATGACACTCACCACCCGGGGGGGGAGTGGCATATCCAGCAACCAGGACTTGCTGTGGGAGAGCTATTACTGGTTGGGGAAGTGCGTGTTCCACCCCTGGGCTGGTGTTTAGCGAGGGTCGTCAAACTCCACCCTGGAAAGGATGGCGTTACTCGAGTGGTGGATTTACGTATGCAGAAGGGACATCTGTGCAGACCTGTACATAAGCTGTACCATCTGCCAGTTCAGTAGTGTTTCATCACCAGTTGTGACTTACTGTACATAGTGAATGTGTATTGAGACTAAATTTTTGGATACCTCAGCCGGTCTTGGCGAGCGGTAATGTTCGGTATTCTTTGTAAATAAACATTTGTGTACATATGTGTCAGCGGACTTCGTGATTGTGCGCATGAATACTTGGTCCTGCAAGTAGTGCACGCCACCCCCTGGAGATTAGTGGAACTCAAGATGGCGTTGGGGTAAGTTTTCCTTGTGACAATCTCTGTATCGTTGGGTTGTCCAGCAATTTTTGTGTATAGATTGCATAGTGTATAAGGCGATGGATGGTAGACCTACTGCAATGACTAGCATCTTATCTTCATATGTCTCTTACTTACTATAACGTAGTTAAATAAGGTGTATACTTCCAATATCTTAGATGTATTGTTAACTCAATGCTGTTCATTTATTGTTCCATTTTAAGGCTTGTTTTCAAACTTCACAAACTTTTTTTTTGTCCCCCCTTCTTTTCTTCCATGTTTTGCTAATATTTCAAATTTTCTAATATCTGTGCACAGAATGGTAAATATCATTGCATTCATGTACTACATAGCTTGAAAAAGATTCTGTTTCCAATGAAAAGAAGGCAAGGCAAGGCACACACTGGTGCAAACTATGTGCACCTTTTGGTCATACAGAATTGTATGCAGTCGGTTGAAAGATCTCGACACATAGAAAAGATGGGAGTTCTCACAGATGAAACTACTCTGTCATCTGACTACGCACATCTACGTGTGACATGCGATGCGATCCCATCAAGGTGGTTTTTTGACACAAGTCATGACACAACCTTATTTTGTGTTTGTATAGTGATCACCTTGGAGATGGAAAAAGTGATCAGTTTAATCCTCGATTGCAAATGCTTGTCAGATCTAAAAAAATGCCCACTACCATTCTCGAGACGTGCAGAGGAATGAGTGGCCAAAAATGGTATCAGAAATGAAGTTGTCAGGTAAGTAATTTATTTCACAGAATTATATACACAAAGTTATGTGACCAGTCAATGCTGCTCTTATTCTGCTATTTATATTGCTATAAATTTAACTGCTATTGCACATTGATTGTGTCATAACGGTTATAATTTCTTAGTTGTTACTATCCACAGTTCGTAAGATCTGTCATGTATGAGTAAGTACTAATGTTGGCATAGTACATGAACTGTTGCTACCTTTGTTGTTATTGATTATTCATGAAGAAGGTTTTAAAGCATCTCAAATATTCTAAGCTTGCCTAACCCCATGGTTGTGGCCTATGGTGTTCATTCTTTGGACACGAGCCAATTGGTTTCTATCCAGAACGGATGAAGCACTGTTTGATAACCTTCCTTATCAATGACAATCTTATGTAGAAAACATATGCACTGTTATTATACAATCAGCTCGTTTAGGGTTTATGTCAGTTACTTTAGTTAGTAGATGCTGTTTACTGGTCATAATGTCAATTGCACACACTGCAACCTGCCTTGCTGTTGTCAAACATTTATTGTAAATCTCTTCTTCGAACCCTAAGTTCCTTGCAGGATACAGACGCATCGGATAAGGCTTCAAAATATATGCGTCATCTCCTATGATTATGTGAGGCAAAGTGATGTCAGAGCCAGGTAAACATTTCTTCAAATTCGTTTTTAGTGCACCATTCTGTAACTGTCTAAACAGATTTGAGCTTGCAAATATTCCACCATCGCTTTCTTTGCAGTAGGCCCCGATATCTACAGCTACGAATGTGTAGTCTTGGGCTGCAACAGCGTGGAGAACAATACAGAAAAAGTGTTTATAATTGTAGAACATGCTACCAGATTTTGGAGGAACTTTGATCCTAATGTGTTTATCATCTGTGCAACCCATGCAGTTAGGAAACTTCTACTTCCTCCAGAACTCGTCTGTTACACTGTTTGTTGGAAATTTCAAGTACATCTTTTGCAAACATTTCCAAATCATGCAGTAGGTTTCATGTATTAATTATTATCTATGTATTAATATTTTCATTTTTGGATGAATGATTATTTACTTGGTAAAATTAATAAGATGAAGAAAGAATGGAGAGAAATGCCAGGCATTTTCAGGAGAAAGACGAAGAAATGCATTCTGGAGATTCTGCAAAGGACCGAACCTCAGAGTGGTGTTACTTCACAATAATGCAGTTTCTCTAAGATACTTCGACACCCTGAGACCTGAAAGGTGCCCCTCCACAAGTATTGTGTGATGACCTAAGTTTGAATGATGATAGTTGGCAAGAATCACCATCTCCAGCTCGAAAACCTCATTAACTCTGGGTCGGATATACTGTTCAATGGCTTCTTTGGCCTTGAGATAATTGTTGCGATCTTCGTCAGGAATGGTGAGGGTCGTCAGGATGAAAGATGATGCACTGCCCATTATATTTCATAAAAGGGAAAGCTTAACCTTGTCACTAGCACTATCTTAACCTGTGCTTATTAGGTAATCTTCAAACTTAGACTCCCAAAACTTCCAATCTGTATAAGCATTCTTACTTTGCAAGTGCAAGTGAGGTGGCAACTTAACACCGCCACCTACAGCCATTGTAAACAAAGTTCCGTGCCATATCACCCACCACGCCATACTTCGGTCACTATGAATTGATCACTTCTACTTCAGAGTACTGACTTGATGATTATAAGGGCCTTTATTACATAAACCTGTGTAGTCAGCCAGGATGCATCTAATGTAAGTGGTATGTGATAAACTTGATGGTACCAAAGCTGCAGTGACAGGCTGTCTTCATTAGAAGTTTGTGGATGGGTACCATTTTGAATTTAATAAAGTAATGGGACTCATCGTTACAAAACAAATTTATCAAATCAGCATTCATATTAAAAGTTTGGCAATATTTTATTTCCAGGTCAGAGCTCTTTCTTTCTCTTCTGACTCCTCTGCTTGTGCCTGTTTAACGCCCTCGACTTAGTGGGTTTTCATTCTTAGTTAATTTCAGACACTTGTTTTCATTTGCCTCTGGTGAATGTGTTGATGGGTTATATGATTCTTTTTTGTTTTAGGATGTTCCACCGCATCTGTTACTGGTTTATATCTTCCCAAATGGTCCTGAAGTATGTTCTGCTTTGCAATCTAAACAGTGACACAAAATTTAAAATGTACATAAAAATAACATCCTTTTATCAAAAGTAATTGCCATGGAAGTAACTGTACATTTTTATTGCCATAGAAGCCAGTAATTCATCTGTGTGACCCCGCATATATGTATTGATATGTGCTCCACATTGTGAAATAAGAGTCGAATAATTGTGTTAATGTGTGTGTTAGTATGATGTTAAATCAATGGAAGTATGATCATCACAAAGAAATGCTAGTGCATGAAGAAGTAAAAATAATGCAAAATGCAGGCTGTAGACTTTAATAAAAGTTTTAAGACATTTGGTATTAGAAAAATTTGTCACAATAGTTACCAGTATTTTCAGATATACTAAAACTCTCTGAGATACAGTCAATTATGTACAGACCTTTATTGTTTAAGATTCTGACAGCTTTTGTTTGGTACTTTTTTTTCCCTGGCACACATTATTTGAGATACTACGTAAAATGTATACATTTCTGCAATACTGAGGAGCCTAACTTTAGATATTAAAATTGTTCCTTATGGGAAAATCTTATTTAGTAAACAGACTTTCGCATAACAGGTTCTTCATGTGAACGTAAAGTGTCTGAAGAAAACACGAAAACGTAATGACAAACTGTTGTTAACAATCACTGTAAATGCTACATTGGGACTTGAATGTAAGACATGCATTATACTTTCTTTCGTACCACTTTGAGTTACTGTTAGCCAATTCCTGCTCACATCAACACATAAACAATTCTGTCACATCACTATAAAAACTCGACACACTGGCTGGTAACGTACTGCATTCTTATGCTCTATATTCTACAGATGTGACCATTTTGAAATGCAGAAGATGGCAAACCTGAGTCCTAAATCTATAGTGATTGTCGTAGTGGATAGCAAACCTGAGTCCTAAATCTATAGTGATTGTCCTAGTAAAATCAGTAAAACTTGTTACCCTTTGTTACATGGGTTCTTTTTTACATACAATTAACTATAAAAGAACATATTTTTCTAAAGATTTTATTACCACAATGTTTTAAATTTCTCTTGTGATACACTCCTAGAATCAATCCCTTCCCAACGCAATAAACACCAAATTATATTCCCACCTTTTCCTATTGGCGCTTTGCCTACTTCTGTACTCACGTTTTGTCACTGTCACTTTGGGCTAATATTTAGCATGTTTTGAAAAAAATTTGTATACGGAGTGGTAAATCTCGTGCTGTTCACATACTGCATAGCTTGCAAAAGATTACCTCTATTTTGGTGTACTCGATAAAAGAAATTATGTTACTCTTTCCTATATGTACGTGATCCTTCATTGCTCTTTTCTTCAGGCTGTTAACCCCAGTTCAGTTGGGCTGTAACATATTTATATATTTATTTACTAATTATTTTTAACCTTTGTGAGTGTTTTTCTCGGGTAGTGCCTTGTACTCTGCATCAGGTAACTCTCAGCATGATGTGCGCATACTGGAAAGAATATGAATATTATGACACCCTTGATAGAAATTCACTTGTCACAAAATTCCATTTGGAACGGACAGAATTGTTGTAGTTTGAATGTCTTTGTTGTTTGGTTTTTCAGATAAAAACAAATTACTGTACTATATATTAAAAATATTACGATCATTCTAGTGATTTGTGTAATTTGGTATTGAAGCTTACAAAGTGTGAAATAAATTTAATCACAATTTTTTTTTCATTTGCAATATTCTTTGTGGCTTTTTTTTCTCTAGTAAACTCTTAAATTTAGGTCACATTGCATAAATACTGTTTTGCATTTGGGTAGATACAGGTAAGAATATTTTCCATTGTTGACTCTTAAGCCTTAATTGCTTGATTAAAATCACATTCATCTTGTAAACATTAATTTTTGTGGTTTTTGTTTTTTTACTCATTGTCTCATGCTTATTTCAGATTTCAGCAGGTGGCTCTAATGCAGGGAACTTCATGTTGGAAATCCAAGGTGATACCACTTGTCGTTCCACAGTAAGGGAAACTTTGATGAAGAAACAACTCTCGTCGGAGAGAGTAAACACACACACAAACTTTTGTCATTCGGCATAATTATATTAGATTTCAGGTTTGTCCTAACTGTGAGTCAATTTTCACAAGCCCTGAAGAACTTGCAAGCCATCAGTCGAGTTGTAACTTCATTAGTGTCCCTGTAGAACCAGTGATTGCTGCCAAACCTTATTCAAAATGGGAAAGGAAGTTTCTCTGCACTTTTTGTAAGAAGGTACTTACTTCCGAATTAAATCTTGATCGCCACCTCCTCATTCATATGGTAGAGCCTGTATCCAAGTGTAAGTTGTGCGACAAAACATTTCAGAATAAGGAGATCGAAAAACACTTGATAACTCACAAGTATGTGCAAACATTCATTTGTAATATTTGTAACAAATCATTTTCTGAAAAATGCAATTTAACTAGTCACAATAAGGTGCACACCGGGGAGTGTCCATACACATGTGATCACTGTGCCAAGTCATTTGCTTGGAAGAGTGATCTCATTCACCACATGGCAACACACACTAGGAAACGGCTTCAAAGTTGCGAGTTTTGTGGAATATCGTTCACACAGTATAGTACACTCACTAACACACATGAAGCTCCACAGAGGCAAACATCCTTTTATTTGTGAATAACTGTAACAAAGCATTTCACCAAAGAAGCAGTCTTAGGAATAATGTAAGCATCCATACTGGAGAGAAACATTATGTTCGCAAGCAGTGTAAGAAGTGCATTTTGTACATTAACCACCTCGAAGCCTGACGTCTTGACAATTAATACTAAACGACTGCTACTCATCTGTGCAACTGCATTCCTAACAGCCGTTCTACGAGTCACGCCACCGCCACAGCTGGCAAGATTGTTTTACCTACCTGGCCAGGACAGATGTTCCAATAATTATTTATTATTTCACCCGATAATCCACCGAGACCTTGTACAGGCAAGTACAGCAGTGTGCTGCAAGAGGTCGGGGGCAAGTACAGCAGTGTGCTGCAAGATGCTGCCACATACAAGACGCCTAGATCCCACTACTCTCCTGTATGCCGTACGCACAGATGATCTAGGCCCTGGGCTTGCACCTGCTGTTTCCCCCTCTCCAGATGCCTATGCCAGTGGAAGAAGGGATGGCTGAGGAGTATGTAAGGAGATGCATCCCGGCCCTACGGACAAGTTTTCTGACAATTGTTTAGATTGTCAGTTCTGTTACAGTTCTCAACCGCCTTTCCTGAGCCCTCATCGCTCTAGCTCTTGATGCCAAAGCTCAAACCTATACTTACTTCATTGCTCACCTCGTGGGGCCGAAGATCCTCTCCAGCGCTAAACTGAAGTAAGAACCAGCAGCTGTCAACAGCTACAACATTTAGACACGTTTGGTCCCTTACGAACAAACCTGAAAGTAGAGCTCGCCCCGAGGTTATACATGCATACTGCCTATACATACTGCCTATCCCGCTAGGTTTGCACGGGGCACCGTCCCCTGATTACGATAGGGTGTTTACGTTCTGCATAGCCCGTGGGGAATTAGGAGATAGTACCTCTGCTATCTATCTTTATTTCCTTTAATTAAACACAGATCTTACCAGTTCCCTTGACTTTCACTCCATGCTCCTTCCCTGTGTAATATCAGAGCTGGAGGACTCAGCAGGAGACCGGGTTTTGTCTTGCCGAACGCACGCTAACAACACAGCCTTGGAAGGCCACCCATTCTCTGCCCCGGCAGTAAACGGTAGAGTCACGACACTAGGATACCGTCCCTTGGAAGTTTGCTTGCCGGCTCAAAGTCACCCCTACCTCATCGCTCCCTTTGTGATGCCGAGGAAGGGATCCTCTTGGAGTCTGGGTAGACCAGTGACCACTGGACCCTCACCACTTGGGAGGAACGGCGGAGCCACAACACTAGGTACGTTCCTGGTGGGATAGTCTTGCAGAGAGAGCTGCATCCTGGTGCAGGTTTCCACAACCATCACCCAGCAGCCCACACCGTCTCTACCTGGTAGAGTCGCCGAGAGTGAGGCGGTGTTGGCAGCAGTAATTTGCATCTTCATGCCGACACTGATACGTCAACTGCTAACCTCCTGCAGCTCCTGTTATTGTGCCTAATCCCTTACATCCATAGGGGCGGAGTGTAGAGATGGGTCAAGAAGGTGAGAGTTATTGCCAAACTTCCCCAGGGGCTATGTATCCTTCCCAGCGAGTTCGGGTTGCTTAGTCCACGTGAGCAAGCTGTGCTACTGAGACGCCTCACCATACCAGCACCCACCGTCACGCCTGTGGCTTTGTTCGAGCCACCCACCATGATCGTGGAGGGATACCATCCTATAGTGCAAGAGGCACTCTTTAGCATACAACAGAACAGCACACCGGAACCGTCACCAGCTCCCATACCAGAGCCTATCACCCCCCCCCCCCCCCCCCCCCCCTCAGTCGAGTGCAACTAGGGTAGCGGTAACCGAAAGTGTGCAGGCGCACACCCAAGCACCTCGCCGCCCTATTGCACTACAGCCTAAGCCTACTACACCCTGCCCTATAAAGGTTGTCGAGCCAGACTTTGCACTGTGTTGCCAACCCACTAGACCTGTGTTGTACACCAGGCAGGCCCCCGCGGCCAGATCAGAATAAACCACCTTGAGATGCGCCTAGCCTAGCATCGAGCAAGTATCCCAGGGCAGGGAATTCGGACAGCCGGGACTGTCACGCGTCAACCTTAAATCATATTAATATTTTCTTTCAAACTAGCTGATGCATTGCCTTAAAACTCTTAATTAATCACAGTGAAGTAGAGTTTGCTGGTGTGTTGATGGAGTTGTGTCGCAACATATTCTATGGTATCTGGGGGTTGTTAACACTGCAAGTTGCTACCTTCACAAGAAACAAAATTTATTTATTTCAGGTTGGTTATAATGTTCTTTGAATAGGGGTTCGAGTAACTTTTGGAAATAAATTTACTTATTCTATTGAGGGACCACAAGCAATGAACATGAAACATAAACACATAAATTTTATTTAATGTGAAATCAGACTTTCTGTAAGTCCTTTGTAGCTGTAGTTGTTAACACTTCATGTTTGTATTGCAATGAAGCTGTACTATTTATGATTAGATAACAACACACTCTGACTTACACTCTTATGTGCAAAAGTTATGGATGATGTTCCACTAGTACATCATGATACTGGTGTAATGCTGGTAGGTATAATGTACGGCTCCTTGCATTAAATTTATTCTGTAGTTAATTTTTTGACAATATTTATAAGCACTTGATATAACAATAGTTTGGAGCGAACTGCAGATTTGACTTCCTCTTTATTTGTTCAAAATTTATGAAATAGTATATTTATATTAAATTGTTATTTTGCCATTTCATATGTTAAGATAAAATAAATATATGTGCACACAACTGTTCATTGTATACAAGTTAAATATATTGTTCTGTAACAGAATAATTTTTGTACCTACATCATTTTGGTTTAATGTAAATTGTCAGTGATTGTGTAATGTGATGATAATATTTTTGAATAATCTAGTCATATTTGTGAATTTTGTTTTAATTTAAGTGTATGAATAAGAAAGTGCTGTTCAGTATTTGTGAATGTTTACAGCAAGGTTGATTAGAGGTTTGGAGATAGTATGTATTGTAGTTAAAGATAACTGTTATAGTATTCTTATTATATTTAAGGTTTCCTTCCCCAGATGGAAGATTGTTGTTAATAATGCGGAGTAACAGAAACAGTAATAAACTTGCAATAAAAGTAAAAATATTTATATTAAATTATGTATTTGAATTTTGTTTGATATTTTCGGTCCAGAAACCAGTGTACATTTTTCGCATAATAGATATCATAAGAAATAGAATCTGTGGATAATCTGAAAACCTGCATTTACATACATTTGCAGTTCCTCAAAATTTGTACATATGATTGAGTTAACTCTATAAATTTATACAACCATATTTTGAACAATTAAGACTTTTAAAATGTGAAAATGCCATTAGAACCTCTCATTTTGCTTCTTTGCCATGTGGAAAGTCATATTTACATGTCGCTGAAGGCAGGTAGGACACTTTAATAATAAGCAATAAATTTGTTTAATAGCTTTGTGTGTTCAAATTAGAAAAAAAATGCAGAAATGTGCAAACGAAGATTGTGTAATTTCAAAGTAGCTAACGAAATTCAGACTGCAATGTAGCGTATGAGCTTAACTATGGCATTCGATCAGTCTTCAGTTATAGTACTTTTTATACATAAAAATGTGGTATTTCATGTTAATGAAATGATAAAATTGCATTGGATTGATGTCTTCTCCTAAAATTAACACCTAATTCGTGCAGATATAATGAAAGGTACCCATAAAAACTAAGTAAATCGACAGTACCATATTCTTACACATGGGATTTTAGGAGCAAAGTTCATTTTGGAACATCTGTCAAAGAAAAGGTAGTGATTGTGGTAATAAAATGTATACATATTATAATTGGCAAACTTTTTATTTTAAATATGTTCTGAATATGGTAAGCTCCAGGTCTCTTAGGGTAATGTCTCTATGAGCATGGTAAAAGTTGTAGTTTTTCATATTTCACATTTCACATTACTTAGTGCAGTGATGTCTGTACTGGGTGGTTCACTTACCTTGAGCGAGGAGTGGAGTAGGTAGAATGTGTTTCATTATATGGATATCTCATGACATGTATGATAGGTCAATAACCAACTCACATGCTATTGACCTTAAGTTTAAATAGATTTCCATCAAGCTTGTCCTTTATTTAATTTTTTATTTGTGGTGCAGCAATACACAGCCTCCAATCCTTATTTTTGCAGCCATATTACAAATAAATTTCCTCTTTGGTTTCTTGGAATATTGCAGTAATTTTTCTATTAGTTTATTTTTCATACCATAGTCCCCCAAACCCCCTCCTCATCTAACAATTCTCATTTGTCAGAATTTGTCTACACAAACGAGATGTCAGTACGATACAAATACCACAAAATTAAACTTTGAGTATCAGTACACTAATAATCCTGTTCCAAAATTGTAGAGGTTGGTATTATATTTTGACTCTTCATTTGTTCATGTCAGAGTAATTTGAACATTTACTTTTTGTTATCACTAGTTTAATCAGTGCCATTCCCTGACATGCCTGTTTGTTTTTTTGTTTCTGTTTATTCTCCATAAATATATTGTAATTACTTCAACATAAGTACTCCACTGACGTGAATGTTAGTAAGATTTAAATTGTTTCTTAGTTTTGCAGTGATATCTATTTTGATGGGCTCAGTTTTGAAAGTTTAAAGCATTAACTTGATTCAGTTATGTACTTGGCTTCTTCTAAAATCAATATTTGACCTATGTCAATTTTAAGATGAAATTAATTGCATGCTGCATATAAAAATCTTTCGAATTTTATCTTCAGATTTCACACTGTATTGTACTGGTACAGCAGAGTTTAATTTGCACTGAGAACTGTCTGGAACTAGAATTTTAAAGACCTGTTTCCTAAATGTATCACGTTAAATTTGCACTCGAAAGATGTTCAATAATGTATTCATTAAAATGAAATTAAGATGTGGTAAGTTCCAAATAGCTGATAAAAATATGCTGATCTCTAAAATACATTGATTTTCAGCGGTCTCAAGCATGTTATTTAGATGCAACGGCGCAACACAGCTCGTTGTGCGACACTTATAAATCCAGCGGGTTGGTAGATGTGGAAAGGAGAATCTAGAATTTGATCAGCGTTCCCAATATGGCGGGCGACAGGCAATTGTACCCAGTGCATTATGACTGTCAGTAGTGTAGAGACATGTCAATGACACTACGTGTTTCTGAACCAAGCGTTGAGTTCATACTCGTGTTTTTGAAACATCCTAGAGAAGTTACAATGTTGTGATAAACATGTTTCCACGGCACGGCAGGGTTAATTAATATACTGTAACGAGTGTTGTGATCGCTGCGTGTGCAAGGGTGTAGCTGCCATTTCCATCTATGGTGGCTGCATTGCAATTGTTACGCAGGCCTGTGGATTTCAAACATGTGCATAGTCTATACATTTTAACCATGAACTGATGTTATGACCAAGTGCAATATTTATATTCATGTCTGTTTATCACAATGTTGTACCTTCGCGTTAGGTGTTTGAAACACAATTGTGTAACGAACTTACGTTTCTGTGATTTGAATGTCTGCCACAATCCCAACGAAATGCTAGGTCCACCCAGATGAAATAAAATAAATAATAAAACAAACCTATAAACCAGTAAGTACCAATGCATGTAAATATTAGCGGAATAAATGTTCCTGTAGGCGTATGTGTTTGCATGTTCACCACTATCTTTTACATTTGTCGATGCTACAGAGTACAATAAATGAGCAACACAAGTTGGATGCTTGAATTTACTGTGTCGCTTCGTTGGACTGGTTGTCCCTTCGTTTAAATTTTTATTTCAAACTCGTATTAATAACAACAAGTTAAATACCACTGTTGTTTCTGCTACAGTTGTAACAAACACCGCCATGATGGTTCTAAAACTGACCTAAATATTGTTATAGGCCTAAATAGTGAACATAAGTAGAAAATGGTTTCTACAATATGACAATTCTGAACAGCTGTAAACAGCAACCAATGCATTTGACAGTTATAAAAGTAGAAGTCACATGACAGTGTTTATGTTTAAGTGTAGCGGACGGATGCGTCAGTAACCAAAAGTAGAAATTTGACGGGGCTTCAGAAAAGGCCGAAGTTATCGTGAATCAACTATATGGCTTATGTTGTATACAGGCATGAGCTGGGAATTTTGAAATGTTTTATTCTATATTTTCCCTGCGAGCAGCATACCACCATTACAAATGGTGACTGTTAATATATCTTCTCTCGTGAGGATCCTCTGTATGTCGCCATGAAGTGATATAGAAGAATTTTAATTTGTAACTTGATGTACAGGATAAGAAATGCTTACGCACGAAGCAGTTTCATATAGATTTTTCATTTAAACAAAATATGTTTTTTTTAGGTTATGTCATTGAGAAATGCCATGCAATTATCTCACTTATCAGAATAGTTTTAGGGAATGTGTACTTGCCTTCTTCAGTTTGTTTTTGTAATTTTTATTTTAATACTAAGCCACATTTATGTATTTATATATCTCAAGATATATTTAAGCCAGTCAAGTAGAAGTGAAGTTAGGCCTACAGTTAATTTTGGAAATTGTTTGTATGGATATTCTTTTAAAGACAGTGTCCTGTGCTAAACTGTAATAAATACAGACAGTGAAATATAACTTTGTGTAATTATTTTTAACCTTTTTCTGTCCATTCCAATCAGGTATTTGTATTATTTAAATATAACCCTTTAAATTATATTTGTTACATTTCCTTAGGCAGACTCATGAAGGATGAAGATTTCAAATGTATGAAAGAGCCAAAATTAATTTCCTAATATATTTACAATTCTACAAAAGTTTTTTACAGCCATGTCACCCTCAGTGTCCAATTACATACCAGATTGTTATCCTCAATGCACTACAATGATTAAATTACATGATATGCTGTTACATTTATTTGTTTGAAGAATTGAATTTTACCTACTAGGAATAATTGTACACTGCAGTACGATAGATAAAATATAGTACGCAAAGTACATCACTCTAACGGGTACTCCTTCCACCTAAGCTCCATTGTTCAGGATGATTATTCACATAGCAGAACTTATCCATTGCACCTTGTTGACTCCCAACAGTCGCTTCAATATACAGGTTGTTGTCTCTGATGCTAGTAACCATTATATATCAGTGAATAACCATGACTGATATACCAAAACTAGAGCCCCTAGTATTTCGCAGATTGAGTTGGCAGCAAGCTAAACTGGACAACCATATATACACTCGAGACATTATTGTTTGCTTTTTGGTTGCTGTGATCAAGTGAGGGCCTGTGTACAGGAATGTCAAACACACACACTACTGCTTCCTGCTTAGTACTGGCTCATGGTTAAACAGGGCGTGTCTAAAGAAGTGTCATCCAATCATAGCTGTAGGAGAAAAGAACAATTGTTTGGAGTCTACCTTGCTTCCGGATGAACTTGCGAAATACTCGTGGTTCTAACCATAACTTAATAAGTCATCATTATCCACACGTTCTCAATAAATCCGTTCTTCGAGGTAAAGGGCTGTATTTATACTAAACCTTTGTAGTTTGTTCCACTCTTATGCATAGCACTCTTTTACTTTTCCTAATGGCGCTTTGCCTACTTTTGTACTCACTAAGCTGCCCTCTATCCCAATGGGTTTCAGGTGGTTCAAGTCTACCTCACATCCGCTGTTGAACCACACAAATTCTCACAATGTCACTCGAGATAGACTGGATCCTCTTCTTAAAATTTCTTTCGTACTCTGGCCCGATACTACCACCTTAATTACACAACTCATATATAATTCAAAACTACGTTAACCAAGCATAATATCATGCTACGACCAGAAAGGGTTTTCAACCACTAAAAACTAGCAAGCCTTATTAAAGTTCTGGTTATTTTATTTGCTTTTATACATGTAGCTTCAAATACACACGCGAGTTCACACAAATTCTCCATATGTTGTCATAAAATACGTATTCAGTTATATGGGCCTTAGCACACTTCAAATATTTAAAACAGTTAAATATTGCAGTACACAAACTCTTCATTAAAAATACTCCATAATAAAATCATTGGGCCCCAAGTAAATGATATTTTAATTTACAAGTACAATTCTGTGCACGTAAACAAGAGTTAAGGCCTGAACTAGCGGCACACGTAATAAAATGCAAATGTCATAAAATAGCCAGTCGTCACGTTGATACCGTCCACGCAAAATTTGGGCGCTACAGAAAATGCTGTGACTCCATACCTGGTTATGGTGGGTGATTCAAGATGTTGAAACACCATGTCATTACAGAGCTCCAGAACCCTGCCCTAAGACAAACAAGACGCGTTTCCTCTCAGTCTCATACTGCAGTAACGACGAGTAGGCCCATTCAAACAGCTGATGGCCCGCTGAACAACTCCGCTTCAGACAGCGGACACTGCAGTCTTCTTTATTAAGCACGCACTTTTCATAATGTTGTAAATCACTGTAATTACACCCATTTGCAGGTTGATCATATACCACGTTGAATTTCATCAAAACTCAATTTACCACACGAAATACGTTCCAGTCCGAGTAACTGCAAATATGCACACAACTGATGGCGAACTTAAGCGGTGGGCTAACGTTACCGAAAAGTTTAATTTATTTGCGTCTGCAAACATGATCGCTTACTGCAGGATTAAGCCACATTACAAACTTTCACATAGTTCTTGCTCAGATCACCAAAGCACAAACCGCCTGCTAGCCAAGCTAATCAGCTGGCCTGCTGCATTCACCTGCCCGCACGCCGTGGAACATTGCAGCGCTTACGAAGGCTGTTGTACGCCCGTTCAAGTAGCACACCTGACTGCTACTACTCCAGACGACACACACAACTGCCCAACCAGGTCACACACCGTGCACGCCGCGATCTCAAACAGCGACTCTGGGAACATAAATCAAATATCAAATATACACAATATAAATGTAAATTTGAGTAACAATAAAACCTACTGTACATATTTACATTAAATATTATTACTGGCATAAATTATATATAAATAATAAAGATACAATAGGCTGGCCTTTTAAAATAGTACACAGTAAAATCTTAACCACGTGCGAACTACATCACTAGCTGGCTATTGCTACCGTTGGCACATAGGAACCAGGCGTTAAAAACCCTGTGACGATCTACTCATCACATCACGTTTTGTCACTGTCACGTTGGGCTAATACTTGCATGTTTTAAAAAAAAAATTTATACAGAATGGTAAATGTCATTCTATTCATGTACTGCATAACTTGAAAAAGATTTAGTCTGTTTTGATATTCTTGATAAAATAAATTGTATTACACTTTCCTGTATGTCTGCGATTCTTCATTGCTCTTTTCTTCAGGATGTTGACCCCAGCTCAGTTGTACTGGCCCATATTTATTTATTTACTAATTATTTTCAACCTTCGTGTGTGTTTTTCGTGGGTAGTGCCTTGTACGCTGCATGGTGTGAGCATACTGGAAAGAATATGAATATTATGCCACTTGTGACAGAAATTCACTTGTAGGGACAAAATTGCATTTGAAACTAACAAAATTGTGATAGTTTGAATGTCTTTGTTGTTTCATTTTTCAGATAAAAACAAATTTCCTTACATGTATTAAAAATATTGCAATCATTCTAGTGACTTTTGTAGTTTGCTATTGAAGCTTACAAAGTGTGAAATAAATTTAACACATTTTTTTTTTTTTTTTTCATTTGCAGTATTCATTGTTGGCAATTTTTTTTACCAGTAAACATTCAAATTTTTGTCACATTTTGCATTTGTGATAGATACAGGTAAGAATATTTTCCATTGCTGAAACTTGAGTCTGAATTGGTTGATTAAAATCGCATTCATCTTTTAAACATGGATTTTTTTTTTTTTTATGGTTTTTTGTTTTTTTATTCATTGTCTTGATGATTATTTCAGATTTCAGCAGGTGGCTCTAATGCAGGGAACTTCATGTTGGAAATCCAAGGTGATACCACTTGTCGTTCCACAGTAAGGGAAACTTTGATGAAGAAACAACTCTCGTCGGAGAGAGTAAACACACCACAAACTTTTGTCATTCAGCATAATTATATTAGATTTCAGGTTTGTCCTAACTGTGAGTCAATTTTCACAAGCCCTGAAGAACTTGCAAGCCATCAGTCGAGCTGTAACTTCATTAGTGTCCCTGTAGAACCAGTGATTGCGGCTAAATCTTATACAAAATGTCAAAGTCTGTTTCCATGCTCTTTTTGCAATAAAGTACTTACTTCTGAATTACAACGAGAGTGCCACCTTCTAATTCATACGGGAGAGCCTGTATCCAAGTGTTTGTTTTGCGACAAAACATTTCAGAATAAGGAGCTGGAAGAACACTTGAAAATTCACAATGTGCAAACATACATTTGTGATATTTGCAACAAGTTGTTTTCTGGAAAATACAGTTTCATTAATCACAAAAAGGTGCACACTGGAGAGCGCCCATACACATGTGGTCAGTGTGGCAAGTCATTTGCTTGGAAGGGTTATCTCAATTACCACATTAGGGCTCACAATGACAAACGCCTATTTGCATGCCAGCTGTGTGGCAAGTCATTTAGAAAGAAACATACCCTCAGTCATCACATGGGCAACACACACTGAGGGACCGCTTCACAGTTGCAAGTTTTGTGGAAAATGATTCGCGTAGAAAAGTACACGTGCTGCACACGTGAAGTTCCACGTAGGCGAACATCCTTTTATTTGTGAATAACTGTAACAATGTATTTCACCTGATACGTGCCGGGTTAACAACAGAATGCATGATCAACGTGGTTTTAGTAGCGTTAGACCATTCACGCTGGTGGTTCACTAATTATTTGTTTGTTTTACTTTTAGTGCTCGCAACTTTAGCTGTACGTGTCGGTTGGCGACTAGGAATGAAGTTTCCCACTACCGGGATTGCAACTGGTTTTTTTGGCGTGCAAGTTGCTTTGGTGCTACCTGTCTTGCCAGGGATTGCTTCAGTCGGAGGTGACGGAGCTGCTGCAGACTGGCTGGAACTGGTGAAGCTGGTGGCCGGTTGTTGGACGTTAATACTGTGACGACTAACACAGTGCCATCGGCTCCACTCTGTTGACTTCTGTCTCCAGAATCTTGGGTTGGCTACTCTGTACCTTACCTCGGTAACCTGTATAAGACCTTGTCCCACTGGGTGATATTTCCTAGTAATGTACATGTGTGCCGGGAAATGAATGTATCCAAATACTGGAGAGGAAGGCCTTTCCAGGAGATGGGTATGAGATGCTCGATCCTCCTCAGCTTGCCTACTTAGAGTAGGCAGGGCTAGTACACACTCTTGCTTGGCGGCAATATAAGCCGCCTTTTGCTCCTTCCTCTTTGAGCCTTGCCTCCCACCAAAAGGCATAGAGGTTGGATTGACACTTAAGATATCTACTGATTGTTGTCAATGCGAAACAGTTCCCTATCCAAGTGTACTTCCAATAGTAGTTGACAGCATGTGTTAGGTGCTCTAATCAGCCCCTCGCCATGGTGCACAGACCTAGAGCATTGAACCATATGAGCCGCCTCCCTACTAATATTGGCTGTAGGTTACAACAGAGGTAGGCAGTCAGACTTGAGCAAATATCCTGGTCGGCACCGTAAGTGCTGTGGTAGGATACAACTCGAGGAGCGTGTCTCACCTCCCTCGGATGAATTTCTAGTGGTCAGGGCTCTATCGTTCTATCCTGAGCGGTCTAGAACAGGTGGCCGATGGTGTGTGTCTCAGATGTACGGATTCCTGAAGAGCATCCGCAGTCCTACACTATGGTTCGTACTAATATCAAAACCCGGTTTTGGTCAACAACGTACAGTATAATGTGATCAAGGGAAGTACCTCTAGAACAGATAGTAATCGGAAAGCAACAAACTGTATTTATTAAACATAATAAATACAAGTGACGTGTGCTATCTCCTAACCAAGCGTAGAATGAGTATTGAAGTAACCTATGCCAAATAGGTGTAGGTGACCTGCTTCTAAACTACATGGTAACTAGTGTCATCAGCTATGATAACAACTCATTTGCAGCTACACTAATCAATGGGCGTCCAGAAGAAACAATATAAAAAGGGTTCCACTACTTTAAAAGCAGTGGGTGTAGTTGCCTCTACCAGCAAGTAGAAGTGACTGCTGTTCCGGGAGGAGCAGCACCAGCAGGTGTGTTGTGGTGAAGAAGAAGAAGAAGAAGAGCTTCTGGTAGATGGTTGTGGTTGTCGACAATGAAGCCTCTGGTAGCTGCAGGTGATTGCAGCAAAAACCTATGGTTATGGCAAATGGAGCTTCTGGTAAAGGCTGCAGGAGTCTCTGGTAGCATCAATGGCAGCAGCCTCTGGTGGCTGCCGAAGACTGTTGAGCAGTAGAAGGCCCCAGCACATGAAGTGTAGGAGCGAGCTACTGGAGAAAGAAATAACTCGCGAGCCCGGTTGTGCACGGACGTTTATAGTCAAAAGGACAGGTGCAGCGCTGGGCTGCGGTGGGAAGTGTGATGTCGCCTCATGATATTCCTCTCATGCGAGGCTGGGGTGGGATTAGCTACCCTCTGTCTGGCTCTCGGCTTCATGCATAATCAGCGGCACTTGGTTTTGCCCCGAGGTGGTTGACAGCTTATAGACTCTCAGCGCGGGCTAGCGCGACCTTATTTTCCACATGTTTGGAATCGCCGTCCAGGGTTGTGGCGATCCAAGACACTCGTGTAATAAGTTTCCGGGTTTGACTCTCCCTCGGGTGAAGTAGAAATACTTGAGTCAAATGATTTATAGTCGTTGTAGTATTATAAGTACCACGCGTCACACCAAAGAAGCAATCTTAGGAATAATATAATCATCCATACTGTACAGAAACCTTAAGCTCACAAGCAGTGTAAGAAGTGTTCTATGCTGCAAAGTAGCCACCTTAATTGTTATATTTAAATTTGCTTTCAAACTAGCTGATGTATTGCCTTAAAACTCTTAATTAAGCACAGTGAAGTAGAGTTTGCTGGTGTGGTGTTGGAGTTGTGTCAGTGACATATTCTATGGTAACTGGGGGTTGTCACCACTGCAAGTGGCCACCTTCATATTAAATTTATTTATTTGAGGTTGGTCACAATGGCCACTGCTGTAAGGTTTGACAATGACCACTGCTGTAAGGTTTGAGAGACTGTTTGAAATAAATTTACCAATTTTGAGGAGGGACCACAAGCGTTGAACATATAACATAACACGCAAATTCCTTGAATATGAAATCAAACTTTCTGTAAGTCTAGTCCTTGGTAGCTGTAATTGTTAACACTTCTTGTTCATATGGCAATGAAGCTGAACTATTGATGATTAGTTAACAACTGTCGGGGTGTTGTGGTACCACAGTGGGTAGAGGTAAGGTTTGAGGAGCAGTAAAACATTAAGTTAGAAAATTTGTTAGAAAGGTGGTGTTACCCAAGGTGTCAGGCATTATTCAGGTAATAATGCCATGAAGTTCTTGGAGAGCTGCTTCTTCTTCTCAGGGTTGTACGGCCGACGGCCAAGGCAGTAATCCTTCTGGCGGAAAAACATGTGCTCCTCCAAATAAATTAATATGTTACTCGCTATGCTGTGGCCTATTAGGGCTGACCACACGCCCATAACTGACATAATTATGGTGCAAACATGTGAAAAAGTGAAAGACACTGAAATAAAACCCTTGCAGAACATTGAAACATTTGGCGGGAAGGTGAGGGCCCGCGCCCGGAGACTCCCTAAGGCAGACCAGAATAAAATCACTTGCGTTCCATTTACTGTTGCATTTTACTCAGTATTTGAGCTACAATTCCCTTCTAGGATCTCACTTTACCTGAGCATCGGGCTTGACCTGCCGACATGGGTAGTACTGTTAAAAAGCCACTACGGCCGTGAATCATTTACATGCAAATTTACTCTTCCCCAGGCAATGCAAGCACTGGGAAAGATGAAGGGCAGTTTCCCGGGCGGCTAATACGAACGAGGTTTCGGTAGATTAATAGGCTATTGTAGACTAAATGGTCGAGACAAAAGATGCTGGCCACCAGGGCATGCGAACCGCAAGTCACTGTGACATGCATCCAACCCCTCTCAATGCGAAACAATGACTAGCTTTCTGGCGTGGTACACTGGTCGGCATTGGCGAGCAGGCGGACCATGTCGGGATTACTTTCTGACACACTATGGAACAAAACACACATATCTACCCTGCATTTGCAAAACAACATTGTATAAAATATTTAGCATTTTCGTACATATCCCTAACACTTGCGAAAGACTGTGAGGTGAATTGGACGTGAAACACATGAGAGGAAAAATAATCATAATATAATAAAACACTGCAAAACTATTATCCCTATAAAGGGCTGCTTTAATGTACATGTGACTGGCAATTCTGTGGTGTGCACCATAATGGCCCTTCATCTTAATCACTGCCCTCTTTGCAGCTTAAATATCATGCAGCACTGCGGAGCACGCAGCTGCTTGGCCAGGTTCTGTGCTTGTTGCACTACACTGACTCACTCCCTGCCCTGCTTTCACCTCTTAGCACAAACTCTCCCCACACTTCACTACACTGCACTCGTGGAGTGTGGATATGCGCTGCGCTGCCGTAACACTATGCGGCGGGCATACTGTCTAGGGAGATTGGAATGTGGCACGCATCACAATACTTCCTGATTTACACACTTATGTGCAAAAGTTAAGGATGATGTTTCGCCAGTGCATTGTGATACTGGTGTAATGATGATAGATGTGATGTATTGCTCCTTGCATTACATTTATTGTGTAGTTAAGTTTTTCACAGTATTAATAAGGTACGTGATATTAAAATGGTTTGGAGTGAACTGCAGCTTTGACTATCTCTTTATTTGTTCAAATATTTATAAAATAGGATATTTAGATACATTGTTATTTTGGAATTTAATTTGTCAAGATAAAATAAATGTATGCGCACACAACTGTTTGTTGTAATTATATACACAGCAAATTTATTGTTCTGCAGTAGAACTTTGTTGTTACCAAGTACCTACAACATTTTGGTTTACTGTAAATTGTCCATGATTGTGTAACATGATGATAATATTCCTGAATAAAGTAATTATATTTGTGAATTTTGTTTTAATTTTAGTTTTGGACTAGTAAAATGCAGGTCATTATTTGTGAATATTTACATCGAGAGAGTGATTAAAGGTTTTTGAGCTAGTATCTTTTCAAGTTAAAGATAACTGTTATAGTACGTATTCTTATTATAATTTAGGTTTACTTTCCCAGGTGGCAAATTGTTGTTAATAATGCAGAATAATGGAAACAGTAATAAATTTACAACAAAGGTAAAAATATTTATATTAAATTAGGTCGTTGGATTTTGCTAAATATTTTTGGTCCAGTAACCAGCGTACATTTTTCACATAGTAGATATCATAAGAAATTGAATCTATGGATAATATGAAAACCTCTGTTTACACACACTTGCAGTTCCCCAAGATTTGTCCATATCACTGAGTTAACTGTATAAAATTATACAACCAAATTTTGAACAATTAAGGCTTCATAAATGTGAAAATGCCATAAGAACCACTCATTTTGCTACTTTGAAATGTGGAAAGTTGTATTTACATGTCGTTGAAGGAAAGTAAGACACTTTAATAATAAACATAAATTTGTTTAACAACTTTGTGTGTTAAAATTAGAATGATGCCTAAATGACCATAGCATAATTTGAAAGTAGCTAACAAAACCAAACTGCAGTATCACATGTGAGTCTAACTATGTCTTTCGGTAAGTCTTGAGTTTACAGTACTTTTCATATAAAAAAATATGTTATTTCATTTTAGTGAAATGGTGAAATTGAATTGGATTGATGTCTTCTCTTAAAATGTGTACCTAATTAGTAAAGATATAATAATAGGTACCAGGAGAATTGAGGAAATCCACGGTACCTTATTCTTACATATGGAATGTTAGGAACAAAGTACATTTTGAAACATGTGTCAGAGAAACGGTTAACTTGTTATCCTGAATATGTTCTGAATCTGGTGAGTTCTATGTCTGTTGGGGTAATGTCTCTATGAGTGTGGTAAAAATTTTAGTTTTTCAAATTTCATATTTCTTAGTGCAGTGATGTTTGTACTGGGTGGTTCTCACTTACATTGAGCGAGGAGTGGAGTAGTATAGATTGTGTTGCATTATATGGATATCTCATGACATGTATGACCGGTGCAGCATTTTTAGTGGAAGCAACACCAATAGGGGAAGAGTGGGGGAAACATCTGGTAGGTCAGTAACCACTCTCACATGCTTGTGACCTAAAGTTTAAATAGAGTTCCATCAATCCCTATCCTTCAGTATTTAATTTTTTATTTGTGGTGCAGCAATACACACCCCCCAATCCTTATTTTTGCAATTACTGTATTGTTGCAGCCATGTTTCAAACCTATTTCCACTGTGATTTCTTAGATTGTTGCAGTAAATTTTTCTATTTGTTTATTTTTTATACCATAGCCCCCCCCCCCACACACACACATTTCTCAGAATTTGTCCATACAAATGAGATGTCTGTACAACATTATTTCCACAAATTTAAGCTTTGAGCTGCACCAGTTACTACTTTCAGTTGTTTGAAATACAAATAAGCCAACTTTAATTTCCACTTTCTATGAGCTGTAAAGACACAGTGCTACTTTTACTGATTTGCTGGGGAAATTGTTGTTATAGGCTGTTCACTGTAAAATGAGTACTTTTGAAAGCCCTGCTTAAGATCTACATGTATGCACATTCTGTATTCTTCCGCTTTATGTAAAATTAACATTGCCATAGCCTGATCACTTTATACATGCGTCGGTCAAGTGAAGCAGTGAAATTATTAGAAAAGTAAACATTTTATAAATCTGATAATTTTTACACACTGAGGCTTTAAAAAAAAAAGAACGCAATCCGTAAGAAATAATTTAAACTATCACTAATTGTTTCCTAATACTTTTATTCAGCGTTAACATAGGGAACTACTTTCCATCCGTCGTTATCAACTTTACCGGGCACCCGTTGAATTATATGAAGGCATGGGCAGTGACATTTTTCTAGGTTCATTTCAAAAGTGCTCACTTAATCGTGAACAGCCTTTAGTATGCCAGTTGTAAAGTATGCAGGTATGGGGTGGGAATTTTGAAATGTTTGATTCTAAATTTGCCCTGTAAAAAATTAACCACCATTACAAATTGGTGACTGTTAATATATCTCCTACGAGGATCATGTGTTGCCGTGAAGTGATATAGGAGAATAATTATAATTGTTTAATTGATGAAAGGGAAATGTGTGATGTATAGGATAAGAATTGCTTACAGACAAAGCAGTTTCATCTAGATTTTTCATTTAAGCAATAATTGTTTTTGTTTTTAGGGTATGTCATTGAGAAATGCCATGCAATTATCTCGCTTTCCAAAATAGTTTTAGGCAAGGTGTACTTGCTTTCTTCAGATTGTTTTTATAATTTTCATTTTAATACTAAACCTCATTTACGTATTTTCCTATATGTGTCAAGATAGATTTAAGGAAGTAAAGTAGAAGTGAAGTTAGAGTTAAATTTGGTAACTGTGTGTATGGATATTCTTTTAAATACAGTGTTCTGTGCTAAACTGCAATAAATACACATGGTGAAATATAACTTTCTGTAATTATTTATAATCCTTGCGCCTGTCCATTCCAATCAGGTATTTGTATTAGTTGAACGTTTGTTAAGGTCCAGTCCAAGAATGGTTGTATTAGTTACATATTCTAATATAACTTTATAAATTAAGTTTAAAAAAATTAGATTTCATAACAGCTTTGTAGGTAGACTCATGAAGGTTTAAGTTGTGTGAAAGAGCCAGAATTAATTTCCTAATATTTTTACAATTCTACACAAGTCATGTACAGCCATGTCACTCTCGTGTCCAATTACATACCAGATTGTTGTCCCCAGTACAACAATGATTAAACTATACAATAATCTGTTGTATGTTCAAAAATGTAATGCTACCAACTAGGAATAATTGTACACTACAGTATGATAGATAAAATATTATACACTAAGTACATCACTATAACAGGTACTCCTACCACAGCTCCATTGTTCAAGAGATCATTGACATTGCAGAACTTGCCCATTGTATCTTGTTGACTCCTAACAGTCGCTTCCAGCATACACTTTGTTGTCTCTGATGCTAGTAGCCATTATAGATCAGAGAATAATCATGACTGATATACCTTAACTGAATAAGTCACCATCATGCACGTATTCTCAATAAATCCATTCATCAGGGTAAAGTGCTGTATTTATGCCTACACTAATCCTTTGTAGATTGTTCCACTCTTACACACAGAAGTCTTACCTTTCCCTAATGGTACTTTGCCTACCTTTGTACTCACGTTTTGTCACTGTCGTGTTGTGCTATAATTTAGCATGTCATGAAAAATTGTATACATAATTGTAAATGTCATGCCATTCATGTTGACGTATGCCAACCTACCATGCCTGGCCAAGAAATTCCAAAAAACCCTAGAGATAGCAGCACCCCAGTGACCTTCTGACGTCATGGCAGGCCAGCCACAGGCCGAGGCGCATGAAAATGTCAATACCTCCACCAGGGGAAATAAGAAATTGAGTGGTGCTCCTGCAGCAGATAAACCAGCCCCTGTGTTGGAATGCTTCGCTACCGCCCTCCCACGGAGAACTGCTGATTCGGAGCGATTTTCATATATATAGAAGTCCAGCACCGTGGTCCAGAAGAGACGCCAGGCTCGCAGGCCTGCAAGGTTTGCGAGCTCCAACCCCAGTCTGTGGAAGATCTCTCCTCTCCTCAGCAGCCCAATGCAGGGCTCAAACCTCCTACTGCTTGAGAATCAGCAGTACTCTACTTCCAGCGAGCAGCTTGAAGAAGGCCGCCAACACTCCAGCCCCAGCTTGGACAAGGCTCTTCCTTCAGCTGACCATACAGGGACACCTCACTTCGTCTGTTGGTAAATCCCATGCCTGTACCCACTACCCTTACCTCAGTCAACTTCCCTTGACTCCCGCAGTAGCAGGTCGTTGCATGATTACGTTTCCCTGGATAGAGCCCCTCATACTTTCATGCTGTTAATAGCATTTAATTATTGATTAGGAATTTTGCAGTAATTTATTCTAAATCAGTTGTGCAGTAATAATAATTAATCTCACGTGTCTATTTGACTGCAGTGTACTGTGTCCCTCAGGAGACAGGGTCTGGTAAAGGACCTATTCCTGAGATTCCAGGACACCCGCCGCTGATACGAGGCACAAGGTCTTGCTACTTGGGTTGCCCTTTTACACGGCAGGTCCGCTGGAGTGATTGAAGATTATGCCCTGCCTAGGACTGCACGTCTACAACCCCGGCAGACAGACTTATCCTTGTTTGGTATTTCACTGTTAAAAGCGCAAGCAACTCAGAGGTACCAGTAGCCATCAGAGGCGAAGCGAGAGGTCCATCACATTTAAACAAGCAATTACAAATCAGCTACTTAATGATTCCAACCCGAGTGCACTGGTCCCTAGTGAACCTGAAATCGAACCTCTTGATTTCAGCATAATAACGCCCCCAGACCACGAAACCCCATTGAAACATTTGCTAGGTTGGTGTGACCCAGGCGAAGGATCCGACTGAGAGGAAACCCCCGTCAAACCAACATCTACACTGGTATCAAGTTCTAGTACTGACACAGAGGACCTCCCTGGCAGAGCAAGTGTAGTAAAATTAAAATCTGGCAAGATAATTCAGGTTCAACACCCGAACACAGAAGTACTCCCCAACTTCTGTTCGGTAAAGTTGGCATCTGGGAAGACAATCAGGATTCGAATCCCTGCCAAGGTAGTTCCCAAGATGCACCAAGAGCAATCCCTAGCCAACGAGGCTGCGGTGGATAAACCCCGTCAGTTATAGCCAGATCACTCAACACCACACTCACTCATCTCTCATGTCCGACTTGAGCATTTCACCCTTTTGGGACAGCTGGCGTCCCGTTTATCAACATCCCTTGGGGTAAGGAGAGTAAGGCTGCCCGGAAGGGATAGCCTAACGCTCCGACTCACCCTGGGGTTTGACTCCCCTCCACCTCGTAAGGTCCAAGAGGGCAGTCAGCACACTAACCACTTGTCCACCAGGCTAGCGAGACCATGTCAACATATTGCATAGCTTGAAAAAGATTTCGTATGTTTTGGTATTTGTTATAAAAGAAATTGTATTACATATTCCTGTATGTCTGTTATTCTTCATTGTTCTTATCTTCAGGTTGTTGACACCATCTCAGTTGGGCTGTTCCTATATTTATTAGTTTATTTAATAATTTATTTATTTAGTAATTATTTTGAAAATATGTGTTTTTCTGGGTAGAGACATGAACTCTGCATCAGGTAACTCACAGCATGATGTGAGCATACTGGATATAATATGAATATTATGCCACTTTTGACAGGAATTTACTTGTACTGACACATAAATGTTGTAGTATGAATGACTTTGTTGTTTCATATTTCAGACACAAACAAATTACTATACAAATATTAAAAATATTGCAATCATTCTAGTGATTTATGTAGTTTGTTATTGAAGCTTACAAAGTGTGAAATAAATTTATTCACAAATTTTTTTTCATTTGCAATATTCTACGTAGCCAATTTTGTTTTCCAGTAAACATTTAAATTTATGACATATTGCATTAATATTGTTTTGCACTTGGATAGATACAGTTAAGAATATTTTCCAGTGCTGAACCTTGAGCTGGAATTGGGTGATTAAAATCGCATTGATCTTGTAAACATGGATTTTTATGGTTTTTGTTTTTTTTTACTCATTGTCTTGATGATTATTTCAGATTTCAGCAGGTGGCTCTAATGCAGGGAACTTCATGTTGGAAATCCAAGGTGATACCACTTGTCGTTCCACAGTAAGGGAAACTTTGATGAAGAAACAACTCTCGTCGGAGAGAGTAAACACACCACAAACTTTTGTCATTCAGCATAATTATATTAGATTTCAGGTTTGTCCTAACTGTGAGTCAATTTTCACAAGCCCTGAAGAACTTGCAAGCCATCAGTCGAGCTGTAACTTCATTAGTGTCCCTGTAGAACCAGTGATTGCTGCCAAACCTTATTCAAAATGTCAAAGTCAGTTTCCCTGCTCTTTTTGCAATAAGGTACTTACTTCTGAATTAAAACTTGATCGCCACCTCCTAATTCATATGGATGGGCCTGTATCCAAGTGTTGGTTGTGTGACAAAACATTTCAGAATAAGGAGCTGGACGAACACGTGAAAAAACACAATGTGCAAACAGTCATTTGTAATATTTGCAACAAATTATTATTTGGAAAATACAATATCATTCGTCACAAAAAGTTGCACGTTGGAGAGCGCCCATACACTTGTGATCACTGCGGCAAGTCATTTGCTCTGAAGAATTCTCTCCTTTACCACATTAGAGCCCACAATGTGGAATGCCTTTTTGTGTGCGAGCTGTGTGGCAAGTCATTTAGAAATAGACAAATACTCAATGGTCACAAGGCAACACACATTAAAAAACCGCTTCATGGTTGCGAGTTTTGTGGACAATTATTCGCACAGAAGAGTACGCCTGCGGCACACCTGAAGCTCCACCTAGGTGAACGTCCTTTTATTTGTGAATAATTATTACAAAGCGTTTACCAAAGAAGCAATCTTATGAATAATGTAAGCATCTTTACTCGACAGAAACCTTATGGTCTCAAGTAGAGTAAGAAATACATTATGCAAAATAGCTATCTTAAATTGTCATATTAAAATTTTCTTTCAAGTCAGCCAATGTATTGCCTTAAAACTCTTAATTAAACACATTGAAGTAGAGTTTGCTGGTGTGTTGAAGGAGTTGTGTCGTAACATATTCTTTGGTATCTTTGGGTTATCAACACCGCAAGTGGCCACCTTTACAAGAAACAAAATTTATTTATTACAGTTGGTTATAATGTCCTCTGTATAAGGTGCGAGTGACTGTTGGAAATAAATCTACCAATTCTATGGAGGGACCACAAGCATTGAACATGAAATATTAGCACATAAAATTAATGGATGTGAAATCAGACTTTCTGTAGGGCTAGTCCTTGGTAGCTGTAATTGTTAACACTTAATGTTCATATTACAACGAAGCAGAACTATTGATCATTAGTTAACAACATACTCTGACTTACACTCTTACGTGCAAAACTTCAGGATAATGTTTCACAAGTGCATGATACTGGTGTAATGCTGATAGATATGACGTACTACTCCTCGCATTAAATTTATTGTATAGTTTATAGTTTATTTTTTAACATGATTTTTAATTACTTGACATGAAAATGGTTTACAGAGAACTGCAGATTTGACTTTCCCCTTATTTGTTCAAATCTTTATGAACTTGGATATTTAGATAAATTGCTAATTTGGCATTTCAATTGTCAAGATAAAGTAAATTTGATGTGCACACAACTGTTCATTGTAATTATATACACAGCAAATTTATTGTTCTGTAACAAAAGAATTATTTTTAGTTACCACATACCTACAACATTTTGGTGTAATGTTAATTGTTTATGATTGTGTGATATGATGATAATGTTTCTGATGTTTAAAACAAGAGTGATTAGAGGTTCAGAGATAGTACCTATTCAACTTAAAGATAACTGTTACAGAATTATTATTATAACTAAGGTTTCCTTTCCCAGGTGGCAAATTGTTGTTATTAATGCAGAGTAACAGATGCAGTAATTAAATTGCATGCAACAGAGGCAAAAATATTTATATTAAATTAATTGACTTTTGTTTGATAATTTTGGTCCAGAAACCAGGATACATTTTTTACATAGTATACAAAATTGAATCTATGGATAATATGAAAACCTCTGTTTACAGACACTTGCAGTTCCCCAATATTTGTCCATATCATTGAGTTAACTGTATAAAACTATACAACCATGTTTTGAACAATTACAGCTTTTAAAATGTGAAAATGCCATTAGAACCTCTCATTTTACTTCTTTGCCATGTGGAAAGTCATATTTACATTTCGCTGAAGGCAAGTTGGACACTTTAATAATAAGCAAAAATTTTGTCTAATATCTTTGTGTGTTCAAATTTGGATGATCCCCAAATGTGCAAATGACCATTGCGTAATTTGAAAGTAGCTAACAAAATCCAGACTGTAATGTCTCATGTGAGCCTAACTATGGCTTTTGGTAAGTCTTGAGTTTACAGTACTTTTCATGTATAAAAATGTGATATTTTATATTAGTGAAATAATAACATTGCACTGGATTGGTGTCATCTCTTAAAATTTATACCTACTTGGTGCAAATATAATGGTATCTACCATGAACATTTAGGAAATGCACAGTATCTTACTCTCACACGTGGAATGCTAGGAGCAAAGTACAATTTTAAACATCCGTCAAAGAAAATTGTTAACTTGTCATACTGAATATGTTCTGAATATGGTGAGCTCCATGTCTGTTAGGGTACTGTCTCTATGAGCATAGTAAAAATGTAGTTTTTCAAATTTCACATATCTTAGTGCAGTGATTATGTCAATAACCGGCACTCACCTGCTGGTGACCTAAAGTTGAAATGGATTCTCATCAATTCTGATCGTCCTTAATTAATTTTTTATTTGTGTTGCAGCAATACACATACTTATTTTTTCAATAGCTATATTCTTGCTGCCATGTTTCAAACAAATTTCCACTTTGATTTCTAAGAATATTGCAGTAATTTTTATATTTATTTTTCATATCATAGCGCCCCCCCCTCCCCCCCTTTTTTTTTTTTCCACCAGCTTCATTTCACAGAATTTGCCCACATAAACCAGATGTCTGTACAACATAATTGCGACAAAATTAATCTTTGAGTGTATCAACTTTCTATCAATCCCATTTCAAAATTGCATAGGTTGGTGTTATATCGTGACTCTTCATTCTTTCATGTCAGTATAATTTCAACATTTATTTTTTGTTATCATTTGTTTAATCAGTGACATACCTTGTTGTATCTGTTTGTTATTGTGCCTTTGTTTATTCTCCGCAAAGATAATGTAATTACTTAAAATTATGCAATACTACAGTGACCTGAATGTTACTAAGATTTGAATAATTTCTTAGTTTTCCAGTGATGTTTATTTTGATGGGTTCAGTTTTGAAAGTTTAAAGCATTTAATTTGATTCAGTTGTCAACTTGGGTTCTTCTAAAATCAATATTTAACCCATCTCATATTTTAGATTCCACACTGTGTCGTATTGGTACAGTAAAGTTTAATTTGTACTGAGAACTGTCTGGAACTATAATTTTAAAGACCTGTTTTCTAAATGTAGCCCGTTAAATTTGCACTTCAAAAGCTTTTCAATAATGAATTTATTAAAATAAATTTAAGATGTGGTCAGTGCCAAATAGCTAATAAAAAGTTGCTGATCACTAAAATACATTTACAGCAGTTTACACATTAAATGGGAGAGCCAGAACTGTTCCGATGAATCTGAGATACTCTCTCGCTCATGTAAAGCTGATTTATGTTGTTAATCATTACATATATTTCTATATTTGTACAGACCAATACCATATTAACTGTAGCTACTGTAATAAGAATGATAATTCTCTACTAAGACTGGTGAAAAACATCCTAATTTTCATTACTGTTCAGTATGTGCGCACATGTAATGTGCGATATGTGCTGTAACAACTTCACTGAAAAAAATAATAAATCTTTTATTTTATGTAATTTTGTGCTGATGAATAGCAAACGTAACTGATTGCCACAATACTCAAAACATCAGTTATTCTGAACAAGCTATGTGTATTTTCTTTCCCCAATAATTTATTTCAGTGCAATGTCAAAGACACATTTTCTTTATTTCTGCTGTGAAAATTGTGTCTCGAGTATGAAAGTATTTGCTATGCCTCATTTACGTATTTATATGTCTCATAGATTTAAGGCAGTCAAGTAGAAGTGAAGTTAGTTAATTTTGGAAATTGTTTGTATATATATTCTTTTAAAGACAGTGTTCTGTCCTAAATTGTAATAAATACAGATGGTGAAACATAACCTTGTGTAATTATTTTAACCCTTACCTGTCCAATCGAATCAGGTATTTGCATTAGTTGAACATTTGTTATAAGTCCAAACCAAGAATGGTTTTATAAGTTACAAACAATAATATAATTGTTTAAATTTTATTTTTAAAATTATATTTTGTAACAGCTTTCAAGGTATGTCCAGACTGATCAAGGATGAAGGTTTCAGTTGTGTGTAAGAGCCAGAATTAATTTTCTAATATAGTTACAACTCTACAAAAGTCATGTACAGCCATGTCACACTTGTGAACAATTACTTACAAGATTGTTAACCTCAGTACAACAATGATTAAATTACACAATATTCTGTTGTATGTTCAAATATTTAATGCTACCAACTAGGAATAATTGTACACTACAGTATGATAGATAAAATATTATACACTAAGTACATCACTATAACATGTACTCCTACCACAGCTCCATTGTTCAAGAGATCATTGACATTGCAGAACTTGCCCATTGTATCTTGTTGACTCCTAACAGTCGCTTCCAGCATACACTTTGTTGTCTCTGATGCTAGTAGCCATTATAGATCAGAGAATAATCATGACTGATATACCTTAACTGAATAAGTCACCATCATGCACGTATTCTCAATAAATCCATTCAGCAGGGTAAAGTGCTGTATTTATACCTACACTAATCTTTTGTATATTGTTCCACTCTTACACACACAAGTCTTACCTTTTCCTAATGGTACTTTGCCTACTTTTGTACTCGCGTTTTGTTACTGTCGCGTTGGAGTAATGTTTAGAATGTTTTGAAAAAATTTGTATACAAAATTGTAAATGTCATGTCATTCACTTACTGCATAGCTTGAAAAAGATTTCCAATGTTTTGGTATTTGTGATAAAAGAAATTGTATTACATATTCCTGTATGTCTGTGATTCTGCATTTCTCTTAACTTTAGAATGTCGACCCCCAGCTCAGTTGGGCTGTCCCATATTTATTTATTTATTTATTTATTGGGTTTGTTTATTTATTTATATTTTTTTCAACCTTTGTGAGTTTTTTCCTTGGGTAGTGCCTTGTATTCTGCATCAGTAACTCTCAGCATGATGTGAGCATACTGGAAAGAATATTCCTTGTTGCGTGACAGTCCCGGCTGACTGACTGTCCCTGTCCTGGGTGACTTACTTGACGCTAGGCAAGTCACGTCTCAAGTCAGTTTATTCTGGGCTGGGCACAGGGGCCCGCCCTGTGTACAACACGGGTCTGGTGGATCGGCAACTCTGTACTAAGTTGGGCTCGACAATCTTTATGCGGCGTGGTGTAGGTTTATGTTGGGGTGCAGTAGGGTGGCAAGGTTCAGTACGTGCCGGTACTGTCTCTGTTCCCTACACCGGGGTAGCACTCGACTGAGGGGCGTTATGTGCTGGTGTGGTACTTGACTGCGTTTCCGGTCCACTGGTGGACCTTGCACCCAACAGTGCCTCGTTCAGCATAGGGTGGTATCCTTCCGCGAACTTGGTGGGTGGCTTGAAAAGTCTACGGGTGTGACGGTGGGTGCTGGTACGGTGAGACATCTCCGTAATGCAGCTTTCTCACTTGGACTAAGCACAGTCTGAACCGCTAGGATAGAAACATAGCCCCTGTGGATTTTTGGAGATAGCTCTTGCCTTCTTGGCCCTTCTCTCTACTCCACCCCAATAAGTGTAAAGCATTAGGCACAAAAATTGGGGCTGCAGGAGGTAGGCAGTTAACGTGTATGTGTCCGTGTGTAGGTGGAAATTACTGCTGCCAACATCGCCTCACTCTCGACTCCTCTACCTGGTAAAGAAGGTGCGAGCTGCGGGGTGATGGTTGCGGGAACCACACTGTGTCGTCCTATGGGGGTAGGTTTCCTTGCGCCAGAAAGCAACCCTCTCTGCACCACCAGTGAGCGGTGAGAGTTGAGCACCCTGGCCGGCAAGTCTATCCCACTGGGAGTGTACCTAGTGTCTTGGCTCTATTGTTCACTGCCGGGGCAGAGAATGGGTGGCCTTCCATGGATGTGCTAGTGTGTGGTGCGTGTGTAAGTTCGGAACAGCAAAACCTTGTCTCCTGCGGAGTCCTGCAGCTCCAAAATGACACAAGGAAATAGCTTGAAGTGAAAGTCATGAGATCTGGTAAGATTGGTGTTTATTGACCCTAAAGAAATAAACACAGATTGCAGAGGTGCCATCTCCTAATTCCCCATGGACTAGGCAGAAAGTAAAATGCCCTATCTTAAAATAGGGGAAGGTGCCCTGTGCAAAACTATTAGTAGAGGCAGTTGTGGTGCATGTAGCATAATGTTAAACATCAGGGCAAGCTCTACTCTCAGGTTGTCTGTAAGGGACCGAACGTGTCTAAGTGTGTAGCTGTCGACACCGCTGGTCCTTCCTTCAGTTGCACTGGAGAGGATCTTCGGCCCCACGAGGTGAGCGGTGAAGTACAAGGAAAGGTTTGAGCCTCTGCACCAACAGCTGGAGCGATTAGAGCTCAGGAGAGGCGATTGAGAACTGTAGCAGAACTGACAATCTGGAGGCCGGGACGCATCTCCTTATAAACTCCTCCCCCGTCCGTTCTTCCACTGGCATAGGGCATCTGGAGAGGGGGAACAGCAGGTGCTGGCCCAGTGCCTATATCCTTAGAGCATGCTGCGTCATGGAGTGTGGGGGGATCTAGGCATCGTGCATGTGGTGGCATCTCGTGGCACACTGCTGTACTCACCCTGGACCTCTTGCATGGTCTCGGTGGCTCATCGGGCGAAATAATAAATTATTATTGGGATGTCTGTTCCGCCCCGGTAGATACAACAATCTTGTAGGCAGTGGCGTCATTGTGACTCGATAGACAAACTGCCAGGGATGCAGTTGCACTGATAAGTAGCAGTCATTTATTATTATTGAAGAAGACGTCATGCGTCGATTCGCCCCCTATCCTCTTGCAAAGTAGACCCATCTGGGCAATGAAATAAGAGGAGAAAAAATTCCTATGCGGGAATGTAGTACTGTCCTCACATCAGCAATTTATTTCCCTCTCTCTGGGCTTCTGTATGGGTGCCGGCTCTGTGCTGGTTTCAGCTCACTCTCACTATTCGCAGATGTGTGGGCAGGCGGCCTGAGGCAGGTGCTAGCTGGAATGTATTCTTGTAGTAGCGGAGTAGGCTAGATGAAAAAAAAAATATATATATATCTCTCTCTCTCTCTCTCTCTCTCTCTCTCTCTCTCTCTCTCTCTCTCTCTCTATCTATCTCTCTCTCTATCTATCTCTCTCTCTATCTCTCTATCTATCTCTCTCTATCTCTCTCTCTCTCTCTCTATCTCTCTCTCTCTCTCGCTCTCTCTCTCTCTGTTGAAGCGGCGTGTAGTATAAGTGTCGCGAGGAGGCCCGTTGTCGGTGATAATGCGTGGCCTTCTGGTTATCGTGTGCTGACCTATATCACAGCTGAAAGGCTTGGTTACTGCCAATATGATTTCTATGAATCGAAGGAAAGAGCAAACACATTGGCTGGCACACAGAATAAGTTTAGACCCTTGAGAGTTGATTTTTGTGCCATATATATATATAACAAGAAAATATGCCCCAAAGCCCCACTCACGAGGCGTATTTTCTAGTGAATTGCTGTGGCCGCCTGGTGCAGTAGAGTATGTATGCCCTGCCTTTGGCCTACCTATCTTAACACACAGCAGTATGAGATTGAAAAAACTGTGGGGTTTTGCACAACCGAGATCATCTGTCATCTCGCCTGGGCACTACAGTGGAAAAGCGAGTGTGACATGTGACAGAGTCACACTTTACCATCTTACATCAACAAAGAGAAGAAAGACGCTGAAGCCTGGTCATGCAACAAAGAGAGCACTCAAGTTAGCAACAAATTGAGATTAGTAATTTGTTTCTTGCCGCGTTCTTGTTATTAGATGTCTACGTGGTTCTGATTTTACTGGTTATTTCACTTGACTGAAAGTTTACATGTAAATACAAATAAGACCCAAATATTTACGACATAATGGTGTTTCTTACATCAACAGTATTCTCAAAACAAATTAATTTACTAACACTTTTGAATTATATAGTTACTTCAACAAAGCCAGTTATTGACAACACAGCTAGTTTGAAATGTGACGTGTCATTGATTCTGACATCAACTGTATTTTGTCTTCAAACCGATTCACTGACATTTCTGATTTGCGTTACGTGCACAAAGAACCTTTATCTACAACATGTTTTCAAAATTAAAACGTTACTGAGATTTCCTCTTATCTTTAGTGATTGCATTAAAGTAACTTTTATAGTTCAGGCAGCCATTAGTAAATTTTTTTTTTTCCAACATAAGTGAATTATGTTAGAGTACTTTATCATGTACTCTTTAACAAGAGGCGAAAGCAAATAAAACAGGTGTTATACATAGGCGCTTTGATATTGACAGAAATATTTACACTATACCTTTCATACTGGCAGCTGACTTACTCACAGCTGTCCATTTCAGTAACACAGGTTTTCCCTTTTACAGGGACACAGGCTAAAGGTCATCACTCAGCTAAACTAGGGGCTCTTTTGTTTTGAGCACTATACTGCCCCGTCTTCATACGTTGACGGTACGCCTACACTGTCTAAGTGGGAGCTACTACTCATGCACTCACTCACTGGCGTATGTTGCAGGGTGGAGCTGGGCTTGCCTCGCATCTTTTCAGGCCTGCCCCGCTTTCTCATGGCGACGTGTGGTGGAGAAGGCCACACAAACTTCGTTGGCGGCCTCCATGACGGTACCCAGTACCGACCTGGCAGGAGTGTTGAGGCAGCATGCGTGGGCGGGGCAGGAACTATGGTGTAAGTTCTCCCGTGTCTGCAGTCCAGGACTGACCAGCAGGCGATGTGGACGTGCTGACAGGCTCCCGGCCCTTCGTGGCCACCAGAGGGAGTGGTTCTAGTGGCGCTACTGTCTCTGTGATGGGCGGCGTTTTGTTTGGGGGCTCGGCAGAGGCCCCCCTCCCCTTCACCTAATTTACTGGTGGTAGGTCCACTTCCCAGGTGGACGAGGTGCCCCGGGTGTCCAGCTTGGCATGAGGTGACACCGGGGTTGCTGGCACCATAAGGGGCAGGTCTTTTGATGGGTATTCTTCTTCTGCCCCTCCAGCTGAAGCAATAGCATCTTCTGGTTCCGGCAAAGTAGACACGTCCGCGGTTCTCGATTTGAGAGCAGTACTAGGGGTTGGGTGGCAATTCTTCCAAGTATTGCTTGGCCGCCGGCACAAGCTCGACGAGGGCTCTCATGATAGGCTCATTGAGATACGGAGATCTGAAGGGACTCTCGCTATAGGCCGGGGCGGTATGGAACTCTCTACCGTCACTTCTGGGTGATCTCCGGGGAAAACGATCTTTCCTTCTCAGATTGGGCCCAGGATGGCCACTCTTCTGGAAAAGTCAGGGAATTGTATTGGTCAGGGAAAAGTAAGGGAATTTTGTAAAATCTATTTTTAAAAAAGCCAGAATAATGTTTTCATGACTACTTCGGAAGTGTGAATTTTGTATTTTTAACTACGGAATATGTTTCCCTGCAAAGAATTTTGAGGGAAATGTTTTCAGTTATTTTCAACCTTTAAGTTAGTATTTATGATTAGTATGGATGTGAATAAATTGTTACCGTCTCTGTAGTGCACATTTTTTTTTTTTAATTAACATTCATCTTTGTATTTTCATAGGGAGTTGAACAATTTAAATTTTGTAGGTTAAGTGGTGTGTCTAAAATTATTTTTAAACCAGTCATACCAGAAAATTTAAGCTCTGTGCATGTGTCATGTATTCAGTAGGTGCTCAAAACAGCTTAAAGATTTTTACTTGTGTTCATTATTTACTTTTAAGTAGCAGGTGAGTTATATTTGTTAAGTTTATATTAAATTCACAAATTCACATGCTCACATCTGTTACAAAATGTCTGCACTAAATTTTTAGTTTCGTGAAATAAAACTTCAGTGTTAAAGTACCTACATATTTTTATGCAATTCTCATAGAAAAGTCTGCGATAATAGATGCAATACTTTATGTAGTTTTCTCGGGGACTGTAGTGATAGCGAGACATGTTATAAATAGGAAAAGTTATGAGTTTATAATTTATTTTAAATGAAACTGTATAACCAACTCTTCTATTTTATATCAATTGTTAAACTTAAGAAATGTGTACATGAAATATATGCTTGTCTTCAGGCTCATCAAACCACATTGTAGTTTTACTTCGTGAAAATTTGGTTGCTGACCATTGAATTAAACTATTGTGGCTGCTGCACAAAGCTAATGATTTTACTGTTCTCATTGCATTATGCAATTGAAATAATAAATCTTGTCATAAGCAAAGATTAAGTCAAAATGAACAATCAGGTAAAAATTCAAATTTCGTCTGGAAAACATGGAAAAGTCTGGGCATTTTGAAACAGAAATTGAGTGGCCACCCTGGGGCCACAGTTCTCTGCGTATTGCCCCTTTCACTGACTGGGTTCAGCAGGTGTTGCTTCGGTCATTTCATACTGTCGAGTGGACTGTGCCAAGATAACTTGCACCGGGAATCTACTTTCCCCCTCTGGTCCCCATTTTGGTTTTGAAGTCCTTGAGGGTATCGTAAGGCTTGTTGGTCCCGAGGCTCTTGGCAGCCCCCCTTGGGCCATGCTGGTGGCAGGTAGCATGTTCCTTGAGAGCCGGTGGCTACCTCTGGGGGTTCCAGTTTCTTGGCTGGTCTGGGGGGTGGTAGGAATCTGGGGGTGGGTTCATCCGGGTCTTCCGAGACCTCAGGTTATAGAGGCTGTTTCTTGTACCTTGCCCTCCGGGTTTTGTGGGGAAATGGCCGGATCCGTCCCAGGAGATCTTCCACCCAATACACATTGTCCCGCCAACCACCTTGTATGGGCCCTCCCATTTGCCGGCGAGGTCCGTGCTAAACTGGGTGTTGGACCTGCTGAGTGGATGCAGCCACAGGAGTACCGATTCGCCCATATTGAAGGCTCAGATGCCCATCCTAGGTTGTGGATATTTACGTTAAATATATCTGTCTTGGGCTTCCCTTGCATTTTCGGCGCATGCTAAGGCTGCCATCCGATTGTTCACTGGCTGTGGTAGCACAGACGGGGGATTTTCCCACTGCCAGTCCCCAGGCCGGCGTAAGGTGGCTCGTAGCAGGAGTTGGCTCGGGCTAACGTTCATGGCCACATTCGTCCTCCGTCGTAGGGCAAACAATATCCTTGGGATGCGTTTATCTCAGTGATGGTGGTCATCTCTGACGCTGAGATGCAGGATTTTCGTTATTTCTTGGTTCCTGCATTCAGTAAGTTTTTTTCTTGTGGGTGGTATGGCAGAGTGGTCCATGTCACCACTCCCTACTCATCGCAGGCAGCCAGCCACTTCCGGCCGGTGAATTGCGTCCCATTGTCCGTTAGTAGGCACTGCAGAAAACCCACCGAGGGATGATTTCATTCTCGAGTATCCCTATTATATGGTGATTTTCCTGGCTGGGATAGGAAAAGGCTTCTATCCAGCGGGAAAAGAGGTCTGTGACCACGAATAGATAATGGTTACCACGAGTGCTGCGGGGATAGGGGCTCGTCAAGTCTGCTGCCATGTGTGTCCATGAAATCTGTGGGCATCATGGCTTGACCTTCGGAGGGGGTGCAGGGTATGCTTGCCTCCTGCAGCGTGCGGCTTCCTACTTATTGTCTGATATCTCTGTTCATCCTGTCCCAGATGTACCAGCCGGCGATATCCGCCAAGGTTTCATTAGTTCCCAGGTGAGCTGCTTCTGGGTGATCATGATAGTGGTGGTAGATATCAGCGTGGAGGGCTTTGGGTACCCTAATCTGCCATTTTGCCCCCGGTTTCCCGTTTGCGGCACCATACTACCTCCTTGTGGAGTTTGAAGCATTTGGGGTGTGTTTTAAGTAGTCCCTGGATTTCAATGTCTTGCTGTTGGTGGGCAGCTATTTGGTCCCGGCTGATTCTGAGCTGTAATAAGCGAATCTGTTCTTCAGGATTGGCTTCTGGTGGTTGCAGTGGTACCATGCGGTCCCAGTCTTCCTCTGCTTTCTCGGCGAAGTCCAGGTCAGGCTGGTGGGACAGGGCGTCTGGCACATTTGATTTCCCGGGATAGCGCTGCACCTCGAAGTCAAATTCTGTTAAAAACATGTCTCATCTTCCCAGTTTTGTCTTCGCCACTTTTGATTCCCGCAGCCACTGGAGCACCTTGCTATCTGTATGAAGGATGAAATGAGTACCTTCTAGGTAGTACCGGTATTTTCACACCGCTCATGTTACTGCCAAGCATTCTTGCTCGTTTATATGGTAGCATTGCTCGGTTGCATTCAGGCGGGTGATGGCATATGCTCTCACCTGCGGGTGACCTTCTTGGTCTTCTTGGTAAAGTACGGCCCCAAGGCCGTTTTAGCAGGTGTCCGTCTGGAGTATTAATGGCCCCTCTCCCTGAGGGCTGGTGAAGTTGTTTTACATTCTGGAAGCTCCTTTTCATGGCGTGAAACTCCGTACGATGCTCTGTTCCCTATCACTATCTAACTTCCTTTTTTCTATGAGGAGGTGTAAGGGTGCCACCAGACTGGCGATGTCCGGTATGAAGTCCATCAGCCAATTGCAAAGCCCAAGAATCGCCGAATTAGAATCTTGGTAGTGGACTTTTCATCCTCTTGGGTGGCTCATATAGAGTTTGCCTGAGGAAGGTTGCCACTCGGCGACACCACGTGTCCGAGGTATTCTATGGGGGTTTTCCCTTAGTGTCTCTTTGAAAACTTGGCGGTCATGCCATGGCGTTCAAGAACTCTTTGCAGGTGTATCAGGAATTCCTCCCAGGTCTTGTAATATATGATGATGTCGTCAAGGTGTGCAAAGCAGAACTGTCCGACGTATCCAGTTAGTAGCTCGGACGACATGAGCCTCTGGAAGGTGGCAGGTGCATTTTTCAGCCCTAAGGGCATATCGCGAAACTGCAGAGTTTCTCCTTTGTGGCTGATCAAGGCGGTGTAGCGTCTGCTGTCCAGGTTTACTGGTATCTGCCAGTATCCTAATTGTAGGTCGAGGGTACTGAAAATCTGTGCTTCTCTTATATTGCATAGTGTATGAGTCAGATTAATGGCTGATGGAGCAATGGGATGAGTGACATCATTCAAAGCCTTATAATTCACACAGAATCACAGCTGTCCGTCCTTAGGAACCAATACGACATGTGAATTGTAGGGTGAATCTGACGGCTCAATGACGCCCTGCTGTTTCATTTCCTTTTATCTGATCCATGATCAGTTGGCGGCACCTGGCAGATACTCTAAATGGCCGGTTGTATTTGAGCTTGCTGGTAGTCTGCCATATCTCATGTTGTATTGTTCTGGTCTGGCGAAGCGCACCTTTGGATCTAAACCTCCCATGCCTGCTCATCTAGAACTTGTTTTAGACGTTGGAACCTCGTCAGGTCCAAGTCGTGGTTGATTTTGAAGGCCAATAATGGTGGTGCAACTTCTGCCTATGGGCCGTGTTCCCAGTCGACCGAGACTCTGTGTTTGTGGCCTAAGTGAACTTTTCTCTGTCCATGGTCCATTAGGCATTGTTGTTGCCAGAGCTATGGGTAACCTATGATAACCATCTCCTGTAGCTCGGGAGCTACAATGAACTCAGCAGTGCAGGTGATTTTCTGCACTGTGAAAGTGACTGTGATTCTCCTATCCACTGCCAGGATGCAGTCGGGTTTGGCCATTCAGACAGTTTTCAGTTGGGGGCCATATTGTTACCCATTGTTCAGCAGAAAGAAAGTCGTCGTGGATAATTTTTCAGTGGCCGCAGAGTTCAGTAGTGCTAACATACTTTGGCCGTTTAACATGATCTCAATGTGAAGAGCCTCTAGCAGTTCAGCCTCTTCATCCATTAGTTGGATGACGGGCCCTTTTGTTCTGTTTGAGTCTGCCCTTTTTATCTGTCTGTGTCAGCGTTTCCGCCAGAGAGGATCCCTTCGGCAGGGTTGAGAATGAGTCACGGACCACTAGTTGCGTCCCCTTCTTCCACGCGAGCGCATGGCACCAGCCGTGTCGGGCAGTCTTTATGAAAGTGATAGTTGGAACAGAACCAACACTTCAGAAGATTGTGCACCGGCCGTGCGGGTGACGATGCCTTGATCATCTTTTCTGGTAATTTCTCTGTTTCCGAATAATTGCTTGGTTTCTGGCATTCTAGATGGGCCTGCGCCTGCAGGTTGCGCTCGATTTCTCGTGCCCAGTCAACCAGCTCCTCTATATTGTGTAGATTTGGTAAAATTAAGAGATATCATAGCTGCGGTAACAGCATGCGGGTGATGTGCCTTACACAACTTTCCTCATTTTCCTCTTGGAAAATACCTCTGAACATTTGCACCTTCCAGCAGGTGAATATTTCAGTCTCTTCGCCGTGGGTCTGGGTCCGGCTATAGAACTCCGTGGCAAGGTTCATTAATACCTCCTCGCTGGTAAATTCCGTAGCTAGATGGTTTCAAAACCGAGTCCACTTGGTGATAAACTCCCCATATTTCCCCACCAGTCGAGTACTTTACCCTTGAGGCAGGCTTGCATGAGTTTAACCCACTGTTTTTGTGGAGTTACTTTTCACAGTCTGTAAAGAAGTAAAGCGGGTCTTCATGTGGTCGACTCGCGAAGTCAGGAATCTGAAGTTCCCCTGTTGAATGGCACGGTTCGGTTTTCTGCCTGGGTCTGGGATTACCGGTATTCCACAGCTCGCTGAAAGACATCACATCTTTATACCAGTCCCAGTCGGATCACCCGTTCATCCGGCCAACCAATGCAGACATGGTGGAATGTATCGGTGCAGATAATGCACCACATGGTGTATTGACCCTTCCCCTGGCATGTGATCCAGCTGCAATACCTTGTCTGGTGCATCCAGCAGTTATCCCAGCTGGGATAACATTGTCCACCACACAGACAGCCTTGAATGCTGGTGAGATGAGTGTCCAGTGGTCACTGGTCTCCCTGGACTCCAAGAAGATCCCCTCCTCGGCATCACAAAGTGAGCGGTGAGGTGGGGGGCGACTTTGAGCCAGCAAGCCAACTTCCAGGGGACGGTATCCTAATGTCGTGGCTCTACCGTTCATTGCTGAGGCAGAGAATTGCGTGACCTTCCAAGGATATGCTGGTGTGTTGTGTGTGTAAGTTCGGAATAGCAAAATCTGGTCTCCTGTGGAATCCCTCCAGCTCCGATATGACACAAGGAAGTAGCTCAGAGTGAAAGTCAAGAGATCAGGTAAGATCAGTGGTTATTGACCCTAAGGAAATAAACAACAGATGGCGGAGCTATCTCCTAATTCCCCAGGGGCTAGGTGGAAGATAAAACACCCTATCTTTAAAATAGGGGAAGATGCCCTGTGCAAAATTATTAGGAGAGGCAGTTGCTGGTGCATGTAGAGTAATGTTAAACCTCGGGGCGAGCTCTGCTCTCAGTTGTCCATAAGGGACCGAACATGTCTATAAGTGTGTAGCTGTTGACGCTGTTGGGTCTTCCTTCGGTTGCGCTGGAGAGGATCTTCGGTCCCACGAAGTGAGCAGTGAAGTACAATGAGAGGTTTGAGCTTCTTCACCAATAGCTGGAGCGATGAGAGCTGTGGCGAGGGAATCGAGAACTGAAGCTTAACTGACTATCCGGAGGCCGCGATGCATCTCCTTGTATACTCCTCAGCCATCCCTTCCTTCACTGGCGTAGTTGTCTGGAGAGGGAGTTAGCAGGTGCGAGCCCAGCGCCTAGATACTTTATGCATGCGGCGTAGAGAAGTCGTGAGACCCAGTCATCTTGCATGTGGCGGCATCTCGTGGCACACTGCTTTACTCATCCCGGACCTCTTGCATGATCTGAGTGGCTCATAGGACGAAATAATAAATTATTATTGGGATGTCTGTCCCGGCCCGGTAGATGCAGCAATCTTGTAGGCAGTGGTGTCATTGTGACTCGGTAGACAAACTACCAGAGTTGCAGTTGCACGGATGAGTAGCAGTTGTTTATTATTATT